>JAJEJO010003364.1:449156-460234 GCA_020662805.1 Glaucomys volans | reverse complement strand
AGTTCAAAGCCAGCCTCAGCAACTTAGCGAGGCCCTAAGCAACTCAGTGAGACCCTGTCTCTAAATAAAATACAAAATAGGGCTGGGGATGTGGCTCAGTGGCCGAGTGTCCCTGAGTGCAATCCCTGGTTCAAAAAAAAAAAAAGTGAGTTCACTTTCCTCTGTTGTTGTTATTGCTGTTACTGGGAATTGAACTCAGAGCCTCCTGTATCACTTTACTCTTCTTTTCTTGATTTGACATGGTAGCTATGACCTGGCATTTTTAAAAATGTAAAAACTATTCTTAGCCTACAAAATCAGATGATGATCTAGATCTGGCCCTCAGACTAATTTTCCTAATTAAGCCAATCCTAGCTGCCTCTTTGTTGCTGTTGCTTTCTAGATAATTTTCCAGACTCCCTGACAGTAAAGTCATATGATTCAGTGTTGTACTAGAGATTTATAGAACCATATTTCTAGATTTTTGTTTTTAATGGACAGTCTTGCATGGAAGAAGTTAATTGTCCTTGATTCTGGCTTTTGCAATTTTGGAGAATGTGTACATGAGGAGAAATTAGTTCTCTTGCTGCTTCTCTAGATATAGTCCTGTCCTCAACCCACCTTAACTAATCTCAGACTGGGATGCAACCTCTTATCCCAGGCCTTTATTTCAGTAGGTATGGTGAAAAAAGGGAATTGAGTCATGCTTCTAAAACTTCAGTCCTTTTAACCAAGGGACAGATTAGAAGGACTAGAATCTCCTTGAACCAGTTCAGTCAAAGGAAGGGTTAGTGTATGAAATTAGTAATCAAGGGGCTGGGAGGTGTAGCTCAGTGGTAGAGTGCTTGCCGAGTGTGTGTGCAAGGCCCTAGGTTTGATTCCTGGGCTAGCCGGGTGGGGAGGAGACTAAGGAGGCTCTCACTTACTGATGTCAAACTACCCTTGCACAACACCAAGAGTAATGCCTCTTTAAGTTTTGCACCTTAAGGCCTCACTTAACTCCCCTAAGTCCAGAGCAGCTGTGGTCCTTGATGGAATAGAAAGCCGATGAAGGGAAGCAGCAGGGAACTAAATATCCGAGAGCAAGGAAATAAAAATTTCTTTTTTTCGTCTATCTTCCAGTCTCTCACAGGATTTCCCATTGGCTGAGTCCAGCTGAAAGTTAGAGGGCAAGAAGTCCCTTTTGATGTACTTTATAGAGGTCAGCCCAGAGCTACTGGAGAGGCCAAGAGTGGATCTAGAGAGGCAAACAGAGAACACCCTCTGCAGGCTGCAAACAAGATGAGCAATAAACTTTGCTTAGTGTGATTACTATTCCTTATGCCAAGCATTTTATTTTAGTCTATAACACTGTTACATGTGAGCTTTACTACTTCATTTATATTAAGCCATTTTTTAAGGTTTGTCCAGGCAAGTCAGGATTCAACCTCCTGTCAAGGCTAATGCAAGACATAGGCCAGCTCATGTGTGGAAGGTGACCTCCTCAGAGACAGCCATTTAACCAGCCCCTGACAGCTTCAATTACGACTAATGGATCTATTCGGTGGCCATCATGCCCTGTAATCACACCATTTAGGATGTGTACAACCTTTGTAGCCTATCCTAATTCCTTTCCTTATCCTTCCCCATGTAATTTTTTTATATAGACGTTGCTTTATATCAGAACAGAAAAAAATTGAAATTTTAACACTATAGTTAGCGGTTAGTAACTGCTACTTATCACCAGGAATATTTTATTGCATAGCATAATAATGTTGGTAGATAAAGCAATTTTGTTTGTATCAATAAACATTTATAAAATGTTTCCATTTGAGTCACATTTCCATCTGAGTAGGTTAAGAGGGCATACTTCATCTTGCTTTTCTTTTGGTATGTCATTGTTAAAATGAAGCCATTAAAGATCAGATAATTTGGGGGACATTTTTCTCACTTAAATTGAATGTTACAAGTTTTGTAATTAAATCTCAGGTAGAGGAAAACAAAAGGAATTTTGTCATCCAATTTAACACTTCATTTTTCAAAATACTACAATGAGATACAAGTAAAACTGGATTTCTTCTCTACTATATTAAACAGGGATGTGTATTATTCATAGGAAATTATACGATTAAATTGTATCTCTTCCAGAAATTTCTGGCTCTCCCAGAAAGAGTAACAAGAAAAAGGTGCACTTTATTTTCCCTGCTTAAAGACACTTAAACCTTTTCTAATGGCATCTATAAGTAACTGGGCAGGGGAGGGGGAGGAGACCAGGGAATGGTTCCACTGTTATCAGCATCAGAATGATGTCTTTGATCAGTACAATGAAGAACCTTTTCTTTCTTAGGTTCTTATTATTTTATATCTGGTTTTTGTTGTGGTTTGATTTTGTTGTTGTTTCGAAGGTTTCTTTAGAATATTTTTCTTTATTCTGTGGGAGTCCAGGGTTGTCCATATATAATCTCACCATAGCCTGACCCTGAAGCAATACACCCTGTCACAACAGTGACCGTATCCAAAAAGTCTTCAGCTGTCAGCTGTAAAGCACCTAAAAGATACTTGGGATTTCTATGGTGGTTTCCTTGGTAATCCCTTTCTGTCCTTCAGGGATGTTCCTGGATCCCAGGCTAATGTCATAGAATTGGAATGAAAGACTCTATTGTCAGAGATGTGGTCAAAAGGGTGGGATTAATTTTCGATGGGGTTAAAACAGAAGAGATGAACCATTTATTGGGTGTCTTTTATTTTATAGCTTAGATTCTCAACTATACCATTGTATAGCACAATCTTAGTCCCTTCCTTCTGGGTTAATAAATCTGTAGACTTTACTTTAGCCTTCAGAGCCTGCAAATGAAAATTCTGAGACAATTTCAATCTCCAGTGAATAAATGGGCAATTTTCAGCTTTTTCTAACATATGTAACCTTAGATTACTTATCAAAATATTTTGAGTAGTATGGACATTTTCATTTTGAATTAATTAAGATGGCAGTATGAGACACAGTATGACATGCAGATTACACAAAAATATGTTTTCAGTGACAAAGGAAAAGGATAGACAAAGAAAAGAGAAACTAATTAGTGGTAGATTGTTAACTAAATTTAAATGAAATTACTAGTTGCTTCAGAGAGAAATGGAAAAAAAATTTGAAATTTGCACAAATATATAGTGACATCAAATTTAAATCAAGTTCTTATTTTCCTAGTGAGAAGATGCAAATATTTATTTAACATACATATTTAAAATTGTTATCTAATATTTTTTAGAATATTTTCCCATTGATGTACCTTGAACAATTTTATTCAAACTATTCACAGTCATCATCAGCATGAGTTGTTTTTTTTTTATTTTTTATTTTTATTTTTGCAGTGCTAGGGATTGAACCCAGGGCCTTGTGCTTGTGAGGCAAGCACTCTACCAACTGAGCTATATCCCCAGCCCAGCATGAGTATTTTTGTTAACACTAGAATCACATTTTTAATCATCATAGTTTTCTAGAATATACCATCTTCATTTCTACCTGAATCTTAAGAATGAGTATCTACTGAATCTGTATATGATCTGTACTTAGAAATTTTAGTCTACGTTGTAAGTACCTAGTTGAATAAAATTTAGGCAGTTATTTTCATTCATATTATATGTAATATTTATTCTCTTCACTAAATGACCACTTAATAGAGTGCTTAATAAAATGGGTAAATAGTTGAAACAATCAAATATGTTATAGAGTTTTCAATAAAGAAACAAATGCAGTTCTTTAGTGGAAACCATTTTCAAGTCTGTTAGGTTTTCTCCTACTTATTATCTACCTTCTTAATTAATACTATGTTAATATTATTTCACAGATAAGTCATCCTGTGAACTTCAGTAACATTTTTGTTTTTATGCAATTTTTTGGTTTCTTTTTCCTGAAGTTAATGATTTTCCCTATTTGTTTAGTTTTCTAGTACTGATTACTAATTCATTCTCAAACTCTCAAGGAAAACTGTAAATCTTCATTCAACATGTCTAAACACTTACTAAAACATCAAGTAATCTATGAGTTACATTTGTTATGGGAAGAAATTCCTCCTGAACCTCTTTGTCTTCCTGATTTCTCTCCACACCAGCTGTGCCATGTCATTCTGGGACCTCCTCCTCCTCCCTCCCCTCTCCTCCTCTTCCCTCCTCCTCCGCCCTCCTCCCTCCTCCTCCTGTTCCTCAAAATTGTCTTCACTGTGACAAATTTTTTTCTCTTGTTCCCACATTTATTTTATTTCTTTTTTTGAGTTTACATTCTGTATAGCTTCCTAAGAAAGAATGGATGAAAGTTTACATTCTGAAAATGTCATATTTACTTCTCACTCTGACCAATAATTTAGTTATGAGTGGAATTCTAGATGGAAATTAGTTTAGTATTAAATGCATTGCTTTATTATCTTCCAGTGTTATTATTAGAAAATCTGTGGTTATTGTGATACTCAATTATTTGTACATAACTTGTGTTTTGCCATTGATAACATTAAGGATTTTCTCTTTGTCCTTGAAACTCCGAGATTTTATCTTGATATACTTGGCAGGAGAATTTTTTCTCACACTTTGTTGGGTATAATGTGAGAAAGGCATAATGTGTCTTTTCAATCAGGAAATTCAAGTCATCCATCAATTCTGGGAATTTGCCCTGAAGCATGTCTCTGATAATTCTTTCCTATCATTTTCTGTTTTCTTTTTCTGGAACTCCTATTAGTCAGATGTTGGGCCTTCTAGCTAACTTTTAAAAATATTTTACAAGGTGTTCCTCGAAGGTGATGAAAAAGGCAATGATTGTACAATATCATGAATGCTCTAAGTGCCCTGAATTATACACCTTAAAATGATTAATTTTGTCATAAAAATTTTACTGCCATTAAAAATATTTTCTCTCCTATTTTTCCATCTCTTTGGCTTATATATAAAGCTCAACTTTATGAAATTACATATAGACTTTAAAACTTTTGCTTCTGTACTGTCACCTTTTAGTCTTTTTATTCTATATATAGTTCTAAAACAGTTTTGGCATTTTATGACTATAATACTTTATCCTTCTGAAAATTTTCTTTTCCAATAATTACTTTTTATTTATCATTCTTCTGAATTGTCTTTGCCTTTACATAGTTATTTTTTTTCCATTCTGTTTTGTTAATTACAATATACCACTGCCTCTGATTCCTGAAAAATTCCAAAGTTTTCTTTCTTCATAATGGTTTGCTCCTTCTTCTGGGGTTTGTTGTTGTTGTTGTTATTCAGGCTTTTCCATTTGAGTGTCAGCTGTGTCCCTTCTGTTAAGTCAGATACCATTCCTATTTTTCAACTTCCAGAATGTAATTATTTATATCTCTGATTGGTTGTCACCATTTCTCCTGTTCTTTGTCCTTGTGGTATTATATCATCTTATTCCTTTACTGCCATCTCACTGGTATTTTCTGATAGTGGCAGAGAGATACTTTCTTGTATTTGCTCTACTATGTTTAATTATCTGTATGTATATATTTTGTACCAGGGTTTGAACCCAGGGGCACTTAGCCACTGAGCCACATCCCCAGCCCTACTTTGTATTTTATTTAGAGACAGGGTCTCGCTGAGTTGCTTAGGGCCTCGCTAAATTGTTGAGGCTGGCTTTGAACTCTTCATCATCCTGCCTCAGGCTCCGAGTTGCTGGGATTACAGGTGTGTACCACAGCACCTGGCCTGGGAATCATTCTTAGTCTTAAAGCTCCAAATAATTTTTTTTTCTTTTTCCTTAACACCTTCTAAGTCAATAACTCTAGTTCGATGAGGCCTTTATATATATTTTAGTTGTAGGAGACATAATACCTTTACTTCATTTTATTTTTTATGTGGTGCTGAGGATAGAACCCAGGGCCTCACGCATGCTAGGTGAGCACTCTACCACTGAGCCACAAACCCAGCCCATCTATGAAGCCTTTAACAATCACAGTGCCTAGCTAATCCTGCAGAATACTCCGTAGTGGGGTCCTCCACCCTGCTTTACCACTTTCCTTTTTCCATTTAGTCAACTAACACTGCTATTCTTTTATCTTCCTAAAGCAGAATACCGCTGTAATCATTTCTCTGCTAAAAAAATGAAAAGAATGGAGTGTTTTCCATTATACTTAAAATTGTATACAAACTTCTCACCCTGGCATGTTAAAACAAACTTTATTAAGGCAAATTTGACCTATGATGAACTTTTATATATTTAAAGCATATAATTGAAAAAGCTTTAACATATGGATACATTCTTGCAACCATCAGCAGAATTAAGATACCGCTCTGCACTGTATGAGCCCTTCTTTGTGATATTTCTCTCTCTCTGCCTCTCTATTTGCCCTATTGCTCTTGAATACATGATAAACTCAGAGAAGATCCTACCTGTGTTTAGAACCCTTCAAGAAAGTAATAAGCACTGAAAAATGAGTAGCTGTTTCTAGTAATCGAGGCCTGATCTGAACTTTAAATAGAATCAGTACTTATTCAACTTTTACCTCCTTTAATAAAGTAGGTGCTTTCATGGTCCTGCTAGATGTCAGATCACTGAGTGAATACCACACAACAGATGCACGTGAAATTAATACTATAATTTTTATTTATGTGTATGCCAAGACATATAGAACTTTTAAAAAGGAAAACATACTTTATAAGCTGGGCGCGGTGGCGCACGCCTGTAATCCCAGCAACTCGGAGCCTGAGGCAGGAGGATGGAAAGTTCAAAGCCAGCCTCAGCAACTTAGTGAGGCCCTAAGCAACTCAGTGAGACCCTGTCTCTAAATAAAATACAAAGTAGGGCTGGGGATGTGGCTCAGTGGCCAAGTGTCCCTGAGTTCAATCCCTGGTTCCAAAAAAAAAAAAAAAAAAAGTACTTTATAGTATTTAAATTACATTATCTGCAGAATCTTGAGGGAGGAAACAAGGCTTAATACCTTTACTTTCTTGAAAACTAATAATAAAAGCCACAATGCTAATAATTTTACTTCACTATTGAAAAGTGCTTTGAAATTTGTTGTCCCATCTGATCTTATCAAGATTAAATAATAAGACAAAATAGGCAATTGGGAAAAAAAATTTTAACTGTCATCCACCAGTGATTTACTTTCTGGCATTAGTGAAGCTAGAAAGATATACAATCCTTATATGTTTAATTTTTTTTAGAATGAAGATTGAAAGAAAGAACAATATCAAGTGTATTTGGTAAAGATACTTGAGATGGCTTTTAATCTAAGATTTTTTTTAGGAAAACACATTTTTCTAAAGAAGTCTGAATGGAAAAGTTTTGCAGAAATCTGGGGATCCAGCCCAGGGCACATGTTAGGTAGGGGCCCCGCCACTCACCCACATCTAGCCTGCTGTGACAGTTCCAATAGCCTCAGTTTGAAGTTACATATTATTTCCCTCAAACCACAATTTTAAAAGCATTCTGATAATATTATTCAAGTGCCAAATATAGTGCGGGTTCTTTGAAAATGGGACATGTCTTAGAATAGTTTCTGACACATATTTTTTTTTTTCCTTTTTCTCTTGTGGTGCTGGGAATTCTACCCAGGACCTTGCACATGCTAGGGAATTGCTGGAAAGCTGAGCAACACCCCCAACCCTGACACATAGCATTGAATAAAGAGCTCATTAAATGATTAGGGACAGATGATACACGGAAGTACAGCAAACCGAGAAGTCAATCTAGTATATATGTGTATATGGCATAGATAATATTCACAACTGGTAGACTGTTTTATTGAGGAAAAAACTTTCAATTTGCTTTCATTTGTAAACTGCCATTGTTGTTCCTTGATAATGTCACAAGTAAAAAGCAGTAGTTACATAATTGGCTGCTTTTTGTGTGTGTGTGTGTGTGTGTGTGTGTGTGTGTGTGTGTTTGCCAAGAATAAGATGTATCAATCATAAAGCTGCTGTTAGAAGAGTTACTTTAAAAGGCTACATTGTAGGCTGGGCGTGGTGGTGCACGCCTGTAATCCCAGCATTTGGGAGGCTGAGGTAGGAGGATCGCGGGTTCAAAGCCAGCCTCAGCAACTTAGTGAGGCCCTAAGCAACTCAGTGAGACCCTGTCTCTAAATAAAACACAAAATAGGGCTGGGGATGTGCTCAGTGGTGGAGTGCCCCTGGGTTCAATCCCCAGTACCAAAAAAAAAAAGGTTACATTGTAATACGTAAGACCAAGGAAAATAAATTTCTATGATGTTATTTAATTCATTTAATGTAAATGTCTTGATTTTGTCATTAAGTATGATCTGCAATGAAAATTAAATTTTTACAATGTTACCAAATACATGTGTTTCTAGCTTCTCTAGAAGTGGACTCTGAGCTGCAGTTCAGTTTGTGAGATGTTTATAAGAGTGAAGTGGGCCGGGCGTGGTGGCGCATACCTGTAATCCAAGCGACTTGGGAGGCTGAGTCAGGAGGATCGAGAGTTCAAAGCCAGCCTCAGCAACTTAGCGAGGCCCTAAGCAACTCAGTGAGACCCTGTCTCTAAATAAAATACAAAATAGGGCTGGGGATGTGGCTCAGTGGCCGAGGGTCCCTGAGTTCAATCCCTGGTTCAAAAAAAAAAAAAAAAAAGAGTAAAGTGGAAGGAGGGCTAGGCATGGTGGGGCACTTCTGCCATCCTAGCTACTCAGGAGCCTGAGGCAGGAGGACTGAAAGTTCGAGGTCAGCCTGGGCAACTTAGGGAGACCCTGTTTCAAAATAAAAAGGACTGGGGATGTAGCTTAGTGGTAGAGTTCCCTGAGTTCCGTTCTAAGGGTGGGGGCAAGAAGGGAGTTGAGGGAGAAAGTAAAAATCCAGCAGAGGAAAAAGCTGAACTCACATGCCAGCTGGGCAAAGGTCCAGCCAACCAGGCTGGGAGCTCAGAAGCTAATCCGCCCCTAAAGTTAGTCACTGCAAGACTAAAATGTCCCAACTTTATGCCCTTCCCTCTCAAACACAAGCTGTCTTGGGAAGGGTGTGACCTTAAACAAAAGGACTCTATACCTGAGGCAAATCCCCAAGACACCGACAGCTGGAAGTTCTGTGCTAACAGCACTCTCCACAGCTGGGCAAAATGGCTGTCCCTCTACATCCATGGGCATTGGTGGCAGGATCCCTGAGGATTTAAAATCCATGGGTGTTCAATCCCCTTATATAAAATGACATGGTATTAGGGCTGGGGATATGGCTCAGTTGGTAGAGTGCTTGCCTGGCAAGCACAAGGTCCTGGGTTCAATCCCCAGCACTGCAAAAATAAATAAATAAATACTTAAATAAATAAAATGGCATGGTATTTACATACAACCCCTGTATACCCTTCCATATACTTTAAATCATCTCTATATTACTTTAAATACTGAATACAATGTAAATTTTATGAGAATGGTTATTATACTGGATTGTTTAGGGAATAATGATAAATAGGAAAATCTGCACATGTTCAATACAAATTCAATTTATTTCTTTTTTTAAATGTTTTTAAAATAGACAATGGATCTTTTTTATTTTTTTAATTAATTAATCTATTTATATGTGGTGCTGAGGATTGAACCCAGGACCTCACACATGCCAAGCAAGTGCTTTATCACCGAGCCACATCTCCAGCCCTCAATTTATTTCTGCTGAATATTTTCCATGCACATATGTGGAACCCATGGATTGGTCAGGCCAATAGTACTTCATTCCCTGAAGGGGGATCTGAGTGGTGCATCTCCATGTCTATCATAATATGGCTTGTGGCGTGTGTGTGTGTGTGTGTATGTGTATGTGTGTGTGTGTGTGTATTACATACATACACATATATATCCACCTAATGTTTGCAACACAGTCACATGTTTAAAAGGTAAAATCAATTCGAAGAGTTCACAGTGAAAAAAAATACATATCCCATCTTCCACCTACACATAGTTTATATTTTCAGTAGTTCTTTATGCAAACAAGGCAAGTATCATATATATTCATTATTCTCCATTTTCAAACTGTTGGCAGGCCTGGTTTCTTCTGAACTCTCTTCTTGTCTTACAGAGGTCTTCCCTCTGTGTTCTCACACGGTCTTCCGTCTATGTGCACGCATTCCTAGCATCTTTGTGTGCTCAAACTGATTCTTCTTTAAAAAAATTTTTTTAAAAGTCCTCTTTATTATAGTTCCTATCTATGAATATATTTATTCTGAGATTCTTGGAATTAGACCTTCAGCACAGGAATTTGGGGGAACACAATTCAATCCATAGTAGACTCAATACCCAAAGCCACTTGTAATGTGGCCTTTTCCATCTTCTCCAACTTTATTTCTTGCTATTTCCCTATGTCACTGTAAATTTCAGGGATACCGAACTCTGTATAGTTCCTCAAATATCCAATCTTTTAGGTGCTTCTGAGCCACCCACTCTTTTTGACTGGAATGCCCACCTTCCTGCATCTTTACCAGTTTATCATTCCCCTGGTAAACTACTATTGATCCTTCAAAGCTTACCCTGAGGCTTTTCTGAAATTTGAAAAACTATATATTAGCAACTGTTAACTATTATTTTATTGTGTTGGTTTTATGAAATTTTATTATGTTTTGCTAGTATCAATTTTTTTTTTTTTTATGGTACTGGGGATTGAACCCAGGGGCACTCCACCACTGAGCCACATCCCCAGCCCTATTTTGTATTTTATTTAGAGACAGGGTCTCACTGAGTTGCTTAGGGCCTCACTAAGTCGCTGAGGCTGGCTTTGAACTCGTGATCCTCCTGCCTCAACCTCCCAAGTGCTGGGATTACAGGCATGAGCCACCACCCTGCTCTAGTATCAGTTTCTAAAGCTGGAACTAGGAGCAAATCCTTTTTCTTCCAAATATGTGTGCTTGTTATTTTTGCCTTCTTCTGTTGCTATAATAGAATACCTGAGACTGGGTAATTGATAAAGAAATTTATCTGGTTCATGGTTTTGGAAGCTGGGAAAAACAAAACCATGGCATTGGCATCTAGTAAGGGTCTTCTTTCCGCACAGTAACATTCCAGAAGGCATCATGGTGAGATCAAGAAGCACATCAGCTCATTTCTCTTCTTATAAAAGTTCCAATATATATATATATATACACACACATATATATATTTAAATTTGGGGAGTAAGTTTTCAAC
>JAJEJO010003364.1:428301-449056 GCA_020662805.1 Glaucomys volans | reverse complement strand
TTGTATTTTATTTAGAGACAGGGGTCTCACTGAGTTGCTTAGCACCTTGCTTTTGCTGAGGCTGGCTTTGAACTCTTGATCCTCCTACCTCAGCCTCCCAAATTGCTGGGATTACAAACATATGCCACTGTTCCCAGCACACATTCATTTTCCAAATAGAGCACTGGCAAGTGAATTCAAGCCACTGCATTATAATCAAGCCCTACCATCAGCTTCAGGTTCAAGGCCTACTGTTTCGACTCATTTATAAAACAGTATGGTGCCCAAAGAAAAAGTCTTGCTACAAAATATATTATTTTCGTGTGGCCCTAGGCCCAAAAGGGGATTAACTTGGGGACCTCTACATTTATGAAATGTTTACCCTCATTTACCTGTATCCTTAATAACCAGAAACCTACAAGTCAAACACAGTTTTACTCCAGCCTGAAAATGTGTTCAGTTTAATTCAGACACATTATTCTTCAAGGTATTTAATTCTTATAAATATATTTTTCATTGCTTTGTGATTACTTGGAGATTAACTCATGCTGAAATTTCATATCATTTATTTTGTCCCTGGTATGAGTATCTCTTATACTGATCTATAATTTTTAGGTACAGGAAAAGTCATATTTTCTTATTTTTCTAAATCAAATTACATTAGGCATAATCCCAGCCATTTCTTGAGGCATCTCCCCTCCCTAGTGTCTAGGGTCACTGAACAATGACTTCTCCTCTGCCACACGATGCATGCCAGAGACTATACAGATCCATTTGAGGAGACTCTCATGGAGGAACCCCAGGGAATACCACTGGTGACCTGCTTCCTACATCCATACAGATACCTCATGTCCTCCTGCAAGACTGGGCCTCCTTTTGTGATGTCCATGAAACTCTCAGAGATCTAAAAACTAGTCTCTTGCTCAGTTTCTCAAGAGACCAATTTCGAGGATAAGTCAGTCCTCTCTTTTCCCAGAAGCACAAAAATCCATAGTTTTGGATGAGAAGAAAAAAGTTACCTTTCCCTTCTTTTGTAGAAGAGACTTAATTAGGAAGTACAGTTCACACTTGGTTGTTGTCAGAAAATTAAAACAAAAAATTTTTTTTCTTTAAAGTAAAGACACCCCTTGGGAGTGGGAATGTAACTCAGTGGTAGAGTGTTTTCCTGGCATACACAAGGCCCTGTGTTTGGTCTCCAGCACTACCAAAAGAAAAAGAATAGAAAAGAAAAGACAGCCCATTCTGAGTGTGACAGAACTCTTGTCAGCCTTCTAACCACCTGTATCTGAAGGTTACTCTCTTCTTCCTTTTTCTTGTTTGCAGCTTTCCCTGCAGTCTTTTTTTTTAATGTGTCTGCTCAGACTGGAAGTTCCCTAATGGTCAGACTCTAGTTTGTTTTGTGAACCACTGTAGCCCAGTACCCACCATGTTCCTTAGTGATGGACCATATGATAAGTTTTCATGGAAATGCAGTATGTATTGAAATTGGTTCAAGTATCTGAGGCAAGCCAGCATCAGTCAAAAAGAGAAACCATCTGATTCAAAAAGAAAATCCCAGAGGCCTCCTTAGTTAACATATTGAAAATAATGCATGCAGAAAATACTGTGCTCTAATAAGCTTAATTCTTTTCTCAGCAGACTTTCTTTTGCTCTCAGTTGTTGGTTCTGTGTAACTAGAGCACTACGAACATTAAGACTTTCTTGCCGGGCGTGGTGGCACACGCCTGTAATCCCAGCACTTGGGAGGCTGAGGCAGGAGGATCACAAGTTCAAAGCCAGCCTCAGCAACTTAGCAAGGCCCTAAGCAACTCAGTGAGACCCTGTCTCTAATAAAATACAAAATAGGGCTGGGGATGTGGCTCAGTGGTGGAGTGCCCCTGGGTTCAAGCCCCAGTACCAAAAAAAAAAAAAAGAGACTTTCTCAACACCAGAGCTTTAGTGTTAATAGAACCAGTTACAGAACTGACCTCATCCATGTGTCAGCCCATTGGTATAGGCTTTATCATTATTATATAAATAGGATAATAATTTATCAACACCATTACTAATAAATAGATCAATAAATGTCCTAAATAAAACATAAGAAATACATAACTCTTATTCCACCTCACCAATAATAATAGTGCTTTGAATATCAAATGAGGACAGGGGTGGTTTCCATAATTAGAAGATAATGAACATTATGAAATTAGGTATTGTTGAGGAAACTCAAAAAGAGAAGTTGGGCTGAGCACAGAAGTGGCAGTTGTTGAAAAACATAAAACTGTTTCATTCTTATATCTCAAAGAGATGTGACTCCTCAGTTAGGTTAGGACATTGGCTTAGTTTAACAATTTTTGTAGTGATCAAGTATTTGAAACATCCAGGCAATGTGTTAGAGTCTCCCTAATGGGAGAGAAATGCCTTCACTGTGACTTCTATTGGTCATCAGATCTGCTATTTTTCTGCCGCCATTATTCTGCCTCCCCCACAACCCTTTACAACCTAGATTGCTAGTCCACAAACTTCCTAGTCGGTCATTGGTCCAGATTGTTATTAGCCTGTGAAAATCCACTACTTAACAATAGCTCCCCTGCCATTTCTCACACTCACTCTTACTCACTCTCTCTCTCTCTCTCTCTCTCTCTCTCTCACCCTGTGGGCAGACACTCTGCCTTTTCACTTAATAAAGTCTCTTGCATGAGTTCCCACCTCCGGAGTGATTTTTCTGGGTGCTTTCAACTTCTGCTTTATCATGTTGCCATTTCTCCTGCTTCCTGCTTTCTAGGACTTTTCTCCTATATTGTCACTTGTGAGGTTGCCCTAAAAGTTTGTCTTGCTTCAGAAAAGAATTGTAATTGAGATTGCAGCCTCAGAATTATTTTGTCATTACAATATTAAGCAAGTACTACTGTATAAATGAGAAAATGTGATATTTTACAATTTAATTTTATTTACAGTTTTAAATTGGTAATACATGATACACATGACAAAGTATCAGCTGGTCGAGGTGGCACACACCTGCTCTCCCAGTTATTCAGGAGGCTGAGGCAGGGAGGTTCCCAAGTCCAAGGTCAGCTTGGATGATTTAGCAAGACCTTGTCTTAAAATAAAAAACAAAGGGGCCGGGGATATAGCTCAGTTGGTAGAGTGCTTGCCTTGCAAGCACAAGGCCCTGGGTTCGATCCCCGGCTCCACATAAAAAAATAAAAAAATAAAAAATAAAAAGATCTGGGGGTGTAGCTCAGTGGTAGAGGACTCAATCCCAAGTACAACAGAGGAAGGAAGGAGGGGAGGAAGGGAGAGTAAAAAGCTCTTCTCCATTCTTATATCAGTTACACCATCTCCATTTTTAGAGTTATGATATGAAAAGGTTTTGTGTATCTTTCTGAAGATAATTTATACATATACACACAATTTACATTTATTTTTTTCTTTTTCTGCTTAAAAGATAAGATACTATACACAGCACACCTTGACTTTTCTGAGTAACATGAGATCATGGAGATAATTTTGGATCACTCAAGGAACATCTTGATAACTCCTGTATCCCATTGTGTGTGTCCTCAACTGATGAAATCTTTTGCTATTCCAAACAGTGCTTTAATAAGTAATCTATTTCATACATCATTGGATACATGAGTGAATGAAGTCCGGGATAAATTCCCAGAAGAAAACCTGTTGGTTTGCTTTGTTAATTCTGTGAGATAGTGCCAAATTGCCAATTTACACTCGGCTGGCAATGTATGAATGAGAACGCATTGTCTAATCAAACCATTAGATAATTGCTAATTTAATTCTAAAATGATATCCTCCAGTTTTGTTTTTTGTTTTTTTTTTTTTTTTTGAACCGGGGATTGAACTCAGGAGTACTCGACCACTGAGCCACATCCCCAGCCCTATTTTGTTTTTATTTAGAGACAGGGTCTCACTGAGTTGCTTAGGGCCTCACTAAGTTGCTGAGGCTGGCTTTGAACTTTCACGATCCTCCTGCCTCAGCCTCTGGAGTCGCTGGGATTACAGGCGTGCGCCACCGCACCCGGTCCAGTCTTGTTTTAATATGTGTTTCTGATTTTGTGAATAAGGTTGAGCATCTTTCAAGAATCATCTGCATTTTCTCTTCTATCAATAGCCCCTCGGGTTTTTTCTTATTGATTTATCAATACTCTCTTTGTTTTAGAAAAATTAGCATCTGTCTGTGGTACACATGGCAAATATTTTCCCCAGTTTGTTATTGTCTTTTTTTTCTGGTTTTTGTATGTTTGTTTTTTCCCAACGCTGGGGTTCTAACCCAGACCCTCATGCTTGTCAGGCAAGCATTCTACATCAAGCTATACTTCCAGCCCTGTCATTGTCTTTTGTAGAACTTTATTTTAATTTTTGTGCAATCAAATTTATTAATCCTTTCTTTGATGGCTTTTGAATTTTGTGGCTTACTTAAGAATAGTCTTCCCACCCTAGCTAGTGTGAGAGTGTGTGTGTGTGTGTGTGTGTGTGTGTGTGCGCGTGTGTGTTACTGGGGATTGACCCCAGGGGTGCTCTACCACTGAGCCACAGGTGGCAGCCATCACAGACCTTTTTATTTTTTATTTTGAGACAGGGTCTCATTAAGGTGCCAGGACTGGTCTTGATCTTGGAATCCGCTTGCCCCAGTCTCCTGAGTAGCTCAGATTACAGGCACTTGCTACTGTGCCTGGCCCTAAAATATTTTTTGTAAAGTAAACCTCTGAGGTTTCTACTAGTTTTTTTGATAATTTCATTTTTTACATGCAAATATTCAAGCCAATTGGAATTCTTAAATGTTAGAAAATAAGATTAGAAAATATAGATTCAAATTTATTTTTTCTTATTTTGTCTAGATGTCTATCAGTAGTCCAAACACCAATTTTATATAAATCTTTTTCCCAGCTCATTTGAAATGCTACTTTTACAATTTACTAAATTTTATTTCTGAGAATTTTAATCTATTCCATTGATGCTTTTCAACAATACTTTTCCCCCAATTTCTAGGCTTTCCCTATATTTCTGTATAATGTTGCTTGCTTCTTTTAAAAATAGACTTTAGAATCAGATTGCCTAAAATGAAATAATCTTTGTCTTTTTACTGAATCTACCTGTGTGACAGTGAGTTTTCTTATCCAAGAACATGATGTGCCTTTTCATTTGTCCAACCTTCTTTTGGGAATTCAGTTTAGTTTAAAGGTTATTTTACTTTTTTAAATATATTTTGTATGTCTCAAGTTTTTTGAAGAAAAACTTTTTTGTTGCTTTTGTAAATGGAGGTCTTTTGTCCATTATATCTTCTAATTAGTTGATATATGTGTCAATATGATATATTGACCATTATGTCTATATAGTATTAATTTCATACCCTGTCAATTTATCATATGGTCTTATCTCTCTCAAGTTTGCAACAATAATATTTACAAATAATTATAATTTTACCTCCTCCCTTTCCTTATACTTCTCATTTCTGTCTTTTTTCTAGTGTGATGGTTGCCACCTCCAAAATAATGTTGAACAGTGGTGACAGGCAATATTTTCACCTAACCACTAATTTTAATTGGGACTTCTCTAAATGTTTCCCATTAGTATAATGCTAACTTTGGCATTAAAATAGATATACTTTATATGTTGTGACTATTGATTATGTGTCAAATTAAATTCATTTATTTTTTCACATTAAGTTTAAATGACTAATGAAATCATTAAGAACCTCTTTTTTTTTTTTTTTTTTGGTGGGGGTACCAGAGATTGAAATCAGGGGCACTCAACCACCGAGCTACATCCCCAGCCCTATTTTGTATTTTATTTAGAGACAGGGTCTCACTGAGTTGCTTAGTGCCTCAGTGTTGCTAAGCCTGGCTTTTAACTCTTGATCCTCCTGCCTCAACCTCCCAAGCTGCTGGGATTACAGGCATGCAATACTGTGGCTGGCTCATTAAGGACCTCTTAAAGAGAGATAATACCTTGTTTACTGCAAATTGGTAATGACCAAAATTAATCAATGGAATAGATGAAAATACTCAGGCTGGGCGTGGTGGCGCACGCCTGTAATCAAAGCGACTTGGGAGGCTGAGTCAGGAGAATCGCGAGTTCAAAGCCAGCCTCAGCAACTTAGCAAGGCCCTAAGCAACTCAGTGAGACCCTGTCTCTAAATAAAATACAAAATAGGGCTGGGGATGTGGCTCAGTGGCCGAGTGTCCCTGAGTTCAATCCCTGGCTCCAAAAAAAGAAAAAGAAAAAACTCAGAAGTAAAATTTAGTAAATTATAAAAGTAGCATTTCAAATGAGCTGGGGAAAAGATTTATATAAAATTGGTGTTTGGACTACTAAATGAATGAAATAGCTGAACAAAATGAGACAACACTAATGTGTATTTCATATACTGTACATAGTATTTATGGACTATAAAATGTTTTTACATGCATTAACTATCTCACTGGCTCTCTACTATAATTATGAATTAGCAATCAGGTATTAAAAAGCTTGATTGCAAAGCAAAATTTAGAACAGAAGTCAACACATACCTATTCTAACATTTTTCCCTAATGGTTATGCCATGCCCCTTCTGATTATTAGAGATGAAGTATAAAAGCAAAATATTCTTTGGAAACACAACAAAGATGTCAAGAAAAGTGTTTCCACTCTTACAGAACAATTAATATTTTATAGTGTATTTACTATACATTCAACGTCTCCTGTGGTCCAGAGACAGTTTAAGCCATCATCCCTCCTTTGAAGCTAAAGCAATATGCTCCTTATCACTAGAGGCTGAGACTAAAGATGCAAGGAGAATTGTCCTGGAGGAATGGATTTGAGAATCAACAGTGTCCAGGTGATAATTGAAGCCATAGGATAAGATGAAGTAATCTAGAATAATATACTCTACAGGGAAAGGGAAAGAAACCAGATGAAAGCCTAGATCAAATAAATAAGAAGCCTGGGCAGAAAGAAAGGTCTGAAATAGAGAATAAAAAAGAAAAATCTGTTATTGAAACAAAAGGAGGAGAGAACTCTGAGAGGTTGTCAATAGCATCAAAGACTTCAGAGACTAGCCAGTTGTAGTGGTGCATGCCTATAATCCCAGAGGCTCAGGAGGCTGAGGCAGGAGGATCAAGAGTTGAAAGCCAGCCTCAGCAACACTGAGGCACTAAGCAACTCATTGAAACCTTGTCTAAATAAAATACAAAATAGGGCTGGGGATGCAACTCTGTGGCCAAGTGCCCCTGAGTTCGATCCCCAGTACACCACACCACTCCCCCCACAAAAAAAGATTTCAGAGACTAAAATAATCACAAGAATTTTAAAGTGTCCTTTGTATCAGCAACAAGGTTGCCACATACAAATTTGGCAGGAATAACATCAATGGGTGCAGTGACTATAATGTGTCCCCCATGCTTTTCTCCCCTTCAACTGTCAGCAAATCCTGCTTCCCTGTGCACAAGGCCAGGCACTGATTCAGCTTGTGTCAATCATAGCCTCACACCCTCCTGGCTAAAGAGGTAAGTGATGTTCAGTAATAGGCATATGACCCAAGCCAGGCCAGTCTTTCTATTTGGAACTAATAAGAAAAACACCCTCTTTCCTTTTGGACAATGGAAATATCAGAATGAAGCAAAATACAGAGATGCAGAGGTGAGAGATGTGCAATGGACAGAGAGAGAAGAAAGAGAGCAAGCTCTTGGGAAAGAGAGATTTAGTGTTTTCAGCCCAACTTACCTCTCATGACAGCCCTGCTGCCTTTTCCTGAAACTTAATTCTTTTCTTTTGGTTTTGAGCTTCTTCAATGTCCTTCTAGTAATTTCTACTGCTTCTCCCTACCCCATTTTTAGTAACAAAAGAATGAAGATTAATAGGTAGAAGTCAGATTGTAATTGGCTTAGAAATGAATGATATAAAATACCCGAGAATAACCATAACAAGATATGGACAGGAACGATATAAATAAAACTACAAAATTTTACTGAAGACCATAAAAGAAGACTTGAATAAGTGTGTGCCCTACCAAGTTCCTAGATAACAATGACTATTATAAAGATGTCAGTTCTTCTCAAATTAATTTATAAGCTTAATACAACTCTAATCAAAATCCCAAATGCAGTACCTTTTGAAGCTTGAAAGAGTGATTTTAGAGTTGATTATCTAGGAAAAATAGAGAAGAGCTAAGAAATACTAAAAAAAAAAAAAAGAATAAGTAAATAAAAACAGTAAAAAAAAAGTGAGCACCCAATTCCAAGGATTCAACAATGATGCTTCTGTATCCATCTCTGAGTCCAACTGATCCTTGCTTTAGTATGGATACTCTCCCTTTTACTTAAAGTAATTTTCTTTTCTTTTTTTTATTGGCTCTTTTTAATTATACATGACAGTACAACCCATTTTGATATAATTATACAGCCTTAAAGTAACTTTAATACGTTTCTATCACATATAATCAAAAGAACTTGCCCCATGATGTATTAAAAGACATTAAAACAAGGCATATAATGGAGTACTAGTAGAATAAACATTTATAAGCATATACTTAGAACAGAATAAATAGGTACTATTACTTATAAAATGATGCAAATAAAAATGTTGGCATCACATTACAATGTGTAAAAGAAAATTTCTCAATAGTTTAGTTGCCTGTGAAAAGTCAAAATGTCAACATACAACATATACTAATATTGATTCCTGATGTTACGTGTGAAAAGAATTCAAAGTGCAGGAGGTAGTGAGGGTGTGGCTGTGCATGCCTGTAATCGCAGCAGCTTGGGAGACTAAGGCAGGAGACTTACAAATTCAAGATAAGCCTTGGCAACTTGGCAAGACCAAGTCTCAAAATAAAAAAGGTTGAGGTTGTAGCTCAGTGGTAGGTGGCTCCTGGGTTCAATCCCCAGTGCTGAAAAGACAAAAAAGGTGTTCAATATAAAACAAATAAATATGTATCTGTAACGTCAATGTTCGGGAAAATCTTGAGGAATACTTAGGGAACTGTTTATTCATTCTTGAGCTAAAGAAAGAATTATCTAAGTACAAAATCAATGGGCTAAACCACAAAAGGTATCAAAATCAAAGATTTGACTAGATGAAAAATTTACAAGTCCAACAAAAACTATCAAAAGTTGAAAAGTAAATTACAAAGTAGAGAGATCTTTCAAAATAGCTGTCAAAATGTGTGTGGCAGTTTAAATCGATAATGTGTGTAGCACTTTCAATCAATACTGAAAACACTGAAACTTCAGTGGAAAAGGTGCAAAAAGAAAGTGCAGACAAATCTTAGAAGCAGAAATATAAATGATCAATAAGTATGTGAAACAATTTACTTTTAATAGCTGTAAAGTAAAATAATAAAACACCACTGGCATTTGATTCTACTTAAAAGAAAAGATATCAAAATTTATAAAATTTAAGGCTGGTGAGGTTGTTTCAGAAATATGCATGAACACAGTCTCCTGTTAAGAGTCTAAACTGGTATGTGTATTTTAAGAAAGCAATTGGCAGCTGGATATGGTGGTGCATGCCTATAATCCCAGTGGCTGGGGAGGTTGAGGCAGGAGGATCCTCATCTCAAAGTCAGCCTCAGCAACTTATCCAGGCCCTATGCAACTCAGTGAGACACTGTCTCTAAATAAAATATGAAAAGGTCTGGAAGAGCCCGGTGCGGTGGCGCATGCCTGTAATCCCAGAGACTCAGGAGGCTGAGGCAGGAGAATCGTGAGTTCAAAACCAGCCTCAGCAATTTAGTGAGTTGCTAAGCAACTCAGTGAGACTCTGTCTCTAAATAAAATACAAAATAGGGCTGGGGATGTGGCTCAGGGATTAAGCACCCCAGTAACCAAAAAAACAAAAAACAAAACAAACAAACAAAGCCAATTGGCAATGTATATCAAGAACTTTATAGAAGGTCCACACTGAGTCAAATTCCACTTCTAGAATCTAACCTTGATTAATTATGAAAAGTATAAAATGTACCCCTTTCTCTCAAAAGTATAACTGTGTGTGAAAACATAAAGCTGACAGAGAGAAAAGGGCAGTAGGAAAAGGGGTGGCACGAAGCCCTGGTTCTGGTCCTTGAGGTCCCTAGAACACAATGGCTCCTTAGAATCTTGGAACTATTTCAAAACACAATAAATCTTCTCATCTTTCTTAGTTTCTGTGCTTTGCACAAGAAGACAATTGGCTAACATAACTCTGTCTGAAAAGTATATCCCCTTGTTCTGCTAGAATAATCTACTATATGATTTTTGGTAAGAGGTACTAACTGCTTTGAGTCACTGTTGTTGGTTCCAGTCCAAGCTTAATTAGTTTGGAATTAAAATGGATCTAATACTGGCACTTTCTAGAACATCTACCTAAACAAAATATCAGACTTACAAATCTTTTTGCATGAGCTGTGTTGGTGAGATTTTTAACAAAAATAAAACAATACTACACCAAGTAGAAAAATAAAACAATTACTACACCAAGTAGATGGGAAACAAAATTTAGAAGAAATTTACCAGTCTTTGTCCTAATTAGTAAGACAGAACTGGTTCATGTGGGTAAGTGACTAGGTAACAATGATCAAAACAATGAAATTCAACATCCTTTACTTGTTGATGGATCAAAACTTCCAACATGATTGATGGCTGACTACTTCTTTCTTGTCTTCTTCCTCAGCCTTCACAATGCCACACTCTCCTGGCAATTCTCCTTTGTCACATTCTCCCTTGGTTTTAAATAACAGTTGGACTAGGTCACATAAAGTCTATACTAACATAATAAGAGACAAAAACACTTAAAAGATGGGAATTATTTCTCATGTAACATTATGTGTGTATGGTCTGGGAATAATATGGCCGCTCAGTGGATTAGGAGATCTGAGAGTTTCTAAACGTCTGACATCTATTGGATATGGCCCTTGTCCATGTGGTCCAATTTATCCAGCCATTGTATTTGCATTCGACTCTGTGGAAAGCAGGACACATGTTTCATTCTTGTAAAGGGCATAATCCAGAAGTTGCAAGCATCATTTTTACTAAATCCCTTACATCTGATCCTCAGTCATATGGCCAAAATTAGCTTCAAGGAGGCTGGGAAATACAGTTTGCGTTCGGGAGCCATGTACCTAACTAAATCTGTATTTTGCAGAAAAGTAGCACTTTCTAGCACATTCTATATACTGATGTTTACTCAATACCTTTCTGGAATTCAGACTTCTCTTTCAATATTCAAAATTATCCATTCAATTATTTACTGGACATTTATGTATTCAACAAATATTTTACTGAGTGCCCATGTTACCAGTCACAAAAATAAAAGTGACACTTCTTCAACTTGTATGTTACTTACAATTCTGTCATGCTCACAGCTGACCATGTCATATCCTCTAAGCCATCATTCCTCCTGTCTAGAGTATTTGCACCATCATTAAACTAGCCACCTGATTCAGAAGTGAAAGTGTCTCACCCTTACATTCTCCCCTCACTTAAGCAACCTCCAGGCCTCATCAAATCTGTCACCTAAGCTGGGCGTGGTGGCGCACGCCTGTAATCCAAGTGACTTGGGAGGCTGAATCAGGAGGATCGCGAGTTCAAAGCCAGCCTCAGCAACTTAGCAAGGCCCTAAGCAACTCAGTGAGACCCTGTCTCTAAATAAAATACAAAATAGGGCTGGGGATGTGGCTCAGTGGCTGAGTGTCCCTGAGTTTAATCCCTGGTTCCAAAAAAAAAAAAAAAATCTGTCACCTAGACAGATCTCCATTATAGACCCTTTTGTCCACACTGCATTTTACCTCGAACCTAGGGCTTAGTCTCTTTTTAAAAAGTGAAATATAAGAACATGCAATAAAGTATGCAGAGTGCATTAGCATAAACATAAACCTTAATGAGTTTACATGTGTAAATGTGTACATTATCCATTTAGCCATCTCCAGACCAAGACATCTCCCAAGATTTTCTATATCTTGGACTGGGGTTATGGTTCAGTGGCAGAGTGTTTGCCTAGCATGTGTGAGGCACTGGGTTGGATCCTTAGCACTGCATAAAAATAGACAAATAAAATAAAGGCTTTCTGTCCATCTACAACTATGAAATTTTTTAAATAAAAGATTCTCTGTGTCCCTTCTCAAACTACTTTTCTTGTTTAAATAATTGTTTCTGCCTTTTCAGTGTTTGCACCCAATGCAATTAAACTCATTGACCACTGATCATCTTTTAATTTAACTCTGTTTCTCTGTGTGTATTTTATATTTGTGTATGTCTGTGTGTACAAGCCTGTGCTTTATTGTTGTCATTGTGTTATGGGGATTAAACTCAGGGTCTCACACTTGCTAGGCAAGTGCTCTACCACTGAGCTATACCCCCAGCCCTTCTTATTTTATTTTGAGGCAGGGTCTCGCTAAGTTGCCCAGGCTGACCTCAAATTTAGGATTCTCCTGCCTCAGCCTCCTGAGTATCTGGAACTACAGGTGTGTGCACCCAGCTAAACACATACACATTTATAAATATATATAATATGATGTACATTCAAATACATATATGCCATGTATGTGAATGTGTATATGTGTGTATAGTTTTCACCTTTCCTCTGGGATTTCACCTGACTCTGATACTCTCCTCTCCTTTGCACTCGTTAATTCTGCTATAATTCAGATCTTGAGTGAGAAAACACTTCTACCAAGAAACCCTATTAGTTATGCTATGGGAATCAAGGCACAATGTATGCATCTATGTAACTGTCATGGTGAAATCCATTAATTTGTACAACTAATATTTGTTAATAATTATGCTAATTTTTAGTAATAAAGTAATTTTGTTATGGTTGTCACAACTTGGGAAAAAGAGAAAGAAAATCCATGTGAATGTGTTTTTATTTAGAATATGTTGTTTTGAGTAAATAAATGAGTGAGAATGTCATACTGGTCAGCAAGACCTAGTCATAAAAATATTATATTAGTTTAAACATTAGTGGGTCTTGGGTGGAGTATAAATGTCATTGAAAGTAAGCCTGTACATATTTATTTTTGATTAACTATTTTAATAATTCACTGATTGTGGAGTATACATACCTTGGTTACAGTTTGATGAATTCTGGTGATTGAATATGAATGATCAGTATCCCAGTTGAGATGTAGAACTTTTCCAGCACCCCAAATAGTTCCTTTGTCTCCCTTTAATCACCCCCTCCCAGAGTTAGCTGCTGTTCTGATTTCTCTCAGACTCTATTGGTTTTGTGTGTTCTGAATGCCATATAATCACACAGCACCATACACATGTTCTTGGCTTCTTTTTCTTAATATTTTTTTTTTCTCATCCATGCCATTGCCTATATAAATACTTAGTTCACTCTTCATTATCAAAAAGCACTCCATTGTAGCATATGTACAATGATTCTTTTCTCAATTTTACCAATTCTCATGTTTGTAGACTATGGGTTTTTTCCTGTTTGGACTATTTGAGAATAAAGAACTCTGGGGGCTGGTGTTATGGCTCCGTGGTAGAGCACTTGCCTGGCATGTGTGAGGCACTGGGTTCAATTCTCAGCACCAAATATAAATAAATAAATAAATAAATAAATAAATAAATAAAGTCCATCAACAACTAAAACAATTTTTTAAAACTTAAAAAAAAAAAGAATAAAGAACTCTGATTGGGCATGGTAGCATACACTTGTAATTCCAGTGGCTCAGAGGTAGAGGCAGGAGAATCACAAGTTCAAAGCCAGCCTCAGCAATTTAGTGAGGACATTAGCAACTTAGCAAGATCCTGTCGCAAAATAAAAAATTAAACAGGTTGAGGATGTGGTTGAGCAGTTAAGCCTCCACTGGGTCCAATCCAAAAAATAATAATAATAATAAAGAACTATGAACATTCATATTGTCTTTTTGTGAATATATGCTTTCATATTTAATAAAAAATATATTTTTCTTTGTTAGAAACAGCTGGTTTCTAGTCAGTAGTTGGTACCATTTTACACTCCAATCAGAAATGTGTGCAAGTTTTAGTTGACCCACACATTCACACCAAAGTCTGTGGTTGTCAGTCTTTCCTTTTTTTTCTTAAAAATATTTTTTTCAGTTATTCTAATGTTTGACTTATTATGTGTGTGAAACGGTATAGCTTTATTTTGCATCATCCTGATGAGACAGGGCATGTTGAGCCTAAAAGATTTTTGTTCTGAATCCTCAGGGTGTGGCCCTTCGTTCTCATTCTTTCAAATTGGCTACAGGAGTTCTAGTAGTCACTGAAGTACAGGCAGAAGGAAGAACAGAGGATCCAGGTCCTCCAGTCACAAGAGCTATCTGCTGAATCTTGGGCTTCAGCTGCTATGGTTTGGATATGGCTGAACTGTCACCCAGGAGCCCATGTTATGGAGGCTTAGTCCCCAGTGGGCAGCATTATGAGACAGTGGAAACTTTGAGAGGTGGAGCCTTGGGGGAGGTCATTGGAGGCCTTTCCATGCAAGTAGTTCTCCTAAGAGCATATTATACAAGGAATAGGTCTGACCCCACTCAGCTCTCTCTTCTTGCTGGTTTGAGATGTGATGCTTCTTCCTACCCATTCTCAGCCATTTGTCATGGGGCCCTCCCTAGAGCCTGTGTTATACTGTTTGGACTTTTGTCATCCAAAACTGTGAGCTAAATAATCTTCTTTTCTTTATAAACTTAGTCTGTATCAGGTATTTCATTATAGTGATGAAAACAGACATATGTCTTCATATCTCATTGATCAGAATTATGTCACATGGCTACTCCAGTCTTCCAGAAAACCTGGGAAATATAGTTTCTAAAGTTGGTCTTCTATCGCTGTCTTTCCGCCTGCGGTAAGACGCGACACAAGGTTGTTGCTTTTAACACACTTCGTTCTAGCACCTAACACATGTTACACAGCTGCTGTTAATGGCGTCCCTCATGGCGTTCTCCCGGCGTTTTCATGGCGTTCTTCATGGCATTCTCTTGGCGTTCTCTCTGGCGTCCTCATGGCGTTCTCCCTCATGGCGTTCTCTTGGTGTTCTCATGGTGTTCTCCTGGCGTTCTCCCCCACTACCCCCTTGCCTAGTCCTTATATACGTGCTCCGCGTCATCAGGTCGGGTGGATGCTCAAGCCAATCAAGTATCTATTTCCCTGGTGAGAGCAACTTGTTTACTACAAAATAAAACCACATTGCCAACCTGCCAGCCGCCATCTTAGCATAGAGCCGGGGTACCCGGAATACCCCGACAATCTTCCAGGTACCTACTGCTGTATAACAAAGCAACTCTAAACTAAGTGGTTTAGAATGAAAACGTTTTTCTCACAAACGCGCCATTTGAGGGAAGCTCAGCAGAGACAGCTTGTCTCTGCTTCGCTTGGCATCAGCACAGCAGCAGTTGATGCTGGCTGCCGGCCACGAGGATTCACACAGTTGGAACTGTGGTTAGAACACCTACACATGACTTTTTCTTGTGGCATCTTGGTTTCCCACACCATGATGGCTGACTCCCAAGGGTAAGGGTCCCAAGAGAGGCCAAGGGAAAATACCATCGCTTTTAATATCTAGACCTGAAAAGTCACCGAACACCACTTGTGCTGCACTCCATTAATTGTGGCAAACACAAAGTTCTCCAAAGGCTAAAGGGAAGGAGAGATCAATTTTACCCCCTGATGTGGGGGGGGGGGCAAAGTCTGAAGAGAAAATGGGATCAAAATATTGCTATGGCCATACTGGTTCCTTATAGCCTAAGGGAGAAAAAATAGGCAGTCAGGAAATATTTATCAGCTGGGCATGGTGGCACATGCCTGTCATCCAGGCAACTTGGGAGGCTGAAGCAGAGGATTCCAAGTTCAAAGCCAGCCTGGGTAACTTGGCCAGACCATGTCTCAAAATAAAAAAACAAAAAAAAGTTCTGGGAATATAACTTGGTGGTATTAGTGCCCCTGGATTCAATCTCCAGTACCAGGCAAGAAAAGAAAAGAAAAAAATTATCATTAAGTTGTTATACCCGAGGAAAACAAGATCGTCCAATCAAGCCGTTCACATAAAGTCAAAAGAAGCCTTTATTAAGCTGGGCGTAGTGGCGCACACCTATAATCCCAGCACTTGGGAGGCTGAAACAGGAGGATCCCGAGTTCAAAGCCAGCCTCAGCAACTTAGCGAGGCCCTAAGCAACTCAGTGAGACCCTGTCTCTAAATAAAATAAGAAATAGGGCTGGGGATGTGGCTCAGTGGCGGAGTGCCCCTGGGTTCAATCCCCAGTACCGAAAAAAAAAAAAAAAAAAAAGAGCCTTTATTTTAGCTGGCCAGCGATGAACACCCATACACCTAAAAGAGGTGTGCCAGGGGAAGGAGCCTTAGTTCTTTGTTGCCAGCATTTATATGCAGGGGAAGGAATTAGGGTGGGTCTACAAGGGAAGTAAGGGATTAGGGTGGTGCTGACTCTCTCCTGATGGCAGTGGAGAATCTTTGGGGAGTATAACAAAGTTAGTGCTACACTAAATAAAACTGCATATAGAGTATTAATCTTAGAAAAATACTGTGATTTAAGCATCAGGAAAGAATGTAAAATTGAATTTTAAGTTAATGATTTGCAAAAAGCCAAATGAATATTGTAAGCGCAAAAAGGAAAAAACGGGAGGCAGACCTCAGCGGATTCAGAGAAGCCTTTATTCCTTCGCAGAGTCGGGTGTCATTCGGGTCCACTTTCCTGATGGAAAATGGCCAACAGTTACAGAGGAGGTTTTGGTTTTATAAGGTACAATGATGTCATCATTGGGAGCAGACTTGACAGTCTGGGGCTAGTTGAACATGTTAAAATCTTAATTCAGGAAAGCAGTTGTAAAAAGGTTGAAACTCATTGTCTGGGGAGAGAAGAGTCCAGATCCCAGGGATGAGCACTCAAATCTCACCCATGGTTTTGGCTGTGCTTCCATTTAGGACTGATTAGCCATGGGGGAAGTCCATGGTTTAGGGCCCAGCTTTCAGCATCTGCCTCTTTCCCCCAGGGTCCATTGTTATCAGGAATGCACTGGGAGAGGTTTAATGGTTGACCAGTTTTTTTCCCTGCTTCTCGAGCCACACCATCCCTTCATTTTGCTTGGGTAGTTATTTTATAGGAATATTATTTTCCATAACCCTTCAAATATTATGTCATAAGGATCTTAAAATATCTCTTTTCGCTTTCTTCCCATTTGTTTTGTTCTGAATGGTATTGAGGATTAAATCAGGGGTGTTCTACCACTGAGTTGCATCCCCCTGAAGGTTTTTTATTTGAAATAGTTCTCACTAAATTCTTGGGCTGGCTTGGAGCTTACTTACAAACCTCTTGACTCAGGGTCCCCAACAACTGAGATATCAGGTGTGAACCACTGTTCCCCGTCTGATTTCACCTTCTAAAATGAAAAATAAAATACTACTTGGTTTCTTACAAATCTTTGTACATACAAATGGCAGTGTGATTATAATGTGGAAAGAGTGATCTCTTTTAAAGCATCCTCCAGTGAGGTCATCAGAGACACATGCCAGCCTACTTGATTTTTCTGTGCATTTTTTTCTTATTGGTTTTGTTGTACCCAAAGAAAATAAAATCATCCAAGCCGATCACGTAAAGCCAAAAGAAGCCTTTATTTTAGCTGGCCAGCGGCGACCTCCCTTACTCCTAAAATCGGGGTTTAGGGGGATCGCGTGGTAATTGTGTCATTGCCAACTTTTATAGGGCTCGGGATGGGATTAGGGTAAAGCTATAGGGCGCGGGAGGGTTTAGGTAGGGAGGGGGGATTAGGGTGGGGCTGACTCTCTCCTGGTGGCACTGGAGAATCTTTCTGGGAAGAATAACAGTTTAGAATACCCATTGGCCACTATTTGTCATTGCTGGAGACAGTTTGGAAACTATGGTCTCCCTAATCCCTCCTGGATCAGGATTGAGGCCAAGAATATGTTGACTCAGTAAGCTATCTCTTCTCCATCCTTTTTTTCTTTTTCCCTTTTCCATCCTTAAATTCATCATTGGTTTAGATGATTTACAATCTTTTCTGATTTATTTTCTTTGATATGTTTAAATATTTGTTAATGTTTTCATTTGTTTTACAATCCCTTTCAAAGATACCTTCAAAGTTTTTGTTTTCTTTTCAGGTCCAAATCTGTTTTAAGTACGTTACCAAGAACCACGTCTTTGCATGGCATATTCCTTAGGACTGTGTGTGACAAGCATTCTCATACTATGATGCTGAGAATTTCTTTATTGGTACTGGGGATTGAACCCAGGGGCACTTTACTGCTGAGCCACATCCCCAGCCCTTTTACTTTTTTATTTTGAGACAGGGTCTCAGTTGCTTAGGGCCTCACTAAGTGGCTGAGCCTGAACTTGAATTTGTGATCCTCCTGCCTCAGCTTCCCAAGTCAATGGGATTACAGGTATGCACCAGTACACCCTGCTGGAGCTTAAAGCTTAAGACAGGTAGAGACCAGGAAGTGTAACAGTTGTCCTCTTTACGCTTTGAATATAGCCCTAGCTGCTCTGCCACTGTGACTTATTTTTGAAAGGTCAAGTTTCTTTCTCTTCCTTCCTGCTCCTCCCTAATCTCTCCCCCTCCCTAATCTTGTGGAAATAGGATTACCTTTCTTTCCCATCCTAGGCAGAGTTATCTGTCCTTGCGCACACACCCATAACAGGAATGAAGTAATTCAGACTTTGGGGATAGCACCAGATCTCAGAAATGACTATCTCCCAAATTAACAAGTGAATTACAACTCTGACAGAGAACATGTGGAATGTAGCCTTTGAATCACCTCTTTAAAAGCCCTGTTCCCCTTGGTAGGCATTCACAGCCTCTGAGACAGGGATCCCCTGTGCTTCTCCTTTGCTAGCAAAGCAATACAACTTTTTTCCTTTTTTTTTCAAAACTGTGTCCTCGTGTTAGATTGGCATTGTTGACAAGGACTCAGCTTTTGAAAGTAGAGTGTCTCCAAACCCTGCTCCTCTTTCCTTTCTGCTCTTATGCTGTCTTGACCAGTAATCACCATTTTGTATGGGAACTGTATCTATGAGCACTTGAGAAAGGATGAGCCTTGTCACAGCTGATTAGCCAGCCCGCCAGGCGTGGTGGTGCACGCCTGTAATCCAAGCGACTTGGGAGGCTGAGTCAAGAGGATCCCAAGTTCAAAGCCAGTCTCAGCAATTTAGCAAGGCCCTAAGCAACTCAGTGAGACCCTGTCTCTAAATAAAATACAAAATAGGGCTGGGGATGTGGCTCAGTGACCGAGTGTCCCTGAGTTCAATCCCTGGTTCCAAAAAAAAAAAGATTAGCCAGCCCTCCCGTGGGGGGTAATCTTAGGAAAGCACAGAAGTGTGCACTGCCATGTTCTATGGAAACAGAAAGAGGTATGAATTGACAGACTTACCTCTTTATCTACAACCTTTCAACTAAAAATACCCTCCTTTAAATTAATTTTTAATGTTTTGAAACTTTTTTTTTTTACTCTAGAGCTCTAGAGTAGCATTCTTCACAAAGAATGATTTGAACTTAAGTTTCTTCAAATAACAAAGTCTTTAGGTTTTTCTTGAACCCCAGGAGAAGAACAGCTAGACCCTAATATGTCTTTAAAAAAAATTTTTTTTTGGTACTAGGGATTGAATCCAGGGGTACTTAACCACTGAGTCACAACTCCAGACACTTTTTTTTTTTTTTTTTTGTTCTGGGGTTTGAACCCAGGGGCACCCCCACTGAGCCACATCCCCAGGCCCTATTTTGTATTTTATTTAGAGACAGGGTCTCACTGAGTTGCTTAGGGCCTCGCTAAGTTGCTGAGGCAGGTTTTGAACTTTCGATCCTCCTATCTGAGCCTCCTGAGTCACTGGGATTACAGGTGTGCACCACCACGCCTGGCTTCCAGACATTTTTTTATATTTTATTTAGAGACAGGGTCTCCTTGAGTTGCTTAATGCCTCGCTAATGCTAAAACTGACCTTGAACTCACAATCCTCCTGCCTCAGGCTTCTGACCCTCCAGGATTATAGGCCTGCACCACCACACCCAGCTTCTTAAAATTCTTCTCCCAAGGACTGCTCTACTGGGCTAGGTAAATTTATCTCCTTGTAGCCTGTCTCATTCCCCCAACTCCACTCCTCTTTCACCCCAAAGCCTATAGGCATTTGTTCCTACCCAACTTTTCCCTACACCCTTGAGCTCTTTATTATGTAAACTGAGTTAATTTCTTTACTAAATTGTCATCTTCTCCTAATATTCTTTTTTTCCTTTTGGTACTCATTAAACCCTGGGCCTAGGATGCAGTCTCTACCAATGAGCTACACTCAAGCACCTCTCCTAATATTCTTGAATTCTAAATCTGTGCTGTCCTTCAAATATGCAACATTGTGCCTACTGAGCTTTTGAAATTGGGTTAATTATATTTTAGATATATTGCAAGTGTATACACAATGAATATTAAACACAGTACAAAAATGAATATAAAACAGTTCATTAATAATTTTCATACTGATTGCATGTTGAAATGATCATATTTTCTTACATTGAGTTAAATAAAATACATTATTAAAATTAATTTCATCTTTCATCTTCCTCTTTTAAAATCCAGCTACTGGAAGTTTTTAAAATTACAAATGTGCCTTGCATTATATTTCTCTTGGACAATACCGGTCTAGGTCAAGGTCCCCAAACTTTTTCTACAAAGGGCCAGATGGTAACAAAAATTCTTTAATTGACCAGTTTAGTCAGGCTCCAAATCTCCTAGACCATCTGTGTACTTCCTTCTAAAATTCAGTTTTAGCTGGGCACAGTGTCACAAACCTATAATTCCAGCTACTTGGGAGGCTGAGGCAGGAGGATTGCAAGTT
>JAJEJO010003364.1:379566-420929 GCA_020662805.1 Glaucomys volans | reverse complement strand
CTGGCAGCAGCTGGGCTGGCAGCAGCCACTGTCACAACAGCAGTTGCTCATGGTGTCAGAGGATGGAGGTTCTCAAGGCTGTGTCCAGGAAGGAGGATTTGGAGAGTGAGTGCATCTCACTGCCCCACATCTCCTTTTATACCCTGCCAAGAGGCACCTGGCCTCCATGGCACCGCTTTTTCCTTGTTCTCCTTTGGATTAGTAAATATGCAATTATCAAATTAGTCAAGTTTATTTTTGGTAAAATATCAGGGGGGATTTAAAAAATGATTTCCTTTACCTGATGTGTTTGAATTCATCTGTCATGTCTTCCTGAATCCATTCCCAAAAGTCCTTCTTGGTCTTGCTTACTCAAAGACAAGTGTCACTTAGTGTCCTGCTTCTGTAGTGTGTGTTTCACAGTTTTCCCAGTTCACCTTGTCTGCCATTACTACATAACAGAGTTAGGTGGAAGGAATAAGCAGTAGGTGGAAAGGAAACATAAGGAAAAACAAGGAATTAAGATTTAAAGTTCCTCATACTTTCCTGGTCTGTCATTCCCTCTGCCATTTTCTTTCCTATGCAGGATGCTCCCAATTTCCTGAAATTACTTTATCTATCTGAGCTCTGTTAAATTTCCTCACTACCCTCAATATATTATGTAAATAGAGACTGCATAATTTGAGAAATATGTAATTTAAAAGATGTTCTAGTTCTATGTGACAATTAGATAATGAACACCACATCTACTTGAGTATTCTGAGATTGACTTGGTGAACATAAATTATCTTGAAATCACCAGACTGATATAAATTCTACATAACTTTCCATACCCACCCCTTATGAATTTCTTTTTTTATATATACTTATTGATTCATTGAACACAAATGGAGTACAGCTATTGTTTCACTGGTTGTACACAAAGTAGAGTCACACCATCTGTGCATTCATACATGTACACAGGGCAATGGTATCTGTCACACATTCTGTTATTAATTTTACCCCCCACCCCCCCCCACCCCTCCCTTCCCTCTATGCTACCTATCTTTCCTCTATTCTTGCCCCCCCCCCCCCCCCGCATTATGCATCATCATTCATTTACCTTATGAATTTCTTTTAAAAGATGAACTGGGATATCCCTAAAAGGGCTCTGAATCTTGAGATGACTTGCATTACCTTTTAATGTGTACCTCTGTTTAAAATAAAACTGTGAGATCAAACTGGGGAAACCTGATCAGACAATGGTAACAAGAGAACAGACAAGCCAGATGTGAATCAAAAAGAGACTTTACTGAGGGACAGCTCTCAGACCAGGTTTGCTGGTCCACCAGGGCGCTGAGCCAGAGAAGTCACACATGGCCCCAATCAGGTTGAGTTTTTCTAATTCCTGGGATGGGGTGGGGAAGCTGAAGGACTCCTTGTCCTCCTGGGATTGGCTGTGGTCATTTGTCAGCCCATGATTGGTTCACCCGTGGGCATACACAGGCCACATTGCTTCTCTGCACATGAGTAGACTCCTTGAAGCTCTGCCCCCATACAGTTGCCCTGAACCATCCTAACAAAAACTTAGTCCCTCAGCCTGGAAAGTGCTGACATTCCTTTTGGTCACATGTGCCAAAGACCCCCTTTGTACCTAAGTCAAGCTTCCATCTTCAGGAATTCCCTAGTCACTTCTTCAGAGACACATATCTCCCTTGACATCTCTTGGCACCTAAACATGGTGCTTCGGAGACAGCAATTTGCTTCAGAGACAGAAAAGCCTGAATTTTCTTCTTTGTTCCTGGCTATAATATATTCTAGGTTAACTCCTGTACTTCAAATCTGTCCGATTTCTTTCTACAGTTCAAAGACTGAAGAACATAAAGCTCTGCTTTCCTTACTTACATGACTCCCCTATGTGGGTGACTGGGAAATCCCCAAGGTATGTAGATCCCAGTGGTGAGAAGGTGATGGGTAGTGCCTCTCTGTGAATCTGGTAAGGATCTTGGAAGTCTAAAAACATGAAGGGTCTCAGGGGTCCTCTATAAATCTTTCTCTTTTCCTCCTTCTCCTTCACTTGCTGATTTCCCATAGACTTCTCACCTATCTTTGTTAAGGCCTGCTATCTCAATTGGGCTAGAATGTAAACTATGTGTGAATTACAGTCTGCACCAGCTTAAGAAGAAAGGAAAAATTATCACTTTTGAATTCAATCTGGAATAGGACTGGAATGGGTGATGTTTCTCTTCTGCTTCTCTCTTTCCTCCTTCTCTCTCTCTCTCCCACCCTCTCTCTCTTTTTCTTGGTCAAAAGCTTTTCCTTCTAGAAGATGAGTGCTTACTCATCAAAGCACTAGATTTAGGAGATGTCCTTAAGTATACAGAACCAATTCCTGGGTCAGAAGAAATTAAGTCACTCATCTGTAGAGCCTGTCTAGAAGACACATAGGAGGGAATGGTCTCCCGGTGTCTTGAGAAGTCTATGCTGGTTTCAGTATGAGGTGTCCCTCAAAAGTTCATAGGTAACCTAGTGAGAGATTGACTTCTACCATGTCATGATATTCTGTATTGTACTTATGTCATGTTTTTTCTCTCTCATAGAAGGACCCACCCCAGATGACTTTACAACCTGCTCCTCCCAAGCAGACTTCTGCTCCTCATTGACCAGATTTCTAAAAGGAACTTCAAACTTCTTCCCTAGACTCCGCCCTCTTCCAGTTTGAAGCAGCAAGAGCTGTTCCTAATTAAGGACAAGAAGTTAGTGTAAAATAAGAAATCTGGTCAAACTCAGGACTGGAACCCATCAGAGTCTGGGAAGTTGGAAACTGAAAAACCACTAATTTCCTAAACAAGGATTTGTTAATGTGGATAAGACCAGTGGGGAATGTTTTACTTCCCAGAAAGATTCTCCAGTGCCACCAGGAGAAAGTCAGCCCCACCCTAATCCCCCCTCCCTATAGCCCAACCCTAAACCCATCCCGAGCCCTTTAAAAGTTGGCAATGACACAATTAACACGCGATCCCCCGGAACCCTGCTTTTAGGAGTAAGGGAGGTCATTGCTGGTCAGCTAAAATAAAGGCTTCTTTTGGCTTTACGTGATCGGCTTGGATGATTTTATTTTCTTTGGGTACAACACTTTCACTCTCTTTCTCTCTTTTGGTGAATTGTCTTTAGGCTCGTTTTTTGTTTGTTTGTTTTTGGATGTGGAATCCAGTTAAGTATTAAGCATTATATTTAGTTGTCATGTTTCCTCAGCCAACATTAAGCAGGAACATACTCTCACTTCTTTTTCTTTTTGGCTCTTATTATACTAATTTTGAAGAGATTAGTCCAGATACCTTGTAAAATGTTCCTTGGGATCTAGATTTGTCTGATTGCTTCTTTACAGTTAGATTCAGCATAAACACTTCTGGCAGGAATACCATACGGGTGATGTGTGGCTTTTTATTATGTCATATCAAGAGACACATGAGGTCAGCTTTTCTCATTATTTAGTCTGATTACCTGGTTAAGTTGTGTCCACTAGATTTCTCTACTATAAAGGTCCCTTTTCCCCTTGGTCAATAATATGTAATCCGAGAAGTGAGACTGTGAATTAAAATCTTTTACTCAATACTTTTGGGATGTATTGACAAGCTCTGACTAAATTTATTACTGCATTGGAGACTGAAAAATGATGACTTTCCTAAAAAATGTATATAAATATAAAATATATATAACATATATAATACATGTATCAGCGTAACAACCTATCTAATCTTGTCAATAATTACAAAATGCTTTAAAATAAATGAGAATGTTAGAGGCATCATATACTTGTATTTTGATTTCAAAGGACTGAGTACAGTGGTTGACCTTCGATGGACAGCCACTAAAAGTTAATTGAATACATGAATTAATAATAAAACTAAAATGTCAAAGTCATGAAACATAAGAAAAAAGATTAAAATAATAAATATTAAGAGTCTAATTGCATAGAGGTAAGTTCTTTTGCTATTCATAAGTGATTCTTATTTCCTTGTTACAACTCGAAGTTTCCCCCAAATTGCTATCAATACAGTTCAGAAGATACTCCTTCATTAATTTTCTTTTATTTGATTTCATAGGGGACACATAATAGAGCTATAATTGGCAATAGCCTCTAGGAATTCTTTTGATTCAGCAAAAGGTAATGAATATACCTTTTTTTCTATCAAGTGGTATTGCTTGCTAGATCAATAGTTCTTTGCCAGAGCATTCTATATCTGGAATGACAAATTGCTTAATAAAACTTAGAAACTCTGTTAGAAAGTTTTTCTTAATAACATTAAGAAAATTTAGAAAAAGCTCTAAAAGAGAAAGGATGAATTAATAAGTGAACTTTTCTATAAAAAAACTACGAATGGAAACTGACAGATGCAGTCATATGTATTTTGCACAGTTTTAGAAAACTACCTCTAACGTAAATTTGCATTTTTTAAAAAAACCCACACACATAAATTGTGTTATTGTGGATTATCTACAAAGTGGATAATATACTCATGGATTATTCAGGGCTGATTGTAAATAGCTTAACCCAACCAGGATACTTGATCCTACTAGAAGGTGGTAAATCACTCACTTCTTAGAGGCTTAGTATTATTTTCAAGCCACTGTCACACCACTTATTGCATTGAAGGGAGTAATTTCTTTTATGTTTCTTTTGCGTTTCAGGTGAAGTTTGAGTTGTCTATATTTTTTTATAGACCTGATATGTTATTTTTCCATTTTTTGGAACCGGGGATTGAACTCAGGGGCACTTGGCCACTGAGCCACATTCCCAGCCCTATTTTGTATTTTTATTTAGAGACAGGGTCTCACTGAGTTGCTTAGCGCCTCACTAAGTTGCTGAGGCTGGCTTTGAACTTGTGATCCTCCTGCCTCAGCCTCCCGAGTTGCTGGGATTATAGGCGTACACCACCACGCCCAGCTATTTTTCCATGTTTATCAAATAAAATATAGTTTATGATTTTAAGAAAGTTAATATTTTAGCTCCTAATTCATTGTATATAAATGGGAGAGGTGAATTCATATACAAAAATAAAACAAATCTTTTGAAAAAGAGATCAAATCATTATGTAAAGAATGATGGAAAATTGCACAGTAGCCTTTGAAGAGAGGCCAAAGATGCATAAAGAGAGAGTAAAGTGATATACCTTTTAGACAGTGTTCCAGCAAACAGTTTCAATTTAATATATATTTTATCTACAACTCTTCTACTGGGGTTCCTGTGTGTATTTCAATCACACTCTATCAAACGATCCCCAATAGTTTCTTGTTTCATATATTGCAGGTCCTACATAACATTCTTAATTAATATTCAGGCTTCAAGGTGCTATTTATTAAATAGGGATACAGCCCACCCAACTAATAAATTATTCCTTTGGAGGCACACTTGTCTTCTGAATGTATAAATGCATCACTTCAATGACTCCCAGGGAATAATTGACACATGAAGAGTCTCTGATGGTTAAAAAAGCTGTGTGCATTTCTTATTTCTGGAAATAGTGTTGGACTAGATGTTTAAGTGTAAATAGTAATGATTTTTACTATTCTGGTGTTCCCAACAAACCTGAAATCATGAATTGGATGTAATATTAAACATGTAATGTTCTGAACCAAAAATTTCCTTAAGAAGCAGGGAGACAGTTTCTACAGAGAGAATATGCACATGATCTTGAAAAGACCTAACTTTCTTTCATTGTAGGATTTGTTTTTCCCTTAAAAAGAACTACAATAAAGTGAACAAAGTAAATACTTTAGGTCAAGGAAAAGGAAAGGAGGAATTGGCTGTTATTGCAAGAGAACTAGCCACCTCCCTTTTTAAGTATTGAAGGATAGAACTGAGCCGGGCACAGTGGCGCACGCCTGTAATCCCAGGGCTCAGGAGGCTGAGACAGGAAGATTGAGAGTTCAAAACCAGCCTCAGCAACTTAGTGAAGCCCTAACCAACTCAGTGAGACCCTGTCTCTAAATAAAATACAAAATAGGGCTGGGGATGTGGTTCAGTGGTGGAGTGCCCCTGAGTTCAATCCCCAGTACCAAAAAAAAAAAAAAAAAAAAAGATAGAACTGAGGGCAACAACTTCTGGCTTCTGTTCTTGTGCCACTGTTTCTCTTCTCCTTGGACTGTTCATGTCAGGTTTCTATGTTGCTTGTTTATGTGTGACACATATCTCTATCTCAAATTTAGGTATAGTGAAATTTAAAAAATAGTTTTGGTAAAAAAATTTCCCTTGAACTATAAATTCTGTGACAGCAGGGACTCTGTCATTCTTGTTTTTAGAGTCTACCTCAGTATGCCTAACACATGGAACAGTTTTGGCAAATAAAGATATGGATATGGTAACTAGAGAAACTGTGCCATTGTGGGAAAAATTCTTTCTTAATCTGAGAATAATTTTTTGTAGCAGGGATTGAACCCAGTAATGCTTGGCCAGTGAGCCTCATCTCCAGCCATTTTTATTTTTTATTTTGAGACAGGGTCTCGCTAAGTTGCTTAGGACTTTAGTAAATCACTGAGACTGGTTTTGAACTTGTAATCCTCCTGCCTCTGCCTCCCAAACCACTGAGATTATAGGCTTGTGCCACTGAGCTTGGCCTGAGAATAATATTTGCAAAAATGTCTGCTTAATATCTTTCCCATTTTAATTTTTTTCCTGCTATATTCCTCTTCCCCAAATCCATATAGCAAAAGATGGGTAATTGATTATTTGAACTGTGCATCAATAATCAATCACAGTAAATAGATTAATTTTTATTTTATGGTGCTCCTTAACACTCAAATTACACTTTAAAAGTACTCTTTTTGTTCTGCCAGAAATTTTAAAAGTATCCTCAACTTCCAAACTCAGTGAAACAATTGCAAATGACAAGGCTTGAGTTAGTAGGGTGCAGTGATGCACACCTGTAATCCCAGTGACTCTAGGAGCTGAGGCAGGAGAATCACAAATTAAAGGCTAGTCTGGACAATTTATGGAAACCCTCTCTCAAAATAAAAAGGAGATGTCTCTCAGTGGGAGAGCACCCTGGGTTCAATCCAGTACCAATATAACAGAACCAAAATAAGAGTTTTAGGAGAGTGGTGGTGCTGGTGGTCTTGATCAGGAATTAAGAGCTGTCAAAGATACTGCTGTCTTTTATTCCTCAACACAAATTTTATTTGATATGATATCAGTTGCTTTCCATTCTGCTCCTCCAATTAACCCCTTGGTGCTTCAGACAGTGCTACACACTACAGCATGACTTTTGGTAAGATAATTATTCTTTGGATAGGTGTATAGTTTTATCCTTCATCATGTTCCTTTTAATTATTACTATTATTATTTGGTATTTATCAATGAAGTTTGTCTTAAAATTTGCTTGCAATATATTTTCTATAACCATATTGTCAAGTACTCAAAATGTTGTTTGTACGTCACTGAAAGTGTGAGATCTCCAGGTACGCTTGACAGGAAATTAATGTTATTCTTTTTTTGATTGCTTTTAACTGCCAATTTATTAAAATAGGTATAAATATTAAATTGAAAGACTGGGCTAAATTCCTTTGTTCAAAGCTGAACCTAGAGCATTCTGGGCTGTGTTTTCTTTTCTTCTTTTCTCTTGGTCTTTTTGTTGTAAAGGGGTCACTTAAGGACGTCCGTGGAAGGAATCCGTGCGCCATCTACTGACGGAATTTAAATTTCCACCGTCTGGAGATTGGTAATTACCCTACATTCGGATCTTTGAGAAAGGAGGGGTATTGGGCAAAAACCTTTTCAGACTCTCTGGTTTATTTGTAACTGCTGGAATAAATCGGAATCAGGAAAACATGTAATTCATAAAAGAGACATCAATTCCTCGTGGAACTACAAGTATCCCAAGAGAGCCAGAAAGGCATTAAGAGAAGTTAGTCAAACCCTGAAATCAACTCAAAAGGGAATTGGATTGTTGTTTTTCACCTGTGTCCTAGACCATGCTCACTGCTAATGGTTATTGCTTAATAGGAAATGACTTTACTAATGATACATCTAGATAATCTTCAGTTTTCCAATATTATTATTCAAAGAACTTCTTTCCAATTTGATCGTTTTATCAAGTTTAATGCACAGCAGGTGGCTGCACCCTTCACATAGCTACTATACAACAGCTTATCTGTGTGCATGTAAACTTAGTCCTTACAACACAGCTTCACATATACCTATAAGATGATATGCACTTATGTAGGTGTGATTGAACTTATGTACACATGGAAGATGATATGCACTTTGTACTTGGTTGAGAAATCTAAGTCCTTGGACTTATTTAAAATGTTTCTCCCCTCAGTTGTTTTCTGTTCTCTAAGCTAAATTCTGCAGAAGGGTTGAAAGAATTGGGGTCCTCAACCAAAGAAGTTTTGGGGTTGTAACTGGGAGAGAGGAACTAGCAGTTCAACTGGATCAAACTACTGGAGTTGAAAACTTACTGGTTTGGAGATTAAAGTTGGAAGGAAGTGGTCACGATATGATTCCCATTATCTTTTTATGAGCAGCGGGGAGACCTGAACCTTAACAGCAAGGACTTCGGATTCCCTAGGTTACCTCCTCCCCGCTATTCTGCTCTCTTCAGCCCACGGGCCAAGACAACTAACTTTCATTGTATAAGAAGCAAAGAGAAAAGTAGAAAGCAAGAAGATTGAGTGAGAAAGAGGAAGACAAAGGGGAAAGGCAAGGAGAAGGAAAGAAAAGGTTCTGAAAGAAGTTGGCAGAGAGAAAGGGGGGAATAAGATAAACAGAAAAGATAAAGTGTGTGTTGGGGGGGGCGGAGAAAGAGAAATAAGGGCTGGGAAGATACAGTGATCTTTGTTTAACGAACCAAAGTCACACCCATGTTTCATTTTCATATCAATAGTCTACATCTTATCCGTTTCCTTTTCAAAGACTGTCTGCGTTTCTAAAAGAAACTAGTCGCTACTCTTCCTTGCGCCCCACGCGTGGCCGCGCTATTCTATTCACAGCCACTGAGACAAAACACAACTGGAGTGGGAACATTTGCAGGACAGCGACTGTGGGAACACTCCGGCGGCTAGTTGTCACCCGGGAGCCTAAATGGATTAATACCCAGAGATGGATTACGTTGGCTGTCACCAATATGCCTAAAGATTATAATCCAATTTATGCACATTACAGTCAGTATTAACTTTATCTGCTATTTTAAGGCTCCCAGTCGCCCCGCGCCGTCCTCCGAGGATAGTCCTCACGTTCTGATGCAACCCAGCAGGCTGTCAGGAGGGGAAGCCTCACGAAGAAAACAACTCCAAGCCCGGTCCCCAAGGTCTGCACCGGGCACTCCCAGGTGTCTTGCCTTCACCTGGGCACCTCTTTGTGAAGCTTCGAGCCCGGGATAACCAACGCGGGAGGCATTCTCTAGGAAGGAAATAGCATTTTTGTTTCTTGTTCATTTCATTAAAAAAAAAAAAAAATTCGGTGGCGGTAGTAGAAGGGCGGGGAGTGAGGGTGGTGGGCGGGTGCTTGTGAGTAGATGGGGAAGGGGGCCAGGGGATTGTTGCGGGTGGTAACAGTCTTAACGATTGCTATTTTGATGCTTGTTTTTTTTGAAGGGTGGCATTTCGCTCGATCTCTCTTTAAACAAGTTTGTTTGGGTGTGAGTTCTTGCCTTTTCAGCACAAAAGCCCAGAGATACGTGGTGGAAAGTAAAAGAAAGCCCACACCCCCTCCCCGAACGTGCCAAAGACTTGATTTAACACCCCTTCCCCGGCTGCTCTAGGCAGTGGCTACATTCCAGCAGTTTTAATCCGTTTTTTATTGTAGGGCGAACGGAGTTTACACAGAGGCTGGGATGGCTCCCCAGCTGGCCGCTCTCCCCGCTGCAGAGCCCCCTCCCTCCATTTCCTCCCCACCCCCCGAGCAGGAACCTGTTACTTTAAGCGAGGCGTTCCAGTGTGGCGCTGCGGGCCGCCGGGGTTTCGAGAGGTGGCCGGTGATTGGCTCTTTCGAGCTCCCCCTGGCTCGCTCGCTCGGCCTCCCCGCGCGCTCCGCCCCGCCCGCGCGCCTTTCCTCCGCCCCGTGAGGCTGAGAGCCCGGGTGTCAGGCGCTACGGCGCATGCTCCAGAATCATCCTCTGGCCCTGGAGCTGCTGCTGCTGCTGCTGCTTTTGCTTTTGGGGCTGAGTTTAATAAGCGAGCGGGCGAGCAAGCGAGCGCGGGGGAAAAAGGCAGAGAATGTCCGCCATCTACCCTCCGTTCCTGGGCGCGCTCTCATTCATAGCAGCCTCTTCATGAATTACAGCTGAGGGGGGCGGGGGAGGGGGGTACCACACAACACCCCAGCAAACCTCCGGGCCCCCAGGCATGGCTAGCTCGGTAAGTACATGCAAAAACAATAATAAAAGACCCCCCTTTCCCTCTTCGCCCTGCGCCGCCGCAGCCCAGACAGCGCCAGCGCTCCGCGGTTCCAATTAGAGAAAGGTTGGTACGGCTTGCAGGGAGCTGCTGCCTCTCCCTCAGCCTCCGCTCCCCCCCCCCCCCCCCCCCCCCCGGCGCGCGCGCACACACACACACACACGGACACACACACACACACACACACTCACTCACTCACTCACTCTCTCGCCCCTCCACCCCCCGCACCTCCCTCCCTCCTCGCCTCTTTGCAATCACAAGAAGCGCACTCACATACTCCCTCTCGCTCACACGCGCGCACTCACACACACACACGCACGGTGGAAGGAGGCGAATAATAACTCAGCCATATTTCAGCCGCCACCGCCGCCGCCTGGAGCTGCGGGCACAGTCCGGGGACGCGGCGAGCAGCCTCGGCGGCCGCACCTCCGCAAAGCACCGCGGCCGCTACGATGGTGCGTTCTCCGCGGCGCGCGTGTGTGAGCCGGAGTGTGCGGGCTGACAGCGGCGGGGCTGCACGCAACTTTGCCCCAGCGCCCGGCTGTGCGCAAACCAAGGCTCGGCGGCTGTCCGCCTGCCACCCTGCCGTTCTGAATTTCATTTTTTGGGGGGAGGTAGGAGGTACTTTGGGGCCACTTTGGCTCTTGAAAGTGTGTTTCGGGGGCTCTGTTCGGCTGGCCTCGCCGATCGTGTGGGGCTTTTCGCTGAGGGGAGCGGGGTGCTTTAAGTTATGGATGCCTCGGCGTGTTTTCTTGCGTGTGTGAGTGTGACGACGTCTCATTTTTGTTGTGCACGAACCCCGTGGTAAGAGCACGGGAGTTTGTGCCCATCAGCAGAGGCTGCCTGTAGTTTCCATTCCGCCTGGCATAGCGCTCCACACGCACGCACACACACACGTACACAAAGACTTCCTCGGCGTGTGCCTGTCGCCGCGGTACTTTCGGGGAGGGGGCCTCGCCAGACACCCCCCAGCCCCCAGGGTCCCAGCCATCTCCTCTCCCACGCCGGGAAACCGCCCCGGCATTGCCTCCTAATTGTCTTCTAATTTGTTACCGATGCATTTGTTGTGGTGCTTGTGGTGGCTGTGTTCTCCCTCTTGCCCCGAGACCCCCTTCCCGACTGGGGATAACATTCCGTTACAATCCTGGCTGTTGTGGACGCGGGGCCCAGGGCGCCTGGGGTCCCACCCGTCCTGCCGGGTGTGTTTGGGGGCGTGGGGGGGGGTGCGTGCCCACGCGCGTGAAACGTGGATGCAGAGGGCACTGTCGTTTCCTTTTATGTGCGATTCAAGAAGGAGGAAAAAAATGTCAGGCGCAATGTTCAGTGCCGAACGGTCGCCTTCCTGTTGTTCACCGCTGTCTCTCCTCCCCCTGCCCGCAGTGTGCCGTGCAGGTGAAGCTGGAGCTGGGGCACCGCGCCCAGGTGAGGAAAAAACCCACAGTGGAGGGCTTCACCCACGACTGGATGGTGTTCGTGCGCGGCCCGGAGCACAGTAACATACAGCACTTTGTGGAGAAAGTCGTCTTCCACTTGCACGAAAGCTTTCCTAGGCCAAAAAGAGGTAGGGCTCGAATACAAAAGAGGCTTGATAAAAAATGTCTTTGCTCGGCGAGGAAACAATCGCTTGGCCCGGGCGGTCCTCCTGCCCCGTTCCCCGCCCCCCGCCCCGCGCTCGCCGCGTAGCCTCGGGACCTGGGTGCGCGGCGCCGCGCTGGCCAGGTCCCGGCTCCCGCCCGCCCGCGCGCGCGCTCGAGCCAGCGACTTCGGTTCGTGAAAGTCACCGCAGAGAAAGGACCGTCAGGTGTCGAGTGTTTATTCATCCCAAGCCAGTCCTCACCGGTCCTCTGGGGTTAGCCGCGGGTTCTGTGGGGAAGGCGCAATTAATTGTTGGGTTTGGAGGTTTGAGGGGTGGGGCTGGAAGGAATAAATAGTTTGCGCTTTTACCCCCCTAGAGAAATTGAGATTTACCTGTGTTGTTAGCAAAGAATGCATTAGATGTAATTATTGTTCCGTCTTGAGAAGTTGACTTTCTTTAGGGTCCTCTGCCTTCCTCTCTGTGTGAAGCACTGGATGCCACTTGCCATAGACTTTTCTTTTGGGGGTTTAGCTACCGCCAAACTCGGCCACAGTCGGGATTTTATTTAGTTGGGGGGCTTATTCGCCTCCCTCTCCGCAGTGGTACTTGGCTGATCCTTTGATTTTGAGCTGCCTTCTGAAGTGTCTGTCGATGTGATCCACAGGAAGAGGGTTCCTTCAAAGGTCGAAAGCTGAGTTTCAGAGAAATGATGTTGTGTTACCTATTTCTTCAGTTCTTCCCTACCTTGGTTCTTAGCCTTGAAGTCTAGTTTGCATAATTTTGTTGAGCCTCTGCGGTCCCAAACATTTTCCATAAAGGGCAGGACAGTTTTGGAAAAGAGAAAAGGGGTGTCATTTTAAAATAAAATTAAAAAGTGAGAAATCCTTGGTTTCTATTCCCTTCAACCTCTGGAAAGCTCCTGTCTGGTTTAGTTGGATTAGTGGAGGTAACAGTACAAATACAATAAGGTGCTTTGTTTGTGAGCAGGTTTATTTATCTAAGTCGACACAATGGTTAGTAGTTATCTTCCATTTGATCCGCAATCTTTATTGGCATCTAGAACTCCTGCAGTTTCTTAGAGTAACATCATAATAAATCCATTCTGCTTAGAGCTACGTGGAAATTATTGAACATTCAGGGCTGAATAAAGAAAAGGAGAAATACTGTGTGCCTTATAGGTGGCAGAGTTTGTCTTGGTGCTTATTTTTGTTTCCAGTGCTCATGTACTGGAAAGGAAGGTTGTGTTTTTGTGCCTTTACTGGTTTAGTTTTTAGCTCTCTTGAAAACTTGAACAGTTGAATTTGATGGGCTTTGTTGGATGGTTAATAAATGCATCCACCTTCTAGGAGAGGGCTAGAAATATGCATGGCCTACAGGAAATTGCATTTAGTATTTATTAGCATTTTATATCAAAATATAGACAGTTATACTTTATATTTCCTCAAAGCTGTTATGTGGCTGAGCATTGTCAAGTTTCCCTCACTATAGGAGGTTGGATATGATGCTTCATGGAATCTCTCTCTGTCTTGCCATGTGTCTGAAGAGCCATTGCAGAGGAGTTTAAACAAAAGAAACCACCTTCTAAGATCCTTGGTACACATTGTTACTGCTGTTTGGCTGCTAGTCATTTCAAGGTGAAATACACTTAACAAAAAAACCAGTGTTTATTGTATTAAGAAAATTAACTCAGTTGGCAAAAGATGTAGCTCTTAAGGTAACTTTGTTTAGGCACCTTGACAATCAACAAATTGGCATAATGAAATTAAAGATGATCAGCCTCTTCTGTATTTTGCCACTGTTTCTCTGCTTTATAGGTGTGTGTGGTGATGTTTTCTTTTATTTTCTATATTTAATGATTTTTCTGTCCAACCTGAGGGAACAGGAGAGTGCTGCCCACATAGCCCACACCTGGGAGTTGTTGCTGGGCGTGGTGAGCCCTTTATAACAGTGATATCTTCTCAGATCTCTTGTGAGGGACGTCCATAAGTTGGAATCCACAATTTTTATTTTCAACTGTGCAGTTTCTTTATACAGTTTATAAGCCATTGTTTTAAAATGTTTATTTTTGGATTTTTATTTGTATGTGTGGTTCCCATGATGTGACAAGTCCTGGGAAAAATGCCAGCTTACATTGCCCAGGAGAGACCTTGTCATACTGTAATTACACATGATTCAGATAGCAAGAGAAGGTTTCTCTGTTCATTGGGAGTAGTTGTAAGTTCAAGCAACACCAAACATCCCACTTAATCCTGGGACTTATTGTTTTAGCTTGTAAAATCTTTCAAAATGATTAGGATAAATGCTGAATAAGAAAGCCAGGCACTTCTAGTACCTTTTAAGGTGTTATGTTTTGCTATATTGTAGATAATAAATGATGGCATATAATTTTACCCATTGGAAATTGGAGAAATGGAAGATGTTCATTTGAGAAAAATCTGAGTATGAGGTGTTTGAAAGAAATGCTCATACTTTAAACCATAAATGGTTATTAACAGTGACAAGTTAAATCGTTTTCACTAGATACAGTAGCTGATAAACACACATGAACCTCAGAACTGAGCATGAACTGCTCAGCCATGAAGATGGATGAGTCCTTAGTTTTGTAAATCTTTGGTTTAGAAAAGCAAATTGATTTTCAGGTTGGTTTCCTTATGAGAATTTGTAGAGGAAGACATTAGAGTATTCTCAACTTGTTGCGGAATGAGAGATTACAATATATACCTTCAGAATTGAGCTAATTGGATTTGAATTAATGAGGTTTTACTCTGTCACAAAGATGTGTGGTGGGGACCTTCAATGTAAAACTACTGGTACAATAAGGTCCTAGAGAAAGAAATTTTTGATGAAATAGTGAAACCTGGAATATCCATTAGCCAATACAGAATAGGCAGGTCAAAGTGTGATGCAGTTTTAGACTATCTACTTGCAAGAAAAGGCTATATCTTATTTATTACTACCAAAGCTTTATTCTAGTCTGATATGACTGAAATGGATGGTCACATTCAAAACATTTCATTTAAAATATTAATGTTTTCATTTTCAGTATGTGAATTTCAGAGAACTTACTTTCCATTTACAGCCATCCTTACTATTATAATTTGTTCCATTGACATTTATGATGTGAAATCTGTTGCTTATTATTTTATAGAAGCTAATTTGGGCACTGCTATGATTTGATAGCTTTTTATTTGCAGCCTTTAGTCCTTTGAGTGGGCAGATAAAGTATAATAAATCCACTCTTACAACTTTCTTTGGATTTAAGTGTGTGAGCCTAGCTTTATTGCATAGTTCTGACCTGTGTCTTTTGAAATAATTTGGATAACTTTTTGTTAAGGTACCTAATATTTGAGGACTTACTAGTTGCAGATTTTGTGTGTGCCTGATGTTACTTCCTCTTCTGAGGCATTTAAAAAGTGTAAGGAAAAATTAAAGATGGAAGAGTGTGATTTGTGTGGGGCCCTGATTGGAATTAAGATGACCAAGGAGAAAGGTTTTATTACTTGTCATTTTAAAGTAACAAAAAGTATAATTTTCTAAGGTACTTAAAAGATGAATTGGTGGAAATCTCATGTGCTGTTGGTAAGAATGTAATTTGTGCATGGATATTTTGGAGGGCATTTGGCAAAATATATTAAGATTTGTAATGTTATATCCTTTAACCCAGCAAATTTATTTCTAGGAATTTTCTGACAGATTGACTTCACAAGTACACAAAGATACAGAATATTATTTGTGTCCACTTTGTCATAGCAAAGCTTTGGTCGCAAGCTATATGGGGGACCTCTATTTGGTACAGTAAATGATGATAATCTATAAAAAGTGGTGTCTGTACATGCAGGAAAATCTTAAAGAGGTAGTAAGTGAAATAAGGCAATTTGCTAAATCCATGAGATCCTATTTGAGAAATGTGCTTATAGAGATAAGTACATATATGTATGCATATGTGTATAAATAAATTCTTGATATGTGGACACTAAACTCTTACCAGTAGTTTTCTTCACTGGGGGGGGGGTGATGAGATTTTATTTTTATAGTGTTCGATTTGGAAAAAAGTTAAGTCCATATATTTTAAACATTGCAGTGAGTATGCATTACTTTGTAAGACCTAAAAAGCAAAGAATGCAGAACCAACATAGAATATTGTGTTTTAAACAGATTAGCTTATACTATGTAAGAGTGATCTTTATCTTGGGTAGATATTGTTTCTTAATGGTTAAGAGGATTAAATGTCAGGAATTAGATTTGTATCCAAAGACTGGTTTGAGGCTCCTTGGGTGATCTTGGTCAACTTATTTCTTACTCTGTTTTCTTGTTTGTGTTATGGGAATAATGATGGAACTAAAATTTCATAAGTGGAAGAATAAATACAAATCACTTATTCTCAAACTCACTGGACTTAAGAACTTTTTAGCTGGGCCTGGTGGCGCACGCCTGTAATCCCAGTGACTCGGGAGGCTGAGACAGGAGGATTGGGAGTTCAAAGCCAGCCTCAGCAACTTAGGGAGGCCCTAAGCAACTCAGTGAGACCCTGTGTCTAAATAAAATACAAAATAGGGCTGGGAATGTGGCTCAGTGGCCAATGCCCCTGAGTTCAATCCCTGGTTCAAAAAAAAAAAAAAAAAAGAACTTTTTATGCTTTTACAAGTCAAGGACTTCAAAGAGTTTTTCTGTGAAAGCTGTATCTATTAGTTTTAAGGTATTTAAAGTTAAAACAGACATTTTAAACAATTAGCAAGTTGTTTAAAGATAAAAATAACCCCATTATCTGTTAACATAAATCTAATTTTAATGAAAAATAAATATTTTCTAAAACAACAACAAAAAATTCAGTGAGAAGAGTAGCATTATTTATTTAATTATTTTAAAAAATCTCTTTAATGTCTGGTTTAATAAAAGGTAAGTGAATCCTCTTATCTGTTTCTGTGTTTAGCCAATTGTGTTATCACATGTGGTGTACCCTCTGGAAAACTCTACATTAGTTAGAGAATTAGAAAGAAAAAGGCACATCTTAGGGTTATTATGAAAATAGTTTGAACTTTGCTAATCACCTGAACAGGTCTCATGGATGCCAAAGTCCCCCAGTCTGAAATGATATGATATAAAGTGTTCAGTATGCAGTCTGATACAGATATGTGTAATATGTGCATGAAACCTGAGTCTTTTTTAAGCATTGTTGCTAATGAAAACATTCTCTTATGTATTTGCCTAATTACATTCTAGTGGAATAATTATCTAACAAATTTTTTCAGAAAAGGATAATCTAAATTTGAATTTTGCTGAATATATTTATAGTTAATGTCACTGCCCATATTATCTGTATTAGGCAGAGGTCTTTACATGCGTTATTTTAGGTGACCCTCTGTAGAACTACTTCTCTGATCCATGCAGGGCCAGGTTATCAGTTGGTTTGATAATTTTGCCTTCAAGAACCTTCTTTCTTTTGGTTTAAGTGTCCTTCCAATGGATCTTCTGCAAACCAACCTCGACCCCTTTTCTCTTTTTCTGGTCATGTATTACAGATGATTCTCTCTACTTAATTTAGTGTTTACAGTTCTAAGATGTAGAACTTAAAAAAAAAATTTCTTAGTGGTTTGAGTCTTCAAAAGAAATATCTTAGACTTTGGAAATTTACATGGCACAATTGTACAGGGTAGTCTTCATAAAGAACTCATATGTTCACTATTTTACATGCAAATGAAAATCGAATTTTTAAAAATATAGGTATGCATTGTAGAAAACTCAAGTCATAGAAATACAGAGAAAAAAGGTACTTAAAATTTTCATAGATAGCCAGAATTAATATTTTGGTAGACATCTAGCTATTCATCCTTATGTGCACATAACCATTAATAACACGAATTCACTCAACTTTTCTGGAGCTCCTACAGTGTGCCTAGCAAACCTCATGGTGCTCAGGATAAAATACCAGTGAATGTTACTAGCCTCCTGGAATGTCATCTTTTTGCATTGCTGAGTACCATAGTATTACACTGAATATAAGTTTATTATACTTGATTTTTACCTTTAGATTGTCCCCAGTTTTAATTTGTTACGAATAATGCTGTAATGGACATCCTTGACATTCAATTTTATGATTTTTCCAGTAATTTTCCGAGTGTTAACTTTCCACAAGGGAGGTAGTTGAGTCAAAAAAATGTGCAAGTTTTAAATTTTCGTTATGTATCACTGCACTTTCCAAAAGGTATAAATTTCCCAGTTTATACTTACCCATGGGTTAGAAGACAGCCCATTTTCCCACAAGGTTGCCAGTACTCTAAATTGACAGTTAAAAAACCCCACTCTTTTGCCAATTCTCTGCATGGGGAAAAATAAAAAAAACCCTCAATTTGCATGTATTTAAGCACTAGTGTTGTGTTATCTTTTCATAGCACTTATTTATTATTTTTTTCTTTTTTCTTTTTTTGAGGTGCTGGGGATTGAACCCAGGGCCTTGTACTTGCGAGGCAAGCACTCTACCAACTGAGCTATATCCCCAGCCCAGTACTTATTTGTTATTGGTCTTTTGTAATATACCTGTTATGTGCCCTTTGTAGTTCACGGCTGCTTTTTTTTATTTCTCAGAAAAGATGTGGAAAATACAAAAAATAATATAACAAACATTCAAATCCCCACTACCAGGAATGAACAAGTATTTGTATTTTATCACATTTGATTCCTTGTTTTGATTGTAGAGCATTAAGTATTATAGCCAAAGTTTTTAAATGCTTTCCAACCTTTTCTTCCAAACCTTTAACCTTTCTTCCATTCTATTTCTCTACATTTGTGCATTTATATTGCTTACAAATAATATTGTATCTTAAAGTCAACTTGAAAGGTATCTCACTAGGTGAATGGTTTCAATTGAGAGATAATTCATATATCATAAAGTTCACCCTTTAAAAGTATGCAGACCAGTGGTTTTTAATATGTTCACAGGTTGTGCCACTATTATCACGATTTAATACCAGAACATCTTCATGAGTAAATAATTTTGCATCTTGCTTTTTCCCCACTCAATATTTTTGAGCTTAGCTTCATTTTATAGAGTCAATTCATTTCCTTTAATGTGTTCTTCTTAGTATTTTGCCATAGTAATATATTCTATATTTTGCTTTTCTCTTCCCTTCTTGAGAAACATGTAGGTCATTTTCTGTTCTGGGCCAGGAGTTACCTTGCACAAATGAACAAGAGTTTGGACACAGGCCTAGAATTTGAGTTGTTGAATTGTAGACATGTGCATTTTCATTTGTACTACACATTGTCAGATTGTTCTACAAAGTAGCTGTGACAGTTTATACTCTGTCAGAGAATAAGTACCATCTTCCTCTGAATCTTCTCCAACATTTGCTATATTAATATTTCTTATTTTTGATATTTAGTTGAACTATGGTAACTTTGTTTTTATTTGTGTTCCTCTGGCTCCTAGTGAAAAGCATTTTAAGCTTTTTAAAAAAAGATTTGTTTATTGATTGTATAGCTTTCTCTTCATTGAATTCTTATATCCTTTTTCTTTATTAAACTATTGGGATATTCATCTTTTTCTTATTTTGATAGGATGTTAATTTTGTTGAAAAATGTTTCAGAGCCTGATTTATGGTATCTTTTTGCTTTATGAAAGTTTTTAATTTTGACAGATTGATCTGTTTTGTGTTCTTCTCTGATTTTAAGGTCTGGTTTAAGAACCTAGTTTGTAAGTGTGGTAATTTGCTCAACCAAAAGGCTTCATATTTGCAGGACACAGTGGAAGAATGGGGAGATAAATAATAGAAGAGGTCCCTGCCTTCAGTGTGCTTGTTTTGTTAGAGCTGGAAAGGACCCTTGAAATTCTTCATTTTAATTTAGTCTGATATTTTACTTTTAATCAGAAACCTAGAAATCTGGAATGATCTTGCATGTAGAAACAATGAGTCACAAGTGTGCCTGTGCAAAGATAACTAGTAATAAATGGTGGTCAGTGTTTATTTTTAAAATATTGAGTAATTACCACTTATATTAACAGATAAATGTTTAGTTTTAACAACTTTTTTCGACATAATCTAGGATTTAATTAAGTAGTGGTAGGCAAGGTAGATGCTTTTTCATGGGAAAAGTTCTGTAGTTACTTTCAAGCAAAATCAAATTTATCTCATGGATTAATTTAAGATTTTTCTTTGAGATGAAGTCATTAGAACAAAAAATTATTGCTAAATTGTAGTTACTTCGTGATATTCTGCTCCTCACCATGCCAGGACTGCAATTACATGAAGGATAAGGAGCCTAGTTTTAATGTTGCTTTACTTAATCCTTTTAATTTAAGTATGATACGTTTGCAGTGGTTGAGGCCTGGAGAAGGTTGTTATTGAATTTTTAAAAAGATAAGACTAGCATTGTTGTGTGATTTAGTTGGTATGAAGCCATTAATAATTAACTTTTTGGGTAAAACCAGTGCACCGTCATCATTTTTTATTAAAGAAAATTATGACTTACCTTTGCTTCTTATTCTGGGGTCAATTTATTTAATGTTCATTAGTGATTATAAAGATGATTAGTTGAATTTAATTAAAGTTATTACCCTCTTGAAGATTGATATTCTCAGAGCTGAATAAATTTTTTTCTATTTTAAAATATTTAATTTTGTAAAAACTAGACTTTTTTATTTGTTTTCAGTAGAATCCATAAGTTACTTCCCTATTAATATCAGGCTAATGTTTTGTGCACATATATTGATTTTATAAAGCCAAATATCTATTTTAACAGTTTCCTAAGATGTTAGTAATAACAGTGACTTAGTAGGGAGGTTACTTGCCTCTCAATGTTTCTAGATAAAATTTATCTAGTGTGCATAAGATCCTTTAATTTTTGCAAATATTTTTCCACTTCCTCTCTCCAAAGATGGTATTGGGAAGAGACTATGCCTGATTATTGCAGGTGTCTATTCATTTTGATAAACTTTTAAAACATTGAATATTAAAAAATGATCAAGGTTCATTGTAGACCTTGTGTCATTCATACCTTCACTAATATTTTATGAATATGTGTTGCTGAATAATGAAAGCTTAGTTAGGATTGAAAAAACATTCTATTTTACAAAAAAGTTTGATTTCCCATTTCTGTATTACAAGCAGCTATCTTATAGTGACTCAGTGAAAAAATGGAGAGCTCGGGCTGTTAGGATTTGATTCCTTTTAGTGGGATAGGTTATGTTGACATAGCTCAAGATGCTTGTTGTATGACTTTTCCTATGTATGCACAGAAATAGTATCTCCAGGGCAGGAAGCTATTTTCCTAGCAGGGAGCAGCAGGTATTACCTGCTTTGATTAGTCCTGCACTTCCTTCTCCTGTGGATGTATCTATTGTTTTTCTTAAGGTGCATTAGAGTTATTCATAGAGGAGATATACGTTCTGTGTATATCCTAATACCTTTATCAGTATAGGATCTCCACCACTAGAAGTTTTGGCAACAGTATAACAAAGGCAGATAATTACAAGCCAGAAAAAGGGTTTTGGAATTCTTGACTTTAGTTTCCACACTTCCCCAGCTTGTTAATTATTACTCATTGTTCTGAAACTCATTTCTTCTGTACTTCTAAGAACTGACTTTGTGTAAACAGAATCACCACTTGAATTTAGCAGGAAACATTGTGTCCATTGAGTATCACATTTTTCTAGAATGTGCTCTAGCTTTTGTAATAAGTAAAAGTGAACTTGTTCTATTTACCGCACCCCCCCCCCCCACTCTTTCATCACTGGCGAATGCTGTTCAGAAAGCTAGATATTAACTTGAAGTATATGTCCATCTCAATCATTTTTTTTAACCATCTAATTCATGAAATACAACTAATTTTTTAGCTTTGAAAATAAGTCAGACGCATTTCAGTAACTGGTAAGAATAGTATTTAGCAATGCAGCAGGAAGATCCTGGCCTGGAAGGGAGAAAGGGTGTGTTTGGGATGAAATGATATTTTTCTTTAATTTAAAAAAAAGGTTACATTATGTATTTTTGGTTGATCTAATTTTTTAGCAATGAAATAATGACTACCATTTATTAAATATCAACTATATATTGACCATCATGTTAGGCAGTAGACATGTGGGGTATTTAATTTTTTACTTTGTCTAAGTATAATAGTTTGGAGAATGATTTTTTCCTTTCTTCCATTAAATTAATTAATTAATTAATTAATGCAGTGCTGGGGCTTCGTCCCAGGCCTTGCACATGCAAGGCAAACAGTCTGCTGCTGAGCTACATCCCCAGCCCTGAGAATGGTTTTTTAAAACAATATGGATATATGAACGTTAGTATATTGGAATCCTAGATGAATGAATGGTGAAATGTAATGGGAAATTTTCCACATAGATGATTAAATTTTTACGAAAAGTTAATGTCTGATCATGTTGGTGCCATTTATAGGTTGAAGCGTGGAGAACTGGAGAGACCCTATATGTATTTGAAGTTTCCTTCTCATTACCTTTGGTTTTTCATGTTAATTGATGTATTTTTTAATTTTTAATTTTATATATTCTAGGCCAGACCTAAAATTTTGTCTCTTAATTTACTTTACCCAAGTACCACTTACCAGTTACCTTCTTGTGTTTCTGTGGCTAATACAGTAATAATTGAGGACTTGGATCCGTATCATCATGTAAACAGGTTGGAAGAAAATATGTCAAATCTTTGATCATTCAAAATACTTGTAGGGTTTTCTATTTAATAAAACAAGTAAAATTGTAAAATCCTCTTAATTGAATTGCTTAATTGAAGTTGTGAAAAGCAAGTACCATTCCACTCTTCAGTTGCGACATGCTGTGTAACTTTTAGGTCAAATACAAAACAAAACATTCTGATTATTCCGACTTGATAAAGGCAGTTGTTGAGTGGCTGAGTAGAACCAAGGATTTAATTACACAAAAATATACAAACACATTTTAAATAAAACAGCAGAATGAAAACTTTATTATGTTGTAAAAGCTACACAATAGCTGTGTGGGGGCTCTGTTTTGGGCTTATTATCGTCACAATTTTAGCCCTTGCTAATTCATATTCTGGGTATCAGTTTGGCCAGAATCATGCATCCTTACACACATTTTGAGAATCCTGTAACTGATAAAAATCACAGCATGAAAAGATGGGGAAGATAATACTACAGCAAAGCAAAATATTCCTTTTTAGGGGAACAGGGTGATACTAGGGATTGAACCTGCTTGCACATGCTAGGCAATTGCTGTACCTCTGAACTGTATCCCCAACCCCAGCAAGATGTTAAAAGAAGTGCTTTCTGGGAGGAGGAACATTTGGAACTTCTTACCCTCAGTAAAATTTGTTGTGTTTTTCAAGGTTTCTTGATGACCCATATTATCTATGTGAAAATAAAACCAATATATAAATTTATATATGGACATACTGTAAGCTTTTCAGTTTTCCTAAAAGCAATCTTATCTGGAACATCAATAGAATTATTGTTCCCAAGGAACATTTTCACATTTTGTTATTTGAAATTTTGCCACTTTGTCATTTTGAATCTTTTCCTTAAGTGTTTCTATGAATATATGCACAAATGTTTCATAAATTGATTGTAAGCTTTAAAGAGAAATGTGTAGGTCATATTCTTACTGTTCTTAACAATTCATGTCATATGAAAGCTGTCAAAGTAATGAGATTAACCTAATTTACAGGTATACTTGTTATCCATATAAGATATCCTTTGCTACAGAAATGCAGCCACGTTTAATATTTCAGCACAGTACAGTTGTCCCATGCTATCTGTTGGAGATTGGTTCCAGGACCTCTCCAGATACCAGAATCAGTGGCTGTTCAAGTTCCTTATCTAAATTGTTGTAGCATTTGCCCATAAACTAACATATCCTCTCATGCAGTCTAAATCATCTCTAGATTACTTATAATTCCTAATACAGTATAAGTGATATGTAAATATTTGTTTATACTATATTGTTTAGGGAATAAAGACAAGAAAAATGTCTGTACATTTTAACTAAAGACACAAGTCTCTTACCCTTTCCCCCTCCCAAATATTTTCTACTCATGCTTGGTTGAATCTGCAGATATTGAACCTGAAAATACTGAGGTCTGACGGTGTACATGTTTGGAGTTTATTTTTTTCCTTTTTTTTTTTTTTGGTACTAGGGATTGAACCCAAGGGCACCCCACCACTGAGCCACATTCCCAGCCCTGTTTTGTATTTTATTTAGAGACAGGGTCTCACTGAGTTGCTTAGCGCCTCGCTAAGTTGATGAGGCTGACTTTGAACTTGCGATCCTCCTGTCTCAGCCTCCCAAGTGCGGGGATTACAGGCATGCAGCACCACACCTGGCCATTTTTGGAGTTCATAGGAATGTCTTGAAAAGTTTTGACCTTGTTTTCCTATAGAGGTTTGTTGAGTATAATTTTAGTAATTAACATGTTTATATTGATGTTAGAAAAATTTTCAGAGCCTGTCTGACCTTAAAAATTGGCTAAAAATGAAAGGACTCTGTTCATGTTATTTAAATATATGGTGATGGTATTTGGAATAAACAGAACCTGTAATTGAGAAAAAAAGAGACCCTTTTCTAATTTGTAGGTGTTTGTATTAAATTGGAAATTAACCATGAAATGATAAGAAGTAAAAATTACCAAAACAAAGCAGAAATAACACATTTGGAATAGGGAAAGAAGTATCTCCATTTGGATGGAGAATTGACATGTAATTGCATAAAAACTATTTTAGTACTAAGATGGCTTTAATAAGATTTCATATATAAACTACAAAAATAGCTGCAAGTTTTTAAAAATGAAAATTAAAATATTTCATGTTTTATATGCAGTGCAGACAGATTGATATGAATAAAACTTAAACACAACTAAAATAAATGATTTCTGCAAAATGAGAGGGTTGATTTTAGTTGTCCTCAAAGGTCTCTCTGCAATCTAAAATTTATCTAAGTCTACAATTTTGTGATCTACAAAAAGATGCCTATGCCTTTTTATCGTAAAAATGTGTCCTGTATACTAATACACGGCAGAGCTATGCGCCAAATAAAAATGTTTCCCCCTTAGTATGAGATGATTTTACAAAATTTATAAATTATAGTTAGAATAACTCCACCTTCTTGTGTTTTTAGCTTATAAAAATTGTTGTTTATGATGTGGTTCTTTTTACTTGAATTAAGTTTCCTCTTTAAGTTCTATTTGTATCATTTGGAATATTATTTTCCATGGACTTAATTTAGTTCTCCTTGCAAATTTCTACTTAACTATTACTGCTCGTTTTGAGAGCTTTCTGCATGGAATTCAAAGTGGCCCAAATCCCTTTCTTCAGAATTCAGGTATGTACTAGAATGAGGAAAATACATTCTTGGTTCTGTGACTCTCGCTTTTAATGTTAATTTTCTGTATTATTATTATTAAGCTGATTTATATGGATGCTTTAACTGATAAACAGAAAATAAAATAATTTTTAAAAAATAGAGTAATTGTTTTAAATTTTAATCCTAACTGAATGCCCAAGGGACCAAAGTTGAAGTCCTGAAAACTTGAAAAATTCATAGACATGGTTTGGATATTGCAGATTGGTAGAGATTCCAAATTTGTTACTAAATAAATAATTTTGCTACAGGATGGGCAAAGCTATGATAGTCCAAAATAGTGTGTAAATAGCCTCTATTTGGAGCATATAGAGTGGGAGCATATTTTGCAGTGAAAGGGGAACCAAAGGACAAGGTGTTCTCTACTTGTGGGCTTCTAAAGACCTCAGAGTTTTCTTTATATTATTGTAGAAAGACATTATTTTTGCTTTGGTGTGCTTAAAACTAAAGGGCAAATGATCCAAAAGAATAATCTTGAAATTCAATAGCAAGAAAACTACTTGACATTGTGGGCTGGAGGCCAGCAAACGTGGGGCTTTCATTGAATGCGTGGGAAATGGGGCAGGCCTGGAATTTAAAGAGACAGGGTGCAGTACCCTAGAAAAGAAAAGCCCTCCTGTAAGATTTGCTTACTTGGAGGAAAAAAAAATAGACTTAAAGTTTTCTCTAAAGGATCTTTATTGGATCAACTATTTAAGGCATTGAAAGACACTGAGTGAATTTTTCCTAACTCCACCTCCCACACTCTAGCCATCTTCTCTTGTCTGAAATTGGTGCGAGTAAAATTGTTTATAACAGAAGAGAAGCAGCTTTTCAAATAAAAGTACTTTGTAGCCTGTTCAAAGGGAGTATAATGTAATTCTCTCTGAAATTGAGCACTTATTACTTTGTTTATGTAGCTGTTTAAAAAGTGGGGGTGGGTTGAGAAGTGGGGGGTACTACAGGAACCTCTGCTTTAGAAATTGTTTTTTCTGTGTCTGAGTTTTCCTCCCCCATCCACTCATGAATCCCCTCTTCCCCCTCCTCCCCCTCCCACAATCCCTCAATAAAATAGTATTTAAAAGACTTGAATAACCAGTCCTATGTACCAGCTTCTTGCTTGAGGCAGTAATGTTGTACTATTTTCAATGGGTGGTCTTGAATCTCCATGGGAGATTTTACAGGCAGTGGCTCCAAGATCCACTAAGTGTATTATATTGAACATAACCAGTTAAATTCCCAAGCTGTAGAGAATATACAGATAGTTTCACATTATTGAATTCCCATCATTAATTACTAGCAAATTGATTTATTTAATTGTTTGAAGAATTCATGGTTTAAGTCCTTAAAAGTGAAGCATATAAACCTAGTATTTGGATTTGCTTTTTTAAACAAGTAAGCCATTCATAAATGTGTGAATTCAGGAATATCCATTCGTGTGTGAATTTTAATTTGTAGCTTTAAAATAATGTTTGCTCCTTTAGGAAACCAACACATGGTACGTTTTCAATATTTAAGTCTCTTCTACTTGAGGTAGTGGAAAATAATGGAATCTACTTAGAATTAAAAAGTGTATCTGATGTACTTAAAATTGGTATCTCTCACTTGTGGTGTGTAGTATAGATGTATACTGGCCTGAAATTTAATTAAAATTGCTCTGATTCAAACCTTCCTGGAAGTAAATAGGATTGGGATTGTAAATACTGGATTAAATTCGGATTTTAGAAAACAAATTGCTCTTTAGAGACTAGAACAATGTATTTACGTGTACTCTATAAATATTGAAATGGGGAATGTTGAAGTCATGCCTAGTCCCACAGAATTTTGTTTACCATTATTTTGGAGCTTCTTTTTAATAGGAACCTGTAGTTTGTAACCATAATGATAACCTTGTTGGGTCATTGATTTGATTGCTTTCTTTCTTATTCATATATTTAAAGAATTTGATTTCTGAAGAATGTTGGATTTCTTTTTAAAGTAAATATCTATTACTCCTGATTAGTTAGATGTCTGAAATACCAGTTTTCCACAAGCTAAGTAGAAAATAATTCAGGTGTAAATATCTCAGATGCATTGGCAATGACTGGATAATGATATATAATGAGAAAGTTTTTTCGGTTTCTTTTTAACAATGGAAGTAGTTTTTAGCAGAAAATTGTAATCCTTAAGGAACTGAGAACTGAGTTTGTTTCCTTTGTAAGAATCATACAGCGTTTTAGGTCATATATAGTAAGGTATGAATTCTACAGTTTTCTTCACAGAATCAAAGATCTGTTGCTCAACAGTTTAGAGCAATGACTGAATGTTTGTCTTTTCTTTTTTAGCTCAGTGCTGTACTTGAATAGCTAAAAATTTCCAGTAGTTTTTATAGTGAGTTTAAAGAAGTGATAACTATCTGAAGTTTATCTGTATAGCTGGTATTTAAAAGTTAAGGTTATCTACAAAGAAAAAAGACGTGTAGCTTTTATGGCTATACATGTGAATAAGTTAGAGGTTGGTAAAAATTAGCTTGTCCAGTAAGTTGACTGGCTGAGGGATGATTTTGTTTTCATTATCCATTCCCTTGGCTGAAAATGAAATAGCAGCGATCTGGTTACTAAAGCTCAGTGCTGCCTTGGATCACTTCCTTGAGCTTTTGCTATGATCGTTAAAGGCAGAGTTAGACAGCTGCTGTAGATTTTGCCAGTGGCCTCACAAAAGAAATTGTTTAACCCTGTTAGTTTCAGACACTGTTGTTTCTATTTTGTACATATCCTTGCTGTGTTAGATATGAATGATATGCTTGCTGTGTTAGATACCAATCTCTGTGGCTAGGATTTGAACTTCAGGTTTACAGGAATGTAGGGTAGCAGAAAATGGGTAATTTTAGCTCTCCACTATAGTCTGTTTTCTAGCTCTCCACTATAGTCTGTTTTCATATCTTGGAATATGACAAATCTCTACATTTTTTGGCTAATATTCAGACATTCAAAAACTTTGGAGTTAGACTTTGTATCTGAAGATTTATGGGAGTTGTGAAAGCTGAGTTTGACTTATAATCCTTGATTATTGGATATTTATATGTCCTGGGTTTTTAGGCTTGAGGTTTAGAGGAAGAGGAGGTACTCAGTCATTGACTTTAAACTCTTGTTCTGGATTAGGTGTAGAATTAGAGCAATGCCATCTACTGAAACTGATGTCATAATGTTAAAAATCCTAACAAAATCCCAACAATGTTGAGTCCTTTTGTATCATGTGTTTGCATTATTGCTGTAGGTTTCAAGGGCAGGGAAATACTTTTATTGTTAAGGCAGAAGAAGGCAAGAGTTTGAAACCCACCGCTATGTGATTAAATCAGTATGTTTGCCCTGAGGCTTCAGCCATTCCATCTGAATTCATAGTCTGAAATTTTGGATTCCTTCTCTGTTTGAAAATAATACTTCTTAAAAATTTTTTAGACTGCCCTTGCCCACTCACATGAAAACTATTGAAGCAAATTATCAGGGTTAAGGTTTTCATGTAATCAAGACTCTGAAGATACATTTCAGTATTTTAAAGGGAAAGTTCACAACCATTTTACATAAAATTTTACTGGGCTTTTCATTAATCTGAAATAACTGGTCCATAAGTACTTTATCAGTGAAAACTGCTCAGCATGTAAAAACGAGGAGGAGAGGAGCACAAAGGCTTCCTGCAAATTAAGGGCACAATGAGTACTAACGGACTTTCTAGCCATCTCCAGCTGTGAGATTATTATAGTTTTTGCAAACCCTTTTCTCTCAAAACTAAATCAAGAATGGTGGAGTCCTGATAAAAAGAAGTGTAGAAAAGCCTAACTAATCCCTAGATGAGTTACTTCAAACGTGCCAAAATAGAATAAAATCAGTTAATAGCATGGATTAAAGGTTACTTTTAATGCATTTTTATCACTCATGTTGAGAATTTTGTTGTATGTTAATGCATTTGGCCTTGGTTTAAAAACTCCAGAGGAAAAAATATAATTGAATTTGAGAGATTACACAATCACATTGTTATGAGGAAATTTAGTACCAACTTTCTATGCCAGATTTGACCTAAAACATAAAAGCTGTATTCTTGAGATCAGTGCTGTAAACAGGTGGCTCAGATTTTGAGTGGTGATTTTTTGGGTTGTAAGTAGGCTTATCTGTGTAATTATAAGAGTCGACTTATATAGATTTTAGAATACAATGTGGCGCTATGTCTTTGGTTATGTATGTACAAGTGGTTCCTTGGATAATATCATTGATGAGCTCTGAAGTCAGATCTGATTAACCTTTTAAAAGTGCAGAGAGAAAAGGAGAAGGAGAAATTAGAGGCAGATTTTGGGTAAAAAGGTAGCATGTAGAAGAGGCTATATCAACTGTACATTTAATTCACAATCATGTTTGCCATCTACTTCATTTGTAAAATATTGGCATATTATGATACAGTGGCTAAAAATATTGGGTTTGGGGGAAAATGATTTGGCATGGTGCCATTGGTAGGAAGTTTTTTTTTAAAAAAAAATAATGTATCTTCTTTTGGTGCAGATATATAAATATAGATGCATGTGTATATGTGCATTTATGTATCAACCTTAAAATTTTAAGAACCTGGACAGTGGAAGGGTCTAGAATCTTGTCATATTTCTCGTCCCTCCAAGATACCACATAGTTTCTCTAACTAGAATTCATATTTTATTTCCTTGTAATAATATCCTTGCTTTTGCTGTGGCTTAACAAAACGTAGTCCATCACTCAGAGCACATGCATGTACTACATTTGTTAGATATTTATGTGTGTGTACTATCCCACACATCTCACATGCGATTTAGTGATTTCTTTATAAGCCATGTGAGAATAAAGTCCTATTAATTTATAGTTAAAACATACAATTGCTCTTACATCAATTTCCTCTATTGATATTCTGACCAAATTTAATGTTATTCAAAGCTTCTAGCCTGAATGAATTTTGCTGCATTACATAAATACTAACTTGTACAGTAATTTATGTGTTCAAAAAGCTGAACTTTCATTCCATCCCAGTAGGTTCCCCTGGGATAAGTTATTTAAGTAAATTAGAAATTTTCCCTGAAAGCAAAGTGATTCTTAATTTCTGGACACTTGAAAATTGGCAAAAGAGCCATACAGTTTTGGGAAAGATACTCTAGTCACACTGCTAAAAAGCAATCCAGAATTCTTGGATGTCTCTTAATTCTCTTGGGGGAAAAACCCCACCACAGTGCCATGCAATTGTTTCACTTTTGTAGTTATGTCTTTGTGTGTTTATAGGAGTGGGAACATTTTATCTTCTGTGTTTCTGTAGAGGTTGTTTTTCAGCAGTGCCCCAAGAAAAGTCCTGGAGCCTGGCTTTGAAGCCCTGTGGACAAGCTGGATATCAAAGAGCCAGAGGAATTCGGCAGTAATTGTTTTATGGCTGGCCAGAAATCAGACCTATTTGTATAGGTAGCACACAAAATAGCTGTGATTTGACAATTTGGTGCTATTTATACCTACCATAAAAAGAGAAAAGAAAAAGTTAAAGGGGTATTTTGGAAACAGGAACTAAGCTGTAAATGCAAATTGCTTCACCATTTTCTCAAAGGAACAAAAAAGGAAAAGGGTTTAAGGAAGTTTTTATTGAAGCTACGGTATTGAGGATCTGTCTACTTTCAGGATATTTAATATTGTACTCACACTGAAACTACCTTTTTCTGTTTGCAGTTCTTTTTTGTATTCCCATTGGACTAAAATTATTTTGTGGAGTAAAAAAAACTTTGGGAGAAGGGGGACAGTGAAGTCAGCTTCCAACTCTATCTTGGTAGACATTTATAATTGTTTTGCTGTTGTTATTTAGCTTGGGATAAGGATAGTCTGTTGCTAGAGGTTTTTTTTTTTTTTTTTTTTTTTTTTTTATTTATATTTTTTTTCCCTAAATGAATGTTAGGTTTTCAACAAATAGTTGCAGGTTGTTGTTGTGGTGGAGGGGGAGGGTTTTCTAGGTAAGGTTTCATGGATCTTGGGAAACATGCAGAAAAAATATTTTTGTGACTATTCTTGATCTGTCAACTGTGGACGTCTTTTTGAGTATAAAATACCTGAATTATTTTTTCCCATCATCTAGAGCATATTGTTAGCTCACGGTGGACAGTGTGTCACAGTGCATCTTTACTTCAGTGAGTGGCCACAAGTAAAGTTTGACTGCTTCCAGAATGTCTTTCAGACCTTTTGAGGTTGTCAAATGTTTTATTGTTTTTTCTTGAAGCCCCTAGCCCCTAGAGCAGTCTGAGTCTGGGGGCAATGGTGCAGAGAAAAAGCAAACAGTCCTGCGATTGACTATCCTTTCTTCTTTTTTTAAGAAACCCTTGCAGTGCTCTAGGAACCCCTGGATGTTGTCACAATTTGAAACCTTTTTAGTACAGAAGATATTTTGGTGCTGTTGAAATTGAACTATTAATTCGTTTTGGTTTTAATTTTTTCCCCACTGGGTTCTGGTCCTTCCATAATGTAGAATATTTTTGATTTCTGGGGTTTGAGCTGTAGTTTTGACTGGTTGAAAAATGTTCCCTGAGGGTAGGAGAAAGGAAGTGGACACTGGTGGAGATAGTCTGATATTGGGACTGTCAGTTCTGGCTTTTCTTTGAAGAAAGGGAGTTTTAAGACTCCAGTGTGTGAAGGATCAGAAGCTTCAGAATAAAGATTTTAAATGTGGATCTCTCCACAGCCTAAAACCTAGTCGGATTTTGAGATGATTTCCCTCTTGAGAAATGGGTAAATTTACTCCGCAGAGAAGCAACATTCTGCATCACAATTACTCCTCAGGAGTGTGTACACTCACGAGGGAAAAGATTAAGGACACTCGCAGTTACTGATCATTTTTGTTGGTTTGACAATGTACACCAGAGTTAGGGCTGACTGATGGAGGGTTGTATTTCTGAAGTATTGATCATATGCTTAACCAACATTGAGCAAGAACTGGGTGCCAGGCGCTGCACTAAACAGTGAGGATAACAGCAGGACCCAGAGGTGTTCTTGCCCTCCAGAGAAGCTTCCTCTAACGTTAGGCATGTCCAAGAACTCACTTGCCCAGCATGTAGAAGCCCTGGGTTCCATCTCCAGTACAGCAAAAATAACACAACAGAAGTCACAGTACAAAAAGATGAGTTGTTTTATGAAGCTATAAGAAAACAAAGCCATAGAAATAGAGGCTAAGTGGTTCTGTCCAGATATCAGAATTTGAAATATGTATTTCAGAAAATTATAAGTGAAACATCCAGTACAAGAAAAAAGAGTAGATTAAAGTTATTTTAAGTCTACTAAGGATGGATTTTCATCTCTGATGTTTCCTTTTGATAAGGTTAGGTGGTGTTTTGGAAGTTCTGGATTCACTGGGTCAGCATCATAAAATATAGTGTACAACTGAAAAGAGGTAGGGAAGCAATTTATGGTTACCGAAGGTATACCTTGTTACCGACATTTTACAGATGTTGTGACCACAACTGAAGATTTAAGTAATTTGCCTAAGGTCCATGTAACTTACAAGTAGAATGACCATACGTCCTGCTTTGCTGGGGATAGTCCCAGTTTATGCCTCTTGTCTTATGTCACTGTCAGAACCACCACTCTTTGTATGGTAGATGGTATGGTCACTCTGTTTTTTGATGGCACTAAGTGAGATTTAAAATCAGGCCTTTTGACTCCCAAGTCATAAGCTGGACTATGCTTCTAGGTTCTGTCTCTGTTTCCAGGTTACTGTAATGAGGGTCCTGAGGTGATAAGTCTGGCTTAGCATTGAGTTCACTACTTGGTGAGAACAGGCAATAAGGAGAAATATGGTAGCTTCCACATTACTTTTTTTTTTTTTTTAACATCCTGTTACTAATCAGTTTTAGAATGTAATTTAATTTTCCTTCAGAAACTCTAAAGGCACTTTAGAAACTTTGTGAATTAGGATCATATTTTTAAATATCTGTCATCACTGCATGGTACCAATCAAGACAATTCTGGTGATTTGAGTCTTCTGGAAAAATGGGAATTTGGTGCATCTCTTGATCATTGAACATGTTGCTTTTCCTTTAATTTTTCTTTGTCCTTTCCCACCTAATCAGGGTCCTAGAACAGTAGAATAGGATTTGAAGAAAACAACTAATTTGGGAAAGAAAATTCAAAACTTATGTTGTGATTTGCTCAGGTTGGTTAGCTTCCCTACCAGATTTGCTAGATAAATACAACACACATCACCTTTCTTTGGTCTCCCATTTATGTGGCTGGGTACCCACAAAAAAAAATGCAGTTTTAGAGCTGTGCTCTACACAGCTAAAACTTAAATAAATGTGACTTACTGATGATCAGCTCTGGAAACTGGAGAACTTTGTTTTATCCTATGTTGTTTCTTTTACACACTGTGTAGCTTTCCACTGGAAGTGGATGTGATCTGAGCGTGCTTTACTGAAGGCAGTTTGCTTCACTTTAAAGATGACTAGGGGCAGCTGTTTGTAGAGGGGTAGAAGCAAAACTAAAGCCATTTTTCAGAATTTCTGAGTTAGAGGATTTTGGGGTGGGATAGGAAGTGTCCCTTCTACTTTTCTCCCAGATTTCCACTTCTAAGCAGCTTTTCTTTGCGTTTGTAAAGCTCTGACATTTGGATGATGGAGGAAGGAGAAATGGACTAGTAAGCAGATGAATTTCAGTATACTTCAGTAACTTAAGAGTCATAGTTACATTGAGAATGGAATTTGGGGGGCTGGGGATATAGCTCAGGTGGTAGAGTGCCTGCCTCGCAAGCACAAGGCCCTGGGTTCAATCCCCAGTCACCACACACACACACACACAAAAAAAAAAAAAAAAAAAAAAAAAAAAAAAAAGGAATTTGGTGGGAGCACAGACAAGTTGATACAGAAGATGAGCACAGTTAAGGTTTCCATTTGTGTAGCTGATGTTTGAGCCCAAATCTCTTTTCATACTTTGTACCATTTTGGTTTATACAGCATTTGATGTTGTTTTGCTTTTCTTTTCAGAAACTGTTTTTGACCCAACTTGAACAATGCGATGAAATTCTTCTTTAGCCCAAGTTATTATGAAGCCAAAAATAGATCTGGGCTAAGATTGGACTTTGGGCAAAAATTGTGGTTTGTAGGTTGTGGCCATTATTCTTCCATCAAATAACTGTAATTTAAAAATTATTTAGAAGGAAAGCAAACGTTGCTGAGACAAAAGAGGACCTGGCTGATTTTTTAATGGTGGTTTAGAATGCTAAGCAGATGTCTAAGTTTAAAGGACTGTTTGGGACAAAACTGTTTTAGTTAAAAAAAAAAAAAATACTAGTAAGCTCTATAGAGTAGTGAGATTGGTGATTGCAGGACTGTAGGAAACTTACCTCTTGTAATCTGTGTCCCAGACTCTCCGTTTTTCATTGTTCTCTTCTCTGCAAATTCAGAAGCATGAAGCATACTTCAGAGAAAGAAAAGCTATCACTAGTAATTTTAAGACATTTAAACTTTCCTGTCTTACTGGTCCTATGTAGGGTAGCAACCTCACTCTGCAAGACCACCTGTATTTAGAAAAGATATGTAAGAGGTTGGTAATAAACACTGAAAAAATTAGGAGGGCTGAGCCTCATTTGCTGACTCAAAAGTACATGGCTTTCTGAGGCTTATACATAAGTGTATAAAGACAATTTTGTTATAAAAGGAAAGCGTATTGTCTAAGGTCTATACAAGTCACTTGAGAGACAAGTGGGATCTGTTCCTGTTCCTTTTGGACAGGATTTTTTTTTTTTTTTTTGGAACCGGGAATTGAACTCAGGGGCACTTGGCCACTGAGCCACATCCCCAGCCCTATTTTGTATTTTTTTATTTAGAGACAGAGTCTCACTGAGTTTCTTAGCACCTTGACCGTGCTGAGGCTGGCTTTGAACCTGGGATCCTCCTGCCTCAGCCTTCCGAGCTGCTGGGATTACAGGTGTGCGCCACCACGCCTGGCTAGGAATGTTTTAAAAAAATCATTATTTATCACATTTTTGCACATAGGTGTTGAATAAATATTTTATAGTAAGACACCTTTGTAAGGCACTTGATTTATAAAAGTATTACAATAGTAGAAGCTAATGTTTAACACCTACTTTGTGCCAGGCTAAGAATCTCTCTGCAAGAACTACCTCATTGGTCTAATGGTCTCTACGAATTAGAGTATCACCTGTACTATCTCCATCATAAATGAGTTTGCAGGATGCAAGAGAGGTATACACAGATCAGTATGTTTTTATACATATGCAGTGAACAATATGAGAATGGAGTTAAAAAACCTCCATTTATAATGACATCAGAAAGAATGGAATACTTAAAAATATATTTAACAAAGTAAGTGCAGATTTATGCTATGAAACTATAAAACACTATTTAAAAAATTCGGTACTATCTACATAAACAAAAAAAGAAATCCCTTGTTCATGGATGGGGAGACTAGTATTGTTAAGATGGCAGTGCTTTCAAATTGCTGTAGGTTCAGTGCAATCCCTATCAGAATCCCAGCTGACTTTGTAAAAATTGACAAGCTGATTTAAAATTCATGTGTAATTGCAAGGAACCCAGAAAAGGCAAAAAAATCTTGGAAAAGAACAACAAAGTTGGAGGACTCACACCTCCCACTTTCGAAACTTCAAAGCAACAGTAATCAAAACAGTAGTCAAAACTGATATAAGCATGGAATATAGATCAGAGGAGTAGAACTCAGAGTCCAGAAATAAACCTGTCTGTTTTTAGCAAAGGTTTCACGGGAAATAGTAGTGTTTCAAAGAAATGGTGCTGGGAGAATGAGATATCCAAAACGACGAAGTTGGACCCTTTCCGCACCTCATATATAAAACTTAATTGAAAATGAATCAAAGACCTAAGTATAAGTTAGAACTATAGAACCTTTAAAGAAAACACAGGGATTCATTGTCATGACCCTGGATTTGGCACTTGATTCTTAGATATGCTATCAAAAGCACCAGTAACAAAAGAAAAACTAGAAAAAGTGTATTCTATCGAAATTAAAATAATTGTACTTTAAATGACACATTTAAGAAAGTGCAAAGCAACCCCACAGAGTGGGAAAATATATTTTCAAATTCCATATCTCATAATGGGCTTTTACTTACGAGATTTATCTGGTAAAAAACTACATCTTGCTGGGCATGTTGGTGCATGCCTTTGATCTCAGTGGCTCAGGAGGCTGAGGCTGGAGGATTTCAAATTCAAAACTAGCCTCGGCAATTTATCGAGACCCTAAGCAATTCAGCAAGACCCTGTCGTTAATAAAATATAAAAAGGGCTGGGAATGTGGCTTAGTAATTAAGTGCCTTGGGATCAATCCTTGGTACCAAAAGCAAAACAAACAAAAATAAGTCAGTTAAAAAAAAAAAAAGGCTAAAGAATCTAAATAGACTTTTATTCAAAGAACATAAACAAGTAGCCCACACATTAAAAGATGCCTAACATCATTAGTCATTAGGGATTTACAAATCAAAAATTGTGAGATATCACATCATACCCACTAGGAAGACTGTAATATAATATCAGCAAGTATTGGTGAAGATATGTAGAAATCAGAAACTTCACACTGCTGGTGGGAATGTAGCCTGGTGCATCCACTTTGGAAAACAGCCAGGCAGTACCTTAAATAGTTAATGCAGAGAGTTACTCTATCATCCAATAATAATTCTCATGTGTCTACTCAATGAAATGAAAACATAGGTCCATACAAAAAGTTGTACATATTTATAATAGCATTGTTTATGTAGCTGAAAGGTGGAAACAACCTATGTTTCTGTCTACTGGTGATTGGATGATAAATAAAAGATGGGTTTCCATATGTTGGAATATTATTTGGCCATAAAAAAGAATGAATTATTGATATGTGCTACAACATGAATCTTGAAATCATTGTTCTAAGTGAAAAAAAAATTCACAAACACTTATGTAACTTCATTTATATCATATATCCAGAATAGGGATATCTGTAAAGGTAGAAAATAGATTATTGGTTGCTTAGTGCCTGTGAGATGGTAGTAGGAGATGTGGAAGATAGTTTAAAGGTGTAGGACTTCTTTTTGAGATGATGAAAATATTCCAAAATTGACTGTGGTGATGGTTTTACATATCTGAATATACTAAAAGCCATTGAATTACATATTTTAAATAAGTGAACCATATGGTATGTGAATTATATCTCAATAAAGCTATTTTTTTTTTTGAAAAGAAAGTTGACCTCTCAATAAAAATATTCACTGAAAACAGTTCTATATTTGGGACCTAAACCTCAACAGCTTACCTTTAAAATACATATTAATTATATGTTGCCATTCCAGGGTTTTTGATTGCCCCAGTATGACTTATGAGAGGATATTGTTTTGATGATTAAGCAAGACCTAACTAAAATATATATTTAGCCGATTTTGTAATTTTACCCTATGTAATGTTGTGTGTTTTAATTCCATCCATGAAAAACATAAGCTCTAACTTGATAGGAAATAGTAATAAGTAATATTCATTGAATGCTTACCATGTGTACTATTCTAAGTGATCCTTGCGTGTTATTTAGTAAACCTCACAATTCCCTAAAACATATACTGTAACCCTGAATTTATAAAAGTAGATACAGTTAATCCTGAGATATAGAATTTAAGTAGCTTACTCAAAGTCAGGTAGCAGATAAGACTTGGCTGTGCATATCTTACCTGATGCAATAGATGTCTGTGGCATTATGTGTTTAAAATACCTTTATATAAGTGAAACTGTATTTTTGATGTTCTAAAGGAGATTATTATTCTTAATGAAAACTGTCTTGACAATTGTGACATCTTAAATCAGGGCACTGCTGTACATTTGAGTAAATGCAGTAATTTTCCTGGTTAGTTCTATTGATTGTGGGTAGATTTAAAATTGTATTAGTTCTGTCAAATTTTTATTGAAGGACTCATTTCTTTGGAGTTAAAAAACAAGGAAGTTACTATAAGGAAGTCCAAAGGAAGCAGTTCCTGATTTAGGATTAGCTGGTGCTAAAAGCTTATAGAGTAAGTTTTTCTTTTAGGTCTGCCCTTAATTTAAGCTTGTCTTTGATATCTAGTTTTATGTGAACTATATAACTGTACTATTCAAAGTAATAGCCACTAGACATATGTCACTATTTAGGTTTAAATGTAAATTAACCAGAATTGAAAATGAAATTTAAAATTTAGTTTTTCAGTCATTAGCCACATTTCAAGGAATTTATAGTAGTAGTAGTTGTAACTAGTGGATGCTGTTTGGGACAGATCTGGACTAGAGGAATGGGTAAATCTGCAGAACTACTTTTTATAGTAGAATTAAGATGATAAATGTAATTTTGTAAGAGATAGAAGAAGCAAGGTATCTGATAGGATTTTTTATACAAAATTGACATTTAATCATGACCATTAAAATGTATAGAAACATATTTTGAGAGAATATTGCAACAAATGTTCATATGCCACACCCCATTAACATATAACCATATTTGGATTTATGTGTATATCATTTAAAAGGGAGTTAGTTTTATACTTGACCCCTTAATTCTTAGGCATGCATCCCCTAAGAATCAGGATGTGGTTTTATAAAACATTGTTATGTCGCTAATATCCTATAGTAATGTCAGGCCTGTTTAAACATCCCATTGCCCTCCAGATATCTCCTTCTAAACTGGGATCCCATGAAGTTTCATGCAAGTCTTTAATCTCAAGGGATCCCCACACCTTGTGTTTTTTTTTTTCCATGAGATGACACCCTCCATCCTGAAAAATTTTAAACCTACAGTAAAATTGAAAAAAAGAAAAGTATGGCGATGCCTAGATATAGCAACTGTTAATGCTCTGCTTAATGTGCCTTATCTCTGTGTTTATATTCCTTTTACTCAGTCCTTTGAAATTAAGTTGCAGATACCATGATGTCTTGCCCCTAAATACTTATAGTATATCTCCTAAGAACAATAATATTTTCCTACAAAAGCACAAAAACTTGATCACATTCAGGATTTCACATTAGCCTTTACATGTCCTGTCTTTTTAGTATCCCTTTGATCTAGGACATTTCCCCCACCTCCACTGTTTTTTAATGATCTTGATTTTGACATCTTCTGAAAGGTGAAGTAGTTGTTTCCTAGACATTTCTTCAGTCTGGATTTGTGTGATAATTTCCTTGTAGATATAGTCATTCATTTAACTTGAATTCAACATCCCCTGTGTTTTTGTCATGAATTGGAGTTAAATCTATGAGCTTTGTTTGGTTTAGATTAAATATTTTTAGCAAGAAAACTCCTTGGATGTTTCTTGAGTCACTTCTTATCAGGAGCACCAAGTGTTGATTATTCCAATATTAGTGATACTGAGTTTTATCAGTTGACTAAGTGGCAAAAGCCATTTTAAAGATATGCTTTCTCTTGGCAGTATCAAAGTGACCAGGATTTTTTATTTTTCAGATGTCAGGTTTCACAAGCCTTTCATCTAATGGCTTTTAGCATCTCCTGATGAGCCTTTATAGATGAACCTGAATTTGCTATTTCATTGGGATTGCACACTGACAGTTTTCTAGTTCAACAGCATTTGTGTTTAAAAAGGATAGATACAGAACTCATTCCATTTTTCCTACTAACATAGAGTTTTTGACATAGTTTATATCATGGCAAATGTTTCCTGTGTCTGATTTTATGGTTAATTTAGTGAAATATATGGTAATATAAAATTCTTTCCATAGCCTAATTTCTGCAATAAGTTTTAAATGTTGAGATCTGTGGGAGAAGCTGGGAGATGGCTCTAGGGGAGGAAATTGATTTTAGTCAAATGTTTCTGGCTATTTTAATTTACAAGGTTAAGGATCTTGTTTCTTGATTTTAAATATGCTTGTGGGTTCTGAGGAGTCATGATGCCTCAGAAGTAATATCTGCTTCTGTAAATTTAGCTAAAGTTCAGGAAAATTTTGTGAGCTTTTATTAAGTTCTGGGCATAGACATCAGGAATGCCATCATATACTTAACAGCTTTGGAAGCAAGTGTTGGAATGTAACTATATAAACTCCCCCCACCCCCTTGCCTTCTCTTTCTTTGCTTCTTTGGTTTTATCACCAGGGATGGGTGTGAAAGCAACTTGTCTGAAATTTTGTTGCCCTTAGGGAGTGACTTAAAATTCCCAGGATAGTTTTAGAGATGATTCTTGATCTTGGAATGATGGAACAGACCTCCTAGCAACCTTCTGGCTGAAGCGAATTTGAATTATAGGAGAGGCCTGGCTAGTCCTGGGTACAAGTGGATTTTTGCTCTTTCTTTGTATTTATTAAGGAATTTTGAGACTTTTTTCAGTAGTTTCTTTAAATTAAAAAAATATAGAATTAAGGACCAAGTTATATCCCTTTTAATTCCTGTGTTGAAGTACTAACCTAAGAATGAGACTGTAGGGCTAAAGATGTAGGTCAGTGGTACAGCTCTTGCCTAGCCTGGGTTCAAATCCCAGTACCACAAAAGAAAAGAAAATGTGACTGTATTTGGAAATAAATTTTTTTGTGGGGGGAGGGGGATAAAGTGTTTTTAAAGGATAATTAAGGTAAAGTGAGGTCATGGGCCTGAATCCAGTGTAGCTGGATTCCTTACACAAGAAAAGGAGGTAAGGTGATCTCACAGTGCATAGGCAGAGAAAAGGCCTGATGAAGGCATGGGGAGAGGAAAGCCATCTGCAGGCCTTGGAGAGGAGCCTCAATGAGTCAAAATGCAGTCTGTTTAAAAAAAGAAAAAATCAATCTTGCTGATACCTTGATCTTGGATTTCCAACTCAACTTTCAAAACTAATGGAGTAAATATCGGTTGTTATCGGGTGCGGTGGCGCACGCCTGTAATCCCAGTACTTGGGAGGCTGAGGCAGGAGGATCTCGAGTTCAAAGCCAGCCTCAGCAACTCAGTGAGGCCCTAAGCAATTCAGTGAGACCCTGTCTCTAAATAAAATACAAAATAGGAAAATAGGTCTGGGGATGTGACTCAGTGGCCCAGTACCCCTGAGTTCAATCCCCGGTTCCAAAAAAAACAAATATATGAAAAAATGTTCAATGTCTCTAGTAATTAGAGAAATGCAAATTAAAGCCACCCTAAGATTTCA
>JAJEJO010003364.1:361580-379166 GCA_020662805.1 Glaucomys volans | reverse complement strand
TTTTTTTTTTTTTTTGGTACCGGGGATTGAACCCAGGGACACTGGACCACTGAGCCACATCCCCAGACCTTTTTTGTATTTTATTTAAAGACAGGGTCTCACTGAGTTGCTTAGGGCCTCGCTGAGTTGCTGAGGCTGGCTTTGAACTTGATATCCTCCTGCCTCAGCCTCCCAAGTGCTGGGATTACAGGCGTGCGCCACTGCACCCAGCTTATATATCTTTTTTAAAACAACCGATATTGTTTCAGCCCACCTAGTCTTAGGCTGGGAAAACTAACATATGTAACTAAACAGATTATTCTGGTTTGTATCTAAAGCCTCTAAAGCCACATAGGAGATGTGGAGGGAAATGTGTAATAGAAATAACCAGGTGATAGAGGCAAGTAAGCATGGATTATGAGGTTAAAAATACAGTTTCTCATATTCCGTTTTAAGTTACTGGGATAGGCAGTTGGAATAAGTTAAATGTCATCATAGACTTGCCCTTTTTCTTCCTTTTCTTTTTTTCTTTTTTTTTAAATTTACTTATTGATTCATTGAACACAAATGGAGTACAGCTATTGTTTCACTGGTTGTACACAAAGTAGAGTCACACCATCTGTGCGTTCATGCATGTACATTCCTTTTATTTTTACTCATATAAATCTTAGTTTTTCTTTCCTTCCTTCCTTCCTTCCTTCCTTCCTTCCTTCCTTCCTTCCTTCCCTTTTTTTTTTTTTTGGTACTGGGATTGAAACTGGAGTGCTTAAACCACTGAACCACATCCCCAACCCTCTTTTATATGTTATTTTGAGACAGGGTTTCACTGAGTTACTTAGGGCATCTCTAAGTTCTTGAGGCTGGTTTTGAACTCATTTGAACTCATGATCCTCTGCCTTAGCCTCCCAAGCTGCTGGGATTACAGGTGTGCGCCATCACACCCAGCCAATTTTAGTTTTTCTTGGGAATGAAAATATGTTGTAGAGGTTATTGGCTTACTGATTGCTATTCATTTTGTTTTAGCATCTCTCACAAAAATTCTTTTCTTTTTCATTTGGGAACTCATTTTCTGCTTTTAGTGTTATCTTCCTTGGAAACCATCCTTCATGTTGTTGCCATGTAAATTTTCTTTAACATAAATCTAATCATTCATTCTTGTGCTTCAGTACCTTTTTCTTAAAATCCTTTGTGAAAGATTTCACATGTATGATGTTTTCTAAGAGATGAATCCGCAGGTTGCATGAACTGTGTAATTTTCAGGTGATACTTTGCCAAGTATTTCATGATTCCATGCCTTTTGCTCAGGTTGTCCCCTTTGTTCTGAAGTTCCCTTGGTTTCCATCCCCCCATTTTTCTGTGGTGCTTGAGATTGAATCCAGGGACTTATCCATGCTAGAAAGATGTTCTGCTATGAGTGACAGCCCTGTCTCCTCATTTCCCTTTTTATGAACCTCTATTATTCACAGGGTTCTTTTGTTTATCTTTTGGTTTTGGTGTTGGGGGTGAATCCAGGCTAAGCGCAAGCTTTACCACTCAGCAATAGCCCCAGCCCTTACAGGTAGTTTTTCAATGCCTGTCGATAACTTTGTCATCCTTCTGTGGCAGAATTTGCTCGATCCAACTTTCAGAATACCTCTAAAGAGTAGAGTTATATCTTGTTAAAAGTGCTGCTTCTTGGGTGCTAAAAAGATACACTGACTTGTAACCTTTTGAGAGTGAAAACTGGAAATCTGCAATTTAAAAAGCACCCTGTAGATTCAGCATTAGAGTAGGGGCAACAATGTAGTCATTTTCCCTAGTCACAGACCCATAATTAGAAAAATCCTGCTAAATAAACTAGGGAGAACATTAACAAGATTAAAAAAAAAAGGTCCGGTGAGTTCAAAATGCCACTATAGTGGAAGGTGTGTTAGCTTTCTGTCACTGTGTAAAATACCTGAGAGAAGTGAACTTTGGGGAAAGGTTTATTTTGACTCTTGGTTTCAGAGCTTCAGTCCATGGTCGCCTGGCACCCTCACTTTGGGCTTGTGATGAGGCAGAACATCATGGCAGGGAGTGTGTGGTGGAGCAGTGCTGTACCTCTCATGCAGCCAGGAAGCAAAAAGAGTAGACTAGGCTGAGTTTCAATATCCCTTTCACAGGCGTGCCCCCGGTGCCTTAAACTTCTTTAAGTTGGCCCTGCCTCCTAAAGTTCCCAAAGTACATTTTCATCTACCCTGCTATTTTGGCCAGTTAGAAATGGCTGTAACTGTACCTCTCTGGAGGCTTAGGAAGTTAGGTTGGGGTAGGGAAAAGTAGAAGTAGATTTTCTAACTTCTAACAACTGACATAGGAGACTTTGTAAATGGGCCATTCATAATCTAAGAGTGGTGTCCCCAGGCAGGTAACTCTGCACCCTCGAGGGCTGCCTAGAAATGGCCAGTTAACACTGCTCTGAAACACCACTGTGAGCATAGAAGGAACTTGAGATACAAAGCTTGTGAACAGTCCAATCCTCAAATTCTTTTTCTTTTTTTTTTTTAAATAGAATTTTGCAGTATACTTTAAAGCCACGTGATGGATTTCTTTTTTCTTTTAATAGTTAAAATGAGGATTTCCCCTGCTTTGTGTCTTGTAATTTAGGAATTATTGTGAAATTGGAAGAGTAGGAGCTCCTTCTTTATCTTGGAGATGGGAGTCCAGTATGCTTTCCAGTGTGCTGAAGGCTATGCAGAGAAAAGTCTCCCTGATCTCTAGGAGACTCTGCTTTCTCATCTGTAAAAAGGGGAGAGAAAGACTAGCTTCCCAAACTCAACTCATAGAATGGTGATAATAGTACTGAACAAAAAGAGCTTATATGATATGTTGTCAATGACAAAATGCTAATCAGTGAGTAGTTTTAAAAATTTATTACTATCTGCCATTACCAAAGAAATTTGTTTTGACAAAATGGTCTGATACACAGTTGATGATAGTTTAACATTTTATACATGCAAGAAAATTTTTTTTTGTTTTGTTTTGTGCTGCCTTGGTGTTTTTGAAAGTTCCCTTTGCACATATGACCTTATTGGGAAATCATTTTCTCTACCTGCTTATCCGTTGGAAATATGCAATAACTAAAAAATCAACTTTCATTAAAAATAAGTATATTAACATTACTTTAAACTACAGAGTCATGCTTTTTATTTTATACTTGATGTTTTATCAAATAATTGGCTGGCTACTACCCGGAAAGTTTGAAGGAGATTAATTCATCAGACCTACTTAGAAAATAATGATGATTTTGGTTTAAAAACAGATTTGAGGTTTCATTTCAAGCTACTTTTTTAAAAATAAAAAGATGTAGAAGATAGACAAGAGAAATGTATTATACTCGAAATAGGTCTTTTCTATTTTCTTTTAGTTTTTACCCTTTTTTCCATTTTCTTCCTTTTCCCTGCCTTGCCGCCCACACATGAATGGGCACCTGCCCTCCAAACAGTAAGTCCCACTATTTCTCTATCTTCCCCTCCCTTTCCTTAGAAAGAAATAAAAATATCTCTCTGAGGTGAATTAAGGGCTCTGAATTTGAATTTGATTTGTGACCTGTCGTACTTTGAATAATTTGCTTCCATGGTATTCTGCTTATCTCAGCTTCCAGCTGCCTGCCCAACTTCTGCCTCTTCTCTTTTTTGGCAGGTTAGTTTAGCTTATTTTAAGGACTAAGACCAGCCCCTCCCCCATGCTATTCCTGGGGTTATATACGAAGTCAGTGATATCACAGTATCACATTTGGGATTTCAGATACCTCATTTCCTCATCTCTCTCTTTTTTAAATCACTGAGTGATCCTGACCTCCTGATTATAGCAGTACTCACCCATTTTGCGTGTGTGTGTTTGGAGACAGTTTTGGGGATTGGACTCAGGACCTTGTGCTTGATAGGCAAGCATTCTACCACTGAACCATATCACCAACACTTTTAATTTGAGACAGGGTATTGCTAAGTTGCCCAGCTTGGCCTTGAGGTTTTCATCCTCCTACCTCTTTCTCCCAAGTAGTTGGGATTACAGGCATGTGTCACCATGCCTGGAAACATTTTTATTTTTAAAAAGACTTTATGATTAAAAAGTCAGCAGCCATTGGGGAAAAGATAATGGTTGGTTGCAGGTCTTTGTAACCAGTCCAGTAAGAGTGAAGCTGACCATTGGTGATTCTAAGTCATTTTCCCTGTCCTATCCATTTAATATTTCTCAACTTGAGTGCATTAGAAAAGTCTAATTCATTGGTACTGGATAGGGCCCAATCTTCTACATTCCTAGCAGGCAGCACAGGTGGTCCCATACCAGAAGTGGCCATCATGCTACACTTTGGGAAAGGCACTTGACAACAGTGAAAATGACCTCTTGCAGACACGTCACCAAAGATACTCAGATGGCGTATAAGCAAATGAAAAAATGCTCAGTATCATATGTCATTAGGGAATTGAGAGTTAAAAACAACAAAACCAAATAACACTACATACCCATTAAAATAGTAAGATCTAACACTGAGGGTACCAGTTCTGGGAAGGATGTGCATCAACAGAAGCTTTCATTCTTTGCTGGTGGGAATGCAAAATGATACAGCTACTTTGGCAGTTTCTTACAAAGCTGAACATACTCTTGCCATATGTTATGGACTGAATATTTCCATTCTCTCCAAATTCCTGTGTTGAAGCCTCAACCCCCCAACATAATTGTATTTGTACATATAGCCTTTATAGAGTTCAGTAAGGTTAAATGAGATCATAGGGGTGGGGTTTTGATATGATAAAATCAATGTCTCTGTAAGAAGAGACAGTGTTGTACACCAGAAATATATATAATTTTTATTTGTCAATAAAAAATAAAAATAGAAAAAGAAGAGAAGGGCTGGTTGCAATGGCACATACCTGTAATTCCAGCTGTTCAGAAGACTGAAGCAGGAGGATTGCAAGTTTAAGGCCAGCCTCAGCCACTTAGCAAGAAGACCCTGTCTCATGATAAAAGAATGAAAGGGCTGGGGATGAGCACCCCTTAGTTCAATCCTCAGTACTGGGGAAGAAAAAGGAGAAAGGGAAAGAGGGAAGGAGAAGGAGAGACAATAAATAAAAAAACTAGAGGGACAGCAGAGATGCCTTGGATCACCACCGCATGAGGATACAGTGAGAAGGTTACCATCTGCAAGCCACAAAGCAGGCTCTCAACAGAATCTTGATCAGCTGGCACCTCAAGTTTGGGTTTCATAGCCTCTAAATCTGTGACAAATAAATTTCACTTGTTTAAACTGCCCAGTCTGTGTCATTTTGTTATGGCAAACTGAGTGGATTAATACATCCGACCCATGCTCCTAAGTATTTACTCAAATGAATTGAGAAGTTTTGTTCTCACAAAAACCTGCACATGAATGTTTATAGCATCTTTATTCATAAATGCCCTCAAATTGGAATTAACCAGAATATTCTTCAGTAAGTAAAGGGATAACAATGGTGGTAAATCTAGACAGGGAATATTATTCAGGAATAAAAAGAAACGAGCTATCAAACCATAAGAAAACATGAAAGAACCTTAAATGCATATTGCTTAGTGAAAGAAATGAACCTGAAAAGCCTACATGTTGTATAATTCCAACAATATGACTTTCTGGAATAGGCAAATATGAAGACAGTAAAAAGATCAGTGGTTGCCAGGGCCTTGGAAGAAGGAAAGGAGGGAGAATCGGTGGAACACAGGAGATTTTTAGAATTGGGGTGGAAGGGAAAAGGGAATACATGGAAACTCTGCACTTTTTGCTCAGTTTTTCTGAAACCTGAAACTGCTTTAAAAATAGTTTTTTTGACAAACATAGGGTATTTTGGGTTTGCTTTTTATAAGGAAAAGGATTAGAATGAAGATAAATAAAAATGTTTAAAAATTTTCATTGCATTCGGATTAAGAATCACATACAGGACTTTGTTCTATTAAGAGAAGAAATTGAGCCACTTTGGAATGGAAAGAATGTTGCTCTCCTTAAGTACAGCTGTCATCCTCAACTGCCTTTTTGTTATTGTTGATTATCATGAGGGGAAATTCAAAAGGCCAGGGTACTTTTCCTAGAAAATTGAAAGGACTGTGAAAAAATATTGACTATTGGGAATTCCCTGGCACCTGCTAGAATTGCACACTGCTTCCTGCCTGCCTTATGGGAGATCAGTAAGGTGCTTCAGCAACTGGGGTGGAGTCCCTTTCAGTCCAGTTACTGCTGGCCACCCAGGCCCAACTGCTTGAGCGTTTTAATCAATTGTCCTTGTTCTCATCCCCTGTTTTAAGACCTACTCTAAGAGTTAAAGAATAGCAGAGTCTGCTTTAGTTAAAAAAAAAAAAAAAAATCCAAGTGAATTTCTAGTGTGAATTAGGAGAAACTTATTTAGGCTGCCCTTTTAATCATTAAAGTGGCCTCTTAGAACTCCTGATTTAATGAAAAGATAAAAATGTTTTGTAATTAGCAGATCAAAGCACTACTGTGGCTGCTGTTTACATTGTCAATATGTAAATGAAACTTCTAAAGGGAATGAAAAGAATTTGTTTAACACCTCTTTAATTTTGTTTATGTAATTTCTTTGCTTAAAAATCTCTAGGCTCCCACTTCACATTGATAACGCTAAGGTAAACATTAACTTACCCCCTCACTGTCAGTACCAAGGAACTTCAGAAACAGCAGAGTCTGAATTGTTGAGGTTTACTATGTTGGAATCAGATTGAGTTCATCCATCCTCCAGAAAGAAACTTGATCTTGAAAGGTCTGTTCATCAGCTTTAAAACCTAAATGAATCCATTGATTAATTGAATTTAAAGAAGGACCAGACGAATTGGGTGTATCCATGGTAATCTTGAATTGGAATTTGGCAATACTCTTCTGAGCAAATTAGCAAACGCAGCATAGCTTAGCTTGTATTGCTCCTTTGGAATACAGTCGTCCCTTGGTATCAGTGGGTGACTGGTTCCAGGACCCCTTCAGATACCAAACTTGGAGGATGCTCAAGTCCCCTATGTAAAACGGTGTAGTATTTTCATGTAACCTATACACATCCTCTTTTAAGTCATCTCCAGATAACTGATAATACCTAATACAGTGTCAGTGCTGTGTTAATAGTTGTTATGTTTAGGAACTCATGCACAAAAAGTCTGTGCATGTGGAGTACAGTAAGTATTTTAAATAAAAAATGGGTGTTGGCAGCTTTACTTCAAGGCTCTACCTCTAGGCATATTTAAGGAGGAGTGTGTAGTGGAATTATTGGTAAGCCTTGCCTTTCAGAAAGGAAAACTACTTCAAGTCATTCTGTCACTGGTTGTTTTTTTTAGTTAGTCGTGGTCTTCTCCAGGACTCAGCTTTATATGTAGAGTGCATGGGTTCCAGATAAACACTCCTCAAACTAAATAGAGTAAAATGCTGTCCAAAGGAATCGAAGAGATGGTTTTATCAAGATTCTCAGCTCTTTAGTGTTATGTCCCAATCTGTATTTATCCAGGACTAAAGGGAGTGGGAGATGGATGGTTCAAGAGAGTTGCTCAGAAGTTCAAATTGAGCTTTAAAAAAGTCAGGTTAGCTAATATGCAAAGTATTAGACATAACTTGTCACTGTCTAGTTATAGCAGTGGAGTTGAGTATGATTAATTTTCAGGAATGAAGAGAGAGGATTTTTTACCTTTTTTATTTTTATTTTTATTTTGTGGTGCTGGGGATTGAACCCTGGGCCTTGTTCATGTAAGGCAAACACACTCTACCAACTGAGCTATATCCCCAGTCCATTGACTGTCTCCCCCCCCCCCCCAATATTTTTTTAGTTCTCAATGGACCTTTATTTAATTAGTTCTCAATGGACCTTTATTTATTTATATGTGGTGCTGAGAATTGAATCCAGGGCCAAGCAAGCGCTCTACCACTGAGCCACAACCCCAGTCCCTTCATTTATTGTTGTAAGGAGTTAATACTAGTTAAGTGCTTATAGCAAAAGAAAGAAAGAAGTAACCATTACGACCATGTATAAGACAGGTAAACTTTATATACTGTAAGACTGTTGTAGCCCATCCAGAGCTCTTGGGTCTTGCTAGGGTGACAACAGCTGAGGTCTTTATTTAATTGACATCTTTATTATAACTGCGATAGGACCTCACTGCTCCCTGTTTACCTCATGAAAGTCTGGTGAGATTTAATTAGTTGTACTTTAAAAATGCTGCTAGGGGCCTACCTATGTAAATGTCTGGATTCACCTGTATCTGGTCCTCCCCTCGAGAATAGAAGGCAGCTCTTTCCCCTCACCGCCCTGGGCATCCCTTGCCCACCCTTGCTGGTCCAGGCTCCAGGCCTCCTCACACTTATACCGTTACCAGGTTCTTTCCAGTCTCTCCTGCAGGCCTCTTGATTTTTGACGTAGTAATGAGTAAAAGGGTAGGGTTAGAGGGAAGATCTCTTTTGCTCTAACCACAAGACCACATTTCCTCATACTTTCATTCTTTGCTGTTTCATAGAATTAACTTGAGTATCCTTGTATTGGTTTTCATCAGTCACTGCCACTACCACCTTCTCCTCCTCTTCTTTCATAGATCAGGGTTATAATGAGTAAATTATACTACCTTAAGGGAACACTGTCTTCTCAATTTAGGGTCTATTTGGATTTTATAAAATACATAATTAGAAAATGTAGATTCATATGCTTGCATTATTCCAAAAATATTCAAGGGTTTTCTAGTAATTGATAGGTTTCCTATTTTCAGAGAATGAAACAGAAGAGATGACTCACCTGGACTTAGTTTTCATTCAGCCAACATTTATTTACTTCTCTGTCTTCCTTCCCTTTCCTTTCCTTTTCCTTTTCTTTTTCCTTTTCCTTTTCCTTTCCCTTTCCCTTCTTCCTTCTTCCTTTCCTTCTCCCTTCTCTTCTCTCTTTCTTTCTCTCATTTCTTTCATTTTCTTCCAGCATTTTTTACATTCCTATTTTGTGAAAATTGGTGGAAGAGTCTGGAGTAGAATCCACATCTTCCAGATTGTTTTCTGTTTCTTCTATTACACTAGATTCCAGTAATTCCCTTTGCTGTGGAATACTTTTTACACATGATAAGAACTTAAAAAGAGTCATTCTTTTTTGTTAAGTGATATGTAGGTTGACTCATATCAACAGTAGACTCTGCTGTTGATAGCATAGACCACTCTAGGCAGTTTTATCAGGGAGAGATTTGATACAGGGATTAGTTGCTTATTATATTTTGGAAAGACTGGAAGGGCAGGATCTGGGTTGACTTTCTAGGAATGACTCCCAGAACAAAACTGTAGAACTGGCCAGCCAAGGAAACCGCTACCTCTGCTGTAATCAGGAAGCTGATCAGCCCCTTATCATAGCAGTGGACTTCAGCACCTGTAGTCTACCTTGCTGGCTAATTAGTGTGGGTGTTGGCACTTTATCCTAGAAGTTGAGGTCCAAATACTAGGACCGTCGCATCAGAAGCTCAGCCCCACCTCACAGTGTTTCCTTCTACATTTAGATCTGTCTTGGCTGCCACCTGGCAGAGGCACTGCTTCTCGTGTGTAATAAGGGGGCTAGAACACTTTTGAATGAACAAGTCTGTGCCAGTTGCCCAAGCGGTAGGTTATTGGTGTGAAAGCCAGAGATGGGCCACTATGAATCTCTGCTGCCCTTAGGCTATTTGTCATGTTGGAGGATTTCAAGAGATGTTGAGAAAGTACATAGGGTAAGAAAACAGGTGCTATGAAATGAATACTGTGCTTCCTTCTCAGAAGGCATTTTTCCAGGTTAGTATCTTTTGGAAAGATAAGCACAGGTAATAATACTTCTGGTTAAAACTTGATTATTCCATATTTTGAAAGATCTAAGAGTTCAACTCCACATGAATATACTATTGTTGGTCAGTGTTCTAGTCTACTTTATGATGCTTTTGTGTGTCTGAATGCTTAGGGCCTTTAAAGTGTGAGGGAAGGCAAGAGTAGGTTGAAAATTTTGTCCTGTTATTTTTCTTCTATTATATAACCAATCATCTATACAACATGTTTCTTGGGACTCTTATGAATCAAGATGATAGACATTGGATAAAGCTGCAGAATTTATTTTGGCTTGAAAATTTCCTACTCTATATCAAAGTGACTTTTCACATAACTGTTGTTCTTCAGAATGTGTAGTGTAAGTCATCCCTCTGAGTCTGCAAGGGATTGGTTTCAGGACTCATCACAGTATTGAAATTCAAGTATGCTAAAAGTTCCTTGTACAAAATGGCATAGAATTTGCAAATAACGCATTCATACCCTCTTGTATACTTAAATAATCTCTAGATTACTTATAATACATAATATAATGTAGAAGGTATACAAATACTTGTTACACTGTATATTTAGGGAATAAGACAAGAAAAAGAAATCTGTGCATGCTTAGTAAAGGGTTTTTTTTTTTTAATGTTTTACATTTTAATATTTTGACTTACAGTTGGTAGAACCCACGGATATAGAACTCGTGGACAAGGATGGCTAACTAATTGGAAACTTCAGACACTGGAATTAGGTTTAGCTGAACACAGTTCCTTTCGTTCACCTCTAAATGTATGGCATGGCTCATTTTGATCAGTGTAAAACAGTGGTCACTTAAATATGGTTCTTGGATTATCACCTGCATCTCTACCCAGGAGCTTGTTGGAAATGCAAATGGTTCAGTCATACCTTGAACCTGTTGATGGAAACCAGAGACCCTGGGCTTTAGTGCCTGGCCACCAGCAACCAGCAGTCTATATTTAAAGAAGCCCCTTAGGTGATTTTGATTTTTCAGTTTAAGAACACTGATATGAAATGATTTAACACTCTCCTTTAAAGGGAATACTAGACACCAAATCTTCTATCCCAGTTTCTTCTCTTAACAAACAAACTAACAAAAAGCAACAAAATTTTGTCTTTGGGCAAGGAATTTGATCTCTAATCCTCAGCTTCTTTTCTGTAAAATGCAAATATTTATGGTTTTGGCTTTGGTGCATATTAAATGAAATAGATGATTTATGTCATATGCATATAATGGCTCAATAATTAATTACAATTAATATTATTGTTGTTTGGTCCCAGTTTTTCAAAATCATTTTTGAAGTAGAAACCTGAATACCAAGGGGAGTTATTTCCTTATTATAGCATTATTTAAATCCACTTAAAAATTAATTTGAAAATCCTTTAGCTTCTTTTCTGGATTTTTCTGTTATTTCCATTTTAACCTTGTTAACTGTGTCACTTCTCAGTGATTTTTATGTATATGTGTGTATTTGTATTTATGAGCTAGGTTCCCAGGTTGCCCTCAAATTCCTTAGCTTAAGGGATCCTCCTGCCTCAGCTTGCTGAGTAGCTGGGATTACAGGTATGGCTACCACACCTGGCTTTGGTGGTATTTTAAAATCCTTCTCATATTGTGATAGATTTACTTGACCTAGTTTTTAGATTTGGTGGAAGATGTGAAAAGATCAATAGGAGAACAAACCAAAGTGGTTTCATTAGGTCACTGTGCAGTTGCCCGGAGATATTTTATTTTACATGCAAGTGTATGCTTTTTTGAAGGAGAGGCTATATCTGTAATGGAGAAAACACTTCTTTAGGCAAGAAGAGGTTTTTTTAATTGATTTTTTTTTTTTTTTTTTCCTTTTGTGGTGCTGGGGATTGAACCCAGGGCCCTGTGCTTGTAAGGCAAGCATTCTACCAACTGAGCTGTGTCCCCAGTCCCTGAAACTGTTCATTTGACCAGCATGTTCCCAGCTCCCCATTACCTACCACCCCAGTCCCTGGTAATCACCATTTTACTCTCTGCTTCTGAGTTCACCATTTTTAGATTCCATAATTACGTGAGGTCATGTCATGTTTGTCTTTCCATGTTTGGTGTCTTTCTCTTTGCTGCTGTCCTCCAGATTCATCCATGATGGGACTTCCTGCTTTTGAAAGGCTGAGTAGTAGTCCACTGTGCATATGCACCATATTTTCTGTATCCTTTCATCCATTTGTGGACATGTAGGTTGTTTCCATATCTCAGTTATTCTGAATAAAGCTGTAATGAACACAGGATTGCAGGTATCTTTTGGACACAAAGATTTTTTTCCCGTTAGATATATATACTTGGAAGTAGGATTATTGGATCATGTGGAAAATCTATTTTTACTGTCTTGAGAACCTCCATACTATTTTCTGAAATGCCTGTACTAAGATATAGTCTCATTAACAGTGTATAATGGTTCCCTTTTCTCCACATTTTCACCAGTACTTATTTTTTCGTCCTTTTGGTAAACGTTATTCTAACACTTGTGAGATGATATCTAATTGTGCTTCTAATTTGCATTTCCTTGGTGGTTAGTAATGTTGAACAATTTTTCATTTATCTATTGACCGTTGTATGTCTTCTTTTTATTTATTTTTTGCACTACTGGGGATAGAATGCAGGGCCTGGTATATGCATATATCTCCTTTTGAGAAATGTCTATTCAGGTCTTTGACCATTTTCAAATTAAGTTTGAAGTGACTTGTTCTCTTGCTGTTGATTTGAGTTCCTTTTAGATTTTGTTATTGATGTCATATCAGATGTATAGTATTCAAGTATTTTCTTCTATTGCATAGGTTGCCTCTTTAGTCTATTGATTGTTTTCTTTGCTGTGTAGAAGTTTGTTTGATGCAGTCTCATTTATTTTTGCTTTGGTTGAGTTATAAGTTTTTGTTGGAAAGTTAACAGCTTTTATTGGAAGTTATAAACTCACCTGTTTGGTAGATGTTCTTAATGCATTTATTTCTTTACAAATTTAAGAGTACTAAATGTAAATCATTTCATCTCTTAAGGGTTGATGTGTGCATGTGTGAGTACCCTTGGCGGTCTTTATTTTTGTGTGACTAAGCAATTATGTGTCTTTCTCTACTGTAATGATGTCTCTTTTCAGTGAGTAATAAAGCATAGAGTTTTATTCAGAGTGCCTTAACTTCGAGGAAATACAGTCTAGCAGTTGTGTAGTTAGTTTACGAAGTCTTTGTATGACTCATCTTTAGGCAATGGCTTTTTCAAGTTACACCTAAAGGTCAGAGTCTACTCAGTCCTTAACCCTGCCTTTTCTAAGTAGAAGTGAAAGGAGTTCAACACACACACACACACACACACACACACACGGAATTTGTTGAGATCAGACCTAGAACAATAGGTCTTTTTATTTTTGATTTTTTTATTTTAAGGGATTTCTTTTTAAACGAGAACAATCAGTATTGGTATGAATTACCAGAATTGCTAACTGCCATGAAGCTTAATGTGTCTGACAGTATTGTTCATGAAAGTTGAGCCTTTGAAGGTTCTAATTTTGTTTAGTGTTTGACTTCTGTATCACACTGACAAAAGCAAACTGAAAAATTCTTAAGGGTTCCAAATCCTCTCTTCCACTCATATCATAAATGTACACATATCTAAACTTGTTCGTTGTTGTAGACATGCCCCAAATCTTAAACAAAAATAGTTTGAAGTAATTAGCTTAAAAAATTGTTAAAACTGTGATAGGTGTAGAAGTAATTTTCTTGTTTGTTTGAAAATGTAGTGCTTATGTTTAGCCTTATTAATTTTAGTTTCATCTGGACTGAACATTAGCAAATAACATTGAAAACACAAAATACTGAGTCCTCAGTTATTTTTATTACTACCAAGCTAGTAAGGTTGATGGAAGAAAATTAAGATTCTATGACTTGATTCTTTGGAATTCTGACTGTTGTCACTGTTTAAACAAATAAAGCAATAGCTGGCTGCTCACTGCGTTTTTGTCCCATGGACAGATATAATGTCCTGGCATTTTTCATATTCTATTATCAAAGCCAAGGTCTAGAATTTTAAGTGGGAAGTTGGCGCTGAAATAATCAAATGCCAAACAAAGCCCATCTGAAAGTCCAATAAAGTAAAATTATAGCATTGCAAAATAAGAGAGTTACTGAACTAAATCCCCACAATTTGAGGATCTTTACTATAAAGATGTTATTGTGTGAGAAGAGGGGAGGGGAGGGGAGGTAGTTGGGGCCAGCTGGGGCATTACTTTGATCCACACATGGGGAGCCAGCGTTCGTTTTCCCCTTGGAGTTCCTGAAGGAGGAAGAGTGCAGTACAGACCCCAGCACTTTATGCAGGGAAGGAACTTTTACTGCCCTTCTGTTCATGCCAAGCCCTGAGCTAGGTGCTTTAGATATAAATAGGTATTGTTAGCTCCCCTAGTAGTGACCACAGGGAGATTGAGAAAGTCCCTAAATGATGACATGTTTAAAGCCATGGAATTTTTATGCAGAGAAGCTGGGGTTGGAAATGGTCTCTCACAATCTCTTTCAGAAACAGGGTGTTCTAAATGTCGAGGAAACCACCATGTTTTTCCTGGTGTTGGCTGAAGTTTTATGAGAGGCTGCTGTCCTTGGCTTGCATACTTTTTTGTAATGTCAAGCGTAGCTTCAAGTACGTGTAAGGAATCCCTTATGCAGTATTCTCCACAGCTCTCAGATATGAATAATGTTGGGGCATCTTGATGACTGTAGTGTTGGGCTGTTTATTATTTGGGAGTGAAGATGATTATTGTTTTAAGTGGACTTGAAAACATTTTTAACGAGGGAGCAAACAAAGTTTTCAAGAAGTGACTTTATTTAGTACTGAGTAGGATAGCCTGTGGAGGCCTCTGGATCCATTAATTGTTTTTTGATTATTAGCAAGGATATTGAATAAAGTCTTCGGCTCCTCTGAGGCTTAGATTTTGTAAAATGGAAATAGTTCTTTAGGGTGTTTGTAAATAACACATATTGGGCACATAATCATTCTGTAAATACTAGTGGCTATTGTTCATCTTATTGAAGTTTATAGAGCTTTTACTTCTTGGTGTATTTCATTTACAATCATCTTTTTTTCTCTAAGGAGGGACAGAAGGAGTGTAAATGTAACTCTGACATTGGGTTAGATTGGAATCCAAGGTCATGGATACTTTCTGGGAATTTTATGAAGTAGAGTTATCTATTTGAGTGCATACTCTCCTGTTTTTCTGAGGCATTGTGAAGATAAAGATGTGATTCTTACATTCTTGGATGAAATCTCAAAGCCAACCCTACACTGTTTAAACTCTCAGAACCTCAGTTTCTTCGTTTCTGAAATGAAGATAATACTTGTACTTCCTGTCAGGACTATTGAGAGGATTAGAAGGAAATACAGTCAAGTTATTTGTACATAGCAAGGGCTTAGTCAGCTCCAGCTAAAAGGGGCAATGAACCTTTTTAAACAGATGATATTTCCCTTCAAGAAAAGGAATTTATTTGTTTTACTTTCTGTTGGTGTATTTTTGTCAGATTCTTTTCATTCTGTGCTTGTTACTCCTCAAGTGAAACTTTGTTGATGAGCATTTCTGGGTGTATGTGCCTCAGGGTACACTGGTTTTAGGTTTGGATCTTGCTGCTGCTTTTGTGCTGTGATTGAAATGGCCTCTGAAGGCATACAGATAACATCATCTCACCAAAAATGTTTTGTAGTCATCATCATGTTAATAGTATATATTTATTTTCTGGACATAAAAGTAATATGATGTGGAGGCAAACCAAAACAAAACAGAAGAAAGTAACCTCACAGAAGAAAATAAAATTATCCAGAATTTCTCCACTAAGAAGTCACTGATTTTTACATTTTATTGTATTACATTTTCAGTAGCTCCCCCCATAGCTTTTTATTTATGGATATTAAAAATATTCAGAAGGTAGAATAGTGTAATAAATATATGTTCATTACTCAGCCTCAGTAATTAATGTCTCACAGACAATCTTTATGTCATTAGTACCATCACTTAAGCCTCATTTCCTCCCTCTTTTCAATTGAATTTATTTTGAAGTCAGTCCTGGATATCTTATTTGGGAGCATTTGCATGTTTATTTCTGGTTACTGGATTTTATTCTTCTTAGCTAGGGTTCGTTACTTTGGAATTATTGAATAGCCACAGAACCAGGACTCCAAGTCAACGCCTTGATTGTCCCTGAAGGCTGCTGTTGGTGGGGGATGGAGGTAAGGATTTGGATGGTGGGGCCAGGGATTGGGTGGTGGGTAGTAAGAGTTCCTGAAACTTGGGCCTTTATTCTCCCTCTCTCAGCCCAACAGAATGGGGAACTGTTAGCATTCGGGGCCAGAAGCCAAGTATTGGTCTGTGTAGTCATTCTTGACTCTGAGCTGAAGACTTGCTAGGTTAATGTATGAGCCAATTTGTTCATTTAAAAATATATGTTACCATTGGACACGTACCCAGTGTCTCTGTCACTGGGCCTGTTCTGTAAATCTGGGTAACGATGATAATGTGGTCAGGATTATTTTATTGACCAAGTTGTGGAATATTCCTTGTGCCAGATCTTGAAGTTGTGCTTTTTCGGGTCCCTGGCAAGGAAAAGGCAAACTGGTAAAGATGAACTGAATTAACTCTAATATCAGTGCTCAAATCTGAGGACTTCCTAAAATACAGTTTGACATAAAATTAGTTTCCTCTGTCATTTTATGTTTAGGCTCATTGTTGTTTGTGGTATCCATCAGTTGGTGACTTTGATAACTTGAGATTGAAGCCAGCGAGTCTATTAGCCTTTTTAAAACCTTAAAAAAAGGCAAAGAATTTTCACTTCTAAGTTGAGTTATATATTAATTGGTTAAATTATGTTGAAAAGTTTTACTGAGAATAGTATTACTTTCAACTCTCTTGGAGAAGAGACTTGTCCCGATTTTAATCCTTTTTGCCCTATATTTTACATCTAAATAACTTTTTTTTTTTTTTTTAACCTTTCGGAGATAACATTTTATCTTTTTCTTTTGGGTGCATTCTTAATTTACTGCTTTTTTTTTTTTTTTCTACAATAAGATCACACATTTTCAAACACAAGCCAGACATAGTTTCTAATCTATGAATAAACTAATCCTGGGAGTGGCTGATGCCTTGAGTCTTAAAGGCAGTGTCTGGGCTGTGCCTGTAAAAGACAGTTAATAGGACTGCCCTTGAGATAAGGCACACAACAGTCTCCTAGAATCCTGAATGGGTCTCCCTCTTTGGTCATCTGCTTTGTTTTTGTTTTTGTTTTTAAACAAGATGGATGTACTGCTGTGTCTCAGTATCCGTGTTGGCCAGCCATTGATCATTTGGTGTGCCACCAGGAACCCTGTGTTCAGATGCTCTCTGACCTTTTCCCTCCTTTCTAATCTCAGAGGGGTGGGTGGTGGGCTTATGCACATGGAAGGACACTGACATCTGTTCCTCTTGCATCTGGAGCCACCATGTGGACTCCTATAGATATCTGTTCCTTAACCCTTTGGTCATTGATTGAATGTATTTTTATTGATCAACCATTTTTATCAGCAGTTTGTGGGGCATTGGCTAGAGAAGTGAATAAGATGGTTCTTGGTCTTGTGAAGTGCATAGTCTGGTAAATGTGACAGATCTGTGAACCAGTAAGCGTGTGTACATGTTAAGTATAGGAACTGGGCTGGACGGATACACAGCCAATAGTTAACAGGGATTGGAGGGAGAAGCAAGGGCTCTGTTTTTATTATGTATGCCGAGAATATCATTGATTGAACATACAAGCATGTATTATTTATGCAATTAAAATAAAGAGAA
>JAJEJO010003364.1:314597-361180 GCA_020662805.1 Glaucomys volans | reverse complement strand
CCTATTTTGTATTTTATTTAGAGACAGAGTCTCACTGAGTTGCTTAGGGCCTCGCTAAGTTGCTGAGGCTGGCTTTGAACTTACAATCCTCCTGCCTCAGTCTCCCAAATGCTGGGATTATAGGCGTGCGCCACCGCGCCCGACCAACAAACACATTTTAAAAGATTTTTTTTTTCCCTTGAGTAAAAGTTGGGGGTGGGGTGAGGAAAAAGGGGCATAGAGAAGGGGCTTTTCATGCCTAGGGAATAGAAAATACTCGAAACTAACAGTAGCTTATTTTTTTGTTCAGGATTTTGATAGTGACTCACTTAATACCAGATCTCTGGGTCCCACAGAGATCTACTGTCTTGGGAGGTGGAGAGGTAACGTGTAGTTTTATTTTCTTTTGGAACTTGGAATATACTTGCTGAAAAGTATTTGAATGTACTTAATATTTTTGAAAATGTAGCCTATTTGGTGGCTCCATTTCCAATGAACCTGGACAAGTTTTAAAAATTGCTGGTATGGGTAAACAGTAGACCTGGACTGTGGTTAACTTTGAATGTGTTTCAATAGGAGTAGTACATTAAGTGGCATGTTGGCTGGCAGTGTGTGTAAGATTGTGAAAGTGGGGATGGTGAACAATTGGGCTTTTGATTCAAGTGGGACACTCTGGAAGCTTTCGTTTTGGGGCAGTGTCTTTGGAAGTCAGTTCTGAATCTGTGTGCTCCACCAGTCGCTGCACTCCCAACTCCTTATTCCTCCCCACTTGTGAGCACAGACTTACCAAATGTCGTGGGTCATCTAGTGGGACCTCAGCTTGATCATCGTATAGATCGACCAGCAACACACCTACAGAAGGTAATCTTGTCAATTGGACATTAATGCTAAATGAGATATCCTTATATTCCTCCAGTTCATTGGAGAAAACTAAATACCAAGAAAAGATACATGATTGAGCAATAACCCCAAAATTTGAAATAATTTATGTGGGGAAAAAAAAGGCATCTAATTCTGTTCTCTGTATGTATCACCACTGTAGTAATATTGTTTCTGGAAGTTTCCAGGGAATTTTCATGCTTTAGCTTTTCATAGACAAACGGTAGCCATGTAAGCTGAGTTTAATGTAGAAAGCACTCATATTAAGCACCACCCAGACTGTGTAGTATTTCTCCCCCTGCCTGTAAAACATTTGTCTTTTGGAAGAATGGATGGCTCAAGGGATTAGTGATGGGGAAGTGGAGGTTTTCACATTGGTTCAGATTTGACCTTGGCCAGTGAGGCTTGAAATTCAGCACTATTTAATAGGCATTAGGAGAGCCCACTTTTTGATCCACTTCCAGTGGATAAATATCCATAGTTCTTTAATGCCATAGTTGCGGAACTAATTGGCAGAATTAAATGATTTAAGAACTTTACTCCCCTTTTGCCCCCAGAAAGTAGTTGGTTGCTTAAATCAGAGTCTTGGAGATGGTCTGAGTCATTTCTGAGGATCTGACAGGAATTAGCTTTGTAGATCTTACTGTCTTGGGGAAGCTTGTCTGCTTTGTGTTGCTTTCAGTAGGTGAGGCTGAGGGAAGGGCTGTTTTTCTTTAAGTTTATAATTTCTCCATTTTTGAGACTTGCTCATCTGATCCTATGCAAGCTTAAAAAACAATGAAGTCATTCATTGTCCAAGATTCATTCCTCTTATCTCCATGATCAAATAAAGAGAGTGTAAGGGTGATTTCTTTTGTGTGTCTTGTTTTCCCTCCCTGAAAGAATTTCAGTTCATAAAGCCTTTTCTGACACCATACCTTGATTAATACAAGGGAATCTTGCTCAAGTGAAGTTAGTAGTATTTAACATTTTATACTCAGTAACTGCTGGTCTTGATCATTCTGTATTTATGGTGCTTCCAGGGATGAGTGTGTGTGCTCTTAGAGATGATATATTACCTGCTAATTTGTTTGCTGAAAGATGGGCCCATATATTTAGAATGATGACAGATCAGAATATTTGGCTAAGTGTATCAGTCAGTGTCTCATTTTTCAAAACATGAAAACTCTAACAAGCTGCTATAAAAATTCCATGCTGTGGATGGATTTTACTTGCTAAATTTCTGTGCTGGCTGGATTGATTCATTTCATTCATTCATTCATTCATTCAAAAACAGAACAAAGCAGAACAGAACACCATTCTTTGTTATATCCTAACTTGGGCAATGAGAACTTCAGCCTGATACCTTTTCTTCTTTTTGTAGGTTCTCTTTGTCATTCCTGCAACTGACATTCTTTTTTCTTTTTCTTTTTTTTTTTGGTGGGGGGTACTGGGGATTGAACCCAGGGGCACTCCACCACTGACCCACATCCCCAGCCCTATTTTGTATTTTATTTAGAGACAGGGTCTCACTGAGTTGCTTAGGGCCTCGCTCAGTTGCTGAAGCTGGCTTTGAAGTTGTGATCCTCCTGCCTGAGCCTCCCAGGTGTTGGGATTACAGGCGTGTGCCACCGCGCCTGGCTTCTTTTTTCTTATTGCAGTGTTGGGCACCAGCATCTTTACCACATAAAGAAGGTCAAGTACAGAAATCTGTAGGTCTGACAACTCTCTGTTCTTTTTTTTTTTTTTTTGGTGCTGGGGTTCAGGACCTTGTGCTTGCGAGGCAGGCACTCTACCAACTGAGCTATATCCCCGTCTACTCTCTGTTCTTTCTGTCTGTAGTCACGGGGTGTAGACAAGGTCTTCACGTAAGGGAAAAGGGGAGAAAAAGCAATGGGCTTCCTAACCCAGCTGAGAAACTTTGGGTTGTAAGAGGAATTAAAAGCACCATCCACCCACAAAAACACAAAACAACAACAAGAAAAACACTGATTACTCTTAGCATGTAAAGATGCTGCTTATTCCTGATGTACCTGTGAACCTTTATTGAGCTATTTCTCTCCCTTCAAATATAAGAATCCAGAATTGTATTTAGTGTGGCTTATTTGACTAATCTGTCAACCAGAAGAAAAGGAAAATGCTTTAACTATTATTTGCTAAATAAGTAATGCCACTTCTCAGTAGACTTAGGGACATCAAGATTAGATAGTGAATAAAAGGAATTCTCCATTGGAGTTCACTGTATATAGCAGATGACCTTAAGAAAGAAAAAAGTATAAGGATGTTTAGAAATTAGCAGATCAGATTCCAGGTAAACCCATTAATATTGCTCCTTAGTGACATGTTGTTGAATTTTCCCAAGAATGTACTTTTGTTATCTGTGTTTTAAAGGTATTGAAATTTGGAATTGATCGTAAACCAAGGAATAAAGTTTCTCCCTTAAATTTGGCCTAGTTTACTTCTTGGGAATGATTTCTAGCTTGTCTGACCACTCTGAGAAGCTGTTATGCTTCTCAGCTCTTGGTCCGAGGATCCCAGCTACATACTGGTAGGCTCTGTGTTGTGATGAGTGGGATAGAGTGGGGGATGCTGGGAGGGGAGGGGTGGAGTGCAGTGTGAATACAATAAACACGGAATGGTTCTGTGGTCCAGTAGTTTTGAGGTCTCATGGCTCTTACTAATGGTACCTTGAAGCCAGTCCTACAATTTTACCTTTTTAATATATAAAATTTTAGGGAAACACTAATTCTTCTGATCTCCATTAATGGAAATATAGGCAGACTTTCTAAAGGTATCATTCTTAGGACTATTGTATTCTTTCAGGAAATCACAATTCTAAGGCCGTTCTACCCAGTCATCCTCTAAATACCCTGAGTATATAATAATACGTAGGTACCCAGGAAGTAATCCTTCCACATTAAAAATATTTGTTCCTTTTTCCCTTGACACTCTTCATTTCCATTTGCCCTTTCTTTAGTTAGACTTCTGGAGTCCAAATTTTCTCTAAAATAATCTTGCTGGGACTGAGAGTCTTTTGATTAGTTGTTTACATTTATTTTTATTTTTAAATTTTTTTTGGTTGTAGATGGACATAATGCCTTTATTTTATTGATTCATTTTTATGTGGTGCTGAGGATCAAACCCTGTCTGTGCCTAATGCATGCCAGGCAAGTGCTCTACCACTGAGCCACAACTCAAGCCCAAGCTGTTTACTTACATTTATGAAGTCATCTCATATCCCGTCAGTATCACAGATCAAACTGTACATCCCTTTGCGCACTTCTTTAGAGAAATACAAAGCTGTACCTTTGGTTTTAGAAGTGCAAATTAACTTGGAACTTTTTTTTTTTTTTTAATGTGTGAGGACCACATGAATAACAGCAGTAGTTGGGTAGTTGTGGGCAGGGACAGCAGCATTTAACTGCATTTTAAAATTACTTAATTTCCTTTGCTATGCCATGTTTTTGCTATTGGTTCTATGTAGCCAGTGACTGGAAAATTACACAGGTTTTGAAGCTGTTTTTATTCTGAAATCAACAGTCCCTAAACAACTGCTAAACATAAGGACATAGCCCTTTCTACAAGCATAATCCTGTGCATGACATTGTAAATGTTGACATGTATGACTTTGTATATCTTCTCAACAATAAATATTATTAAATAAGTTATTAAACATATTACATATTTTCATAGAGAATGTTGGAATTCTTGCTTCTGAGGTTGTGCTTAGGAGCTTCCCATTTCCCAGTGGAAAGCCTCCTCTCTTTGTGTTTCCAAACCTGCCAACTCCCCCCCCCCCCCAAAAAAAAAAAAGAAAAAAAAAAAACAAAAAACAAAACAAATCTCTACATTCTTCAAAAGGATCAGAGAGTGTTAATTAGGGTGATGTGCAGCAGGTAGGACAGTTGTAGCTGTCTGTCTGTCCCAAAGCCTACAGAAGGTTCTTATTTCATAAGCAGAGCTAATTTGTTTTTCTCTGTGTGCCATATGGTTTTGCAACTGCAGAGATCAAACAGAGTTGTGGATGTAAACTTCAGTTTGGTACTTTAAAAAAATTGAGTTGTGTGGAGATTTTCATAAAGTGCTTGGATCACTGATGCCAACCAGGTCCATTGGAGTCAAGAATTCCTTGTCAGTTCTGCAAGCGACTATGGATGATGGTTTTTATTTTCCTTGGACTTTAAAGACAACTTTGGAAAGGAAACTTGGAACACAAATTGTCAACTGGAATGCAGTGACCTTTTTTTTTCCCCCCCAATAAAGAAGATGATTATAACCAACAATCATTAGCATAGAAGAAGAATACTTCTGAGGCTTCCCAGGTGGTCTCTGGAAGAGACTGGAGTTTTCTCTTTGAGAAGTTTTAATGACACTAATTTATTTTGGAATTCATTATTTTGGAGATCATCTTCAGAATCAAGAGTGAGTTTTTGACTGCTGTTTTTAAAAGAAGAGAAAGAATTTAAGTGTGCTTGTGCTTTCCCTTCCTGTGTCCATGGTCTAAATGTGTGTGCTCTGTTCTGCTGGTCACTGTGTGTAATTATCAATGCAGTGTTCAGTTTATTGATAGATACTTCCTGGTCCTTTTGTTTTCTAGTTATGCAATTTAAGAGAGTAACCAAATGATTTAAAGTGTATCCACTTATTGTTGTAAAATTTGATGGAGTTTAAGACTCTGCTGTCTGGAATGCTCTCTCCTGGAGCATGTAGTGCTCCCATCATGTAACCCTTAAAACCTTGGGGTATGCATTATCTCCTAAGGAACTCCTTCAGGACATTCAGATCAGCCTCTTACACTACTATGTTTTCTGGGAATGATCTGTTTCTACTTTTTTAATGCAGCAGTCACCACAGCTCTAGTAATTAATTCTTTAACAACTTTGGTTTACCTGGCTCCCCTGCTGTTTATCTGGCTTCAAAATGTACAAACTCTTTGTCTTATTTTCTGCTCTGTTTCCAGCTCTTGGCTCATAATGGGTGCTCAGTAAACATGTGTTGAATAAATGGCAGTATCGTTGGTGTAAATCATGCTTACTCAGTATGTATAAATACAGGATTTTTCCTTTTTTGCTAATATTCATGTAGGGAGCCTTCCAAAATAGCAGTTGTGACTTTCTTTTTAAAATGACTACATACCTTCTGCTTGCATGTATTCAAAAGATCTGGTGCCTGTGTATCCAGATGTTATTCTTGATTTTTTTTTTTTCACTTAAGCTTGTGCATGGCAGTTATTATTTTGCTATTTCCCAGGCTTATAATTCCAGAACCCACAGCAGGAATAAGCAGTGTGTAATGAATTTCTGCATAAACCTTACAATGTGTTTCATCTTTGTTGGTACAGGGAGCAAGACCTGAGATGGCTTGAAAAGTACAGTATCCTAGTGTGAGCTCTTAGGAATCATGTCCTCCAGCTCTTCCTCATTTTATATCTGGTAAAACTGAGGGTACAGGAAGTTTACCTGGTATGCCCGAAGTAAAATGCAAGTTTGTTAGTAGACCCAGTCACCTGACTGTCAATCACTACTCTTTCTGCTATAAAACCTTTACATTTGGCAAAAGGTCATTTTTTTTTTTTTTTTTTTTTTTGGTTGTGCTGGGGGTTGGACCCCGGGCCTTTTTGTTTACACGGCAAGCACTCTACCAACTGAGCTATATCCCCCGCCCACAAAAGGTCAATTTTTTACTTACCAAAATTTCATTGTATGTATCAGACATTTCATGAAGGACTGTTGCAATCTGTATGTATTTTATGCTCCCTCTGGCAGTGGTAATAACACAGAGGACACGACAGCATGAAGTACTCCCTAAGATAGAACCACAACAATACTTCTGGGATTGAGCCCAACTGGATGTCCACTCAGACTGAAGGATGCAATGTGACAGCTATCAGAGGGCCCAGTGATTTGGCCAAATGCTTTGCAAGTAGTAAGTTGTGTCACCTTGATGCAATCCTACCCTGTAAAAGGCATTGGGCTTTGAAATAAATATACCCATCTAAAAACCCAGTTGTGTGTTTTGGGGGTAGGGGTGGATAGGTCAGGAGGAGTCTGATAAATTGAGAAAAAAATCCCCCCCTCCCAAAGGAGTTTCACCCTAATGGTACTTTTCTTACCCCGTACTCTATGTAGAAACTCTTAGGCATCCTTTCATAAAAACAGCATGGAAACTGGAATGCTAATTTGAATACTACAACTTCAGCCAGTTAACTAGAGCTTTGTTTATTTTATGTTCCTTTTAATAATGGAAGGTAAACGTGGCCATCTTGTTTGTTTTGTTGTTTTGTGGTACTGGGACTTAAACCCAGCATCTTGCATGGGTCAAGTAAGTGCTCTGCCACATTCCCAGACTCACCCCCCACTCCTTTTTCTTTTAGACAGTCTTGTTAGGTTGCTGAGGCTGGCCTTGAACTTGTGACGCTCCTGCCTCAGCTTCCTGAGTAGCTGGGATTACAGGTGTACATCCCACATCCAGCTATGTCCCATTTTTGAGCAGTACTCAAACATGTGCTTCAAAGGAATGTCCTTTGGTTTCTTGCTTTAGGAACATAGATGCTCCAAAAAGTTGTATTTGTATCAATATTTTGAAGTAGAATCATATAATAAAGTATATATTTTTTCACATAATACATATTTTGCTATATATCATATATTACTATATATTTTTATATAAAATTATTTATAATCAACACAAGTTAAGGGCAACTGCCCAGCAAAGAATGATTCCCTGGAGGCCATATAATTTGAATCCCCTTTTTCTGCTAGTCCCCTTGGCCATAATTGTGGACCCAGGATAGGATAAACCAACCTTACTCCCTCAGCCCACCCTAACCATGTATCGATCACATCATCCAAGTCAGACCTACTGGAATTCTTCAGTAGGATTGTGTGGAAGCTGAGAAAGATGTTCTTCCCTTTGCTCTGTTTGCAGTGTCAGCAAAGTTTCAAATCTAAAGCATTTTGCAGTCATGGCTCCAGCCTTGTAGAGACAGAGGCTGCCAGTGAAAACGATGCCAACAAGTTGCTTAGAGTGGGCAAAGTAAATATGAATTGCATTTACTAAGTGATATTCCAGGGATGTCTTTCAGTCAGAGGTTGTAGAGCTACAGTGTGCTGAAGAATTCCCTGGGAGTTTGTTTAAAGGTGCAAATTCATGATCTCTACCACTGGCTGAGTCAGATTCTCTGGGAATCCAGGAATCTCTATCCTGCCTGATTCTAATGCTCTCAGGTGGTGTTGAATTGATGAGTCTGTTTTTCAACAGGGCAGCTGAGAATGTGATGTTGGTTTGCACTTAGGGAAGGGTTATGGGGCCACATTTACTATGGCAAATCATTTGTTAAAAAGAACATTTCCCCCCCCCCAAAGGTGATTTTGGAGGTGGTTAGGGGATTGAAATCAAGAGTCTGTGATCATGTTCCCACCCATGCTCTGCACGGCTGCTGTTGTGGTCCTCACTTTGGCTCCCTTCTATCACCCCCTCTTCTTGTTACAGCCAACTGTAGGCCCAGATGACTGATGTACTTTTTAGGGAAAGTACAGTTTATCCATTTGGGGAGGATTTTTCTTTGGTTACCAATACAGGCTATCCTCTTTCCCAATTATTTTCCATATATTATCTCTTGATTTAAGATAAGAAATGGAAAGAAGCCCTGGGGATAGAAAGTACCACCTTCTCTCATAAATTTCTTCTTAACACTTACTTTCTCCCTGTATTTATTTAAAGACAAATTTTTAAAGATGTTGATGGACCTTTATTTTATTCATTTATTTATATGTAGTGCCAAGAATTGAACCCAGTGCCTTACACATGCTACGCAAGTGCTCTACTACTGAGCCACAACCCTAGCCCTTCCCTGTATTTTTCTTTTTTAAAAAGAAATTTAGTTGTTGATGGACCTTTATTTTATTGATTGATTGATTGATTGATTTATATGTGATGCTGAGAATCAAACCCAGTGCCTCATGCATGCTAGGCAAGCACTGTACCACTGAGCCACAACCTCAGCCCTCCCTGTATTTCTTGATACTAGATTTGTGCGCGCGTATGTGTCTGAGGCCATCAGGAACCGTGAGGGTGGAATTATTTGCTAGTAAAACTACTCTCGTTCATATTTCTCTCTCTTAACACCAGTTGATTTCCATAGTTTTTATGACCCCTATTGCGTTTTGATTGTTTTCTTTAGGAAGGGCCAAATGTACTACATAGATTTTCTTTATTTCTTCCAACTAAATAACAGCCTGAAATAGTTAAGAGGAAGTAGTTAATTATGACAATGTGCTCTTAAGCTTATGCAATAAAAATCTGGACCAGGGTGTTGTTGTAGTGGCTTAGTAGGAATTGAGATGATGCTGATAACGATGATGATAGAGCAGAAGCTGTGTGTCAAGCACAGTGCTTTATGGGGTTTAAGTGCATTAACTTGTTCAATTTTTGCAAAACCCCTATCAGGAACTGTTAATTATAATCCCCGTTTATAGATGGGAGGAAACTGGACCACAGAAAGATCAAGTAACTGGTGTAAATTAGTAAATTGCAGAGCTAGATTTGGAAACAGGTAACCAGCCACCCATATTCCATGTGCTCCACCCCGCTGTGTTATTTTCTCCTTTTAACAGATCAGCAGTTCTCATCACCTGACAAAAGCTGATATTTACAGGAAGAATGGTAGAATTTGGGGGAGGTAGGATTTGTCTTGGCAATATAAACAAGGGGCTGTGAGGTGGACAAGTACAAAGCTAATAGAGGAAATAATGTTCCTTTAGATTCCACCTAAAGGTGCAAACTGAGGAGATATTGTTAGTTAAGGGCCAGAAAGGTAGGCTGAAGTCTTCTTCTGAGAGTCATTGCTTGCAGGCAGATTGTAACCTGTGTAGCTCTGTAGTGCTCACATCTTGGGCTAATATATACATTTTCATTAGAAGTTTATATATTTGTTTCAAAAGATATAATTTTGGGCAGATTAAAAGACTGACATTTAAAAATAAGGCTTTTACATGATACACCTTTTACATGATACAGTATAGCTGATGAAACTCTAACATTTTCCTATCAGTGACCATTCTGTTTAGAAAAAAATGTGAGCAAACTCTTTCCTTGGAAACTTATTTCTTCTTGTTTACCTGAACTCTTTTTTTATACCACTTCTCCTCAAACTTTTGTTCTTATATAATACATGTTCACATTTCGAAGTCTTTTATGAATTATCATGTCATATCTCTGTGATAAAAATTCACAAAAACTTAATATATAAAATGTCCTGTGCCTGCAAGGGTTACTCATTGCAGAAATAATTGAGCATTTCAATTTTTCATAAAATGGAATTGATCAAAATAACATGATTATCTTTAAAATTCTGATAAATGACTGATAAAATATAAAAAAAATCTAATAAAATAAAAAGTAAAAAACCAGAAATCCACTTCTTACATCTATAAGGGTGATTCTATTCCCTTGCCATATTGATGGATTACTACATGATTAAAGACTTGACATCATTTCTGTTTTGTATTTTTCTTTTTTATAGTCACTGAAAAAATTTGTTCTGCAAAATGAAAAAGGAAGGAATATTGCAAAGTTGGTCAGTTCTTTGGGCTCTTTCAGAAGTTACATGGAAAAATTCAAACAGTGATCTCTCATCAAAAACTATTTTTAGGCTGGGATTCAAGATGGTAGATTAGGGGCACCCAATCACACATACTTGCCTCCTCCTCTATGAGATAGAACCAAAACAACAGTGCTAGAATAGGACCCAGGACTTTGTGCATGTTGTGTGGGTGCTCTGCTACATTCCATCCCAACTGAGATGGATTGTACCTAGCTCTAGCCATATCCTGGTCTGCTGAAACCTTAATGGATACTTCAGCTCAAAGAATACGGGGAACCAAAGCCTCCAGCCAGTGATGTATCTATGAGTTGGTACAACTAGGTGGATCTCACATCCTGCTTTTATATAGTCATTCTTACAGTAATATCATAGAGAAATAACACAATTGTTGTGTACACATGTAACCCTAATCCTAACCTGCAGCATCGATTGCTCCCACATCATACGTCACTAAAAAGATTGGATGTGAGTTCCACAGATGGGCAGCTCTGATTGATCCACACCTCGCCTTGCCATCTGAAACACCAGGAACTGCACTAGTACAGTAGTATTTAAAAAGAGGATTAGAACAGATAGTATTAGAATGACTTTTAAGTAACAGAAGCAATATCAACAGCACCTGTATAAATCCCAATGACCTATGGGGCTTCTTTCCCATTGTAGGAGAAGCCACAGAAGGAGCACCACACATAATCTGCTGTCTTGATCACAACAGATTGAAGTATCAGAGGGATCTCACTCTTGTGAAACCTATAGAGAAAAATGGGTCCCCCAGTCTCTGGTACAGTGTGAATTATGTCAGAACCCACTAATCACAACCAGAGAAGCCACAGGGAGATTACACTAGAAAGTCCAATTAGAATTAAACTTAACATTACACAACAAACCAATGCTTCAACACACATTGTCATGAGCAGACCAGGCACTAGGGAGGTCCTCAGATAAAAGTGGAAGAGAAGGGCTGGGGATATAGCTCAGTAGAGTATATAGCTGGTAGACAGAATATAGGATATGGGATATGGTATAGGATATAGCTGGTAGAGTGCTTGCCTCATAAGCACAAGGCCCTGGGTTCAATCCCCAGCACCTCAAAAAAAAAAAAAAAAAGTGGAAGAGATGTATATCCCAACAGACATGGAAATCTCACCATAGAAATATAAGAAATATAAAAAACAAGGCAATATGTTGCTTCTTTTTTTTTTGTTTTTTGGAACCAGGGATTGAACCCAGGGGCACTCCACCACTGAGTCACATCCCCAGCCCCTATTTTTGTATTTTATTTAGAGACAGGGTCTCACTGAGTTGCTTAGGACCTCGCCAAGTTGCTGAGGCTGGCTTTGAACTTGAGATCCTCCTGTCTCCCAAGTTGCTTGGATTATAGGCGTGGGCCACCACACCCGGCCTGTTGCTTCTTTTTTAAAAAATATTTTTTAAGATGTTGATAGACCTTAATTTTTGTTCACTTATATGTGGTGCTGTGAATCAAACCCAGTGCTTTACACCTCCTAGGTAAGTGCTTTACCACTGAGCCACAACCCCAGCCCAGTATGTTGCTTCTTAAAGTTCATAATTCTGTAGGAACAGATCACAAAGAATCATACTGGATGCATGCAGGATAAGGAATTCAAAAGAAGGATTTTTAAAAAGCTTAAGAAATTCCAAGAGAATATAGCTGAATAATTAAATTAATTAAGGAAGACAGTGCAGAATATGAATGAGAAATTCAGTGAGGAGATAGAGATTTTGAAAAAGAACCTAACAAATTTCAAAAATGCAAAGTTTGGTAAGTTATATTTAAAAACAAAAACAAAAAGCTCAGTTGAAAACTAACAGACTAGATCAAGTGAAACAAAAGATATCAGACCTTAAGATAAGTCTGATATAGTATTACATTTAGGCAATAATAAAAAAATTAGGTGAGTATGACATACAAGATCTCTGGAACACCATTAAAAGCATGCCTAGGCATAATCAGAATAGATGGGAGGAAAAAAGCTACAGGTTGAAGGCATAGAAAACCTATTCAGTGAAATAATAGCTAAAAATTTGCCAAATCTTGGAAAATATATGGACTCCTATGTGCAGGAGGCATTTAGAATCTCAAATAGACATGACCAGGAAAGAGCCTCTTCACAACATATTATAGTTGAATTGCCAAAAGTACAGGACAAAGAAGGAATATTAAAATCTGTGAAAGAGACATAGTAAGATGCACTTAAAGTCAAATCTGTTATATTAATGGCTGATTTTTTTTTTTAGCAGAAACAAAAAAATTCAGGAGGGCCAAGAACGATGTATTTCAAATTCCACCCCCCCCAAAAAAAAAAAATCCAAAAAACTTGCCAACCAAGATTGCTTGCCAACCAAACATTGTTCTTTATAATTGAAGAATAATGAACTTCTGAGATATGCATTAACCAAAGGAATTCATGACCACTAAGCCAGCATTACAGAAGAAATTTAAATGAAGCCTACACACAGAAGAGGAATGAAGTAAATACAATCATGAGAGCACAGGAAAGAGTAAATCTCACCAGAAGAGTGGATAAGCAAATAAGAATTAGAAAAGAATCAAATGTTATTAATTCAATAAACCATCAAATCTCTGTTAAATATAAGAGAAAAAAATGAACATAGATTATTAGAAACAACCAGAAGGGGGGAAAAAAAAGTTACCAGAACAAGTGCATACATACCTTTCAAATAACAACTCAATGTAAATGGTCTTAACTCTCTAAATAAAAGATGAAGACTAGCTTGAATGGATTAAAAAATGAAACCTAACTATCTGCTGCCAATAAGAAACTCACCTCATCTACAAAGACATTCACAGACTGAAAATGAAAGAATGAAAAATGATAGTCTAAGCAAATGGCATACAAAAGCAAGCAAGAGTAGCTATACTTATACTGGATAAAATAGACTTCAAAGCAAAATCAGACAAATAAGGTCACTATATAATAATCAAGGTAATAAAGCATTAATAAGTTGTAATTACTGTAAATACATATGTACCAAATGTTGGAGCACTCAGTTTTATAAGACCCCTTACTAGACATAAAGGGAGAGATAGGTCCCAGTAATAGGTAACTTAAATTTGCTACTCTCACCAGTACATGGATAATTTAGACCAAAAAAATCAACAAATAAGCATCAGAGCTAAATTATACTCTAGATAAAATGGAATTCATAGACATCTACAGAATATTCCATCCAGTGGTGGCAGAATACTCATTGACATGTGGAACTTTTCCCAAAATAGACCATATATTAACCCACAAAACAAGTCTTGACAAATTAAAAAATCGAAGTAATTTTTTGAATCTTATCACATTGGAAACTAGAAATCAATAGCAGGAGAAACTGCAGAAATCATACAAATATATAAGATTGAACAACACATTTTTGAACAAATAGCAGGTTATTGAAGAACTTGGAGAGGAAATTTAAACATGCCTTGAATCAGATGAAAATGGAAACATACCAGGGTCTGTGGGATACATGGAATGTAGTAGTAGAGGGGAATGTATAGCAGTGAGTGCCTACATGAAAAATTAGATCTCATATGAATAGTAATATAATGATGCATCTAAAAGTTTTAGAAAAACAAGCACAAACCAATTCCAAAATCAATCAGAGGAAAGAAATTACAAAGATCAGAGGAGAATTAAATGAAGTAGAGACTAAAAGAATAACGCAAAGCCTCAGTAAAACAGTTCTTTGAAAGGATAGAATGAAATTGACAGACTTTTTTTAATATGTTTTTTAAGTTGTTGATGGACCTTTATTTTATTTATTCATTTATATGTGGTGCTGAGAATCGAACCCAGTGCCTCACGCATGCTAGGTAAGCACTCTACCACTGAGCCACAACCCCAGCCTTTGACAGATCTTAATAAAACTAACCAAAAGAAACAGGAGACCCAACTACATAAAATTAGAGCTGAAAAAGGAGACATTACAGCAGATACCACTGAAATGCAAAGGATCATTAAGGAAGATTTTGAAAAACTATATGTAATAAATTGGAAAATTTAGAGGAAATGGACAAATTTCTGAACACACAGGACCTATGAAAATTGAACCAAAAGGATTTAAAAAACCTAAATAGATAAACAGTAATAAAAGGTCTTCTGACAAAGAAGAGCCTAGGACTGGAAGGATTCATTACTGAATTTTATCAGACTTTTAAAGAGGAACTAACACCAGCCTTCTTTAAACCATTCTCTAATAAAGGGAAAGAACCCTTCCAAACTCATTCTATGAAGCCAGTATTACCCTGCTAGAAAAAACTTAGTAAGGACACAACAAAATAGAGAATTAAAGACCAATATCTATGATGAACATAGATGTAGAAATTCTCAATAAAGCACTTGTGAATTGAATTCTACAGAACAATTAAATCATACAGTAATCAATTTGGTTTCATTCTCAGGATGCAAAAATGGTTCAACATATGCAAATGGATAAATATGATACACATAAATAGAATCAAACATTAAAAATAACATGTTCATCTCAATAGATGTAGAAAAAGCCTTTGATTAAATTCACTGTCCCTTCATGATAAAAGTTCTGAATAAATTAGGTATGGAAGGAAAATACTTTAACATAATTAAGGCTATATATGATAAGTGCATAGCCAACATCATACTAAATGGGAAAAATCTGAGCTTTTCTTATAAGATAAGGAAAAAGGGCATCCACTCTCACCACTCTTCTCAGTATAGTAATTTTAGAAATTACCGTAGTAATTTATAGTAATTATAGAAATTTTAGCTAGAACCATTAAGGAAGAAAGAAGTAGTACATGCATAGGATAGGAGGAAATCAAATTACCCTCTTAACTGCTGATTATTATATAGAAACTCCTAAAACCTCCACCAAAAGACCTTTAGTACTTAGGTAAAGTGGCAAGATACAAATCACATACAAAAATCAGTAGCTCTTATGTGTACCAATAATGAAATTGCTGAGAAAGAAATAAGGGAAGTAGTTCCATCCACAGCCCCTACATACAAAAAGTAAAATACCTAGGAATAAACCTAAGGACGTGAAAACCTCTACTATGAAAATTACAAATGTCTTAAAGAAATTGAAGATGTCATTAGGAGGTGGGAACACCTCCCAAGCTCATGAATTGGAAGAATCAATATTGCTAAAATGGCCACAGTACCTATAATGATGTACAGATTCAGTGCAATCTCCATCAAAGTATCAGTGGTATTCTCCACTGAACTAGAAACAAAAGTCCTAAAATTCATATGGAATCACAAAAGACCCTGAATAACTCAAGTAATCCTCAACAAAAAGAGCAAGCATGGAGGTATCACGATATCTGGTTTCAAAACAGTACAGAGCCATAATAAGCAGAATAGCATGATATTGGCATAAAAATAGATACATCGACCAATGGAACAGAATAGAAGACCCAGAAATAAATCCACACATCTTGAGCCAACTGATTCTCAGCAGAAGTGCTGCAAACATACATGGGAGGGAGGACAGCCTTTTGAACAAATGGTGCTGGAAAAACTAAATATTCACATGTGGAAGACTGAAACCAGACCCTTGTCTCTCACTTTGTACAAAAATCAATTAATAAGAATCAAAGATCCTGATGTAAGACTCAAAACTTTGAAACTATTAGAAGAGAACAGGGGAAATACTTCAAGATATTGGCACAGGCAGTGATTCCCTGGATAGGACTGCAGTAGCTCAGAGAACAAAAACAAGAATTGACAAATGGGAGTACACCAAAGTAGGCAGCTTCTGTGTAGCTAAGGACATGATCAAGAGTGGAGAGATGTGCTGTGGACTGGCAGAGCAATCTGTTCCATTCTGCAGACTCTCCTTTAGTTTTCTTTGAAGCAATCTGACACACAGAAGCATTTGATTCCTGCTTTTTGATGTGTTCATTTTGTATTCATTTCTTGGCACCAAGACTGGATTTGTTTCCCGAGGTTCTCCTGGTTGGTGCCCTGCAGGCTTTATACCTGGTCTTGGGCAGTGCAAACAGTGAACTGGAGAGAGCGGTGGGTGGTAGCACACTCATCTAAGACAGCCAGGGAAGGGCGGTTAGGAAGAAGGAAGCAACATTCTTAGGCATATCTTTTTTAGGAAGGACGGCACAAGGGATCGAAGATAAAGAAATACATTTCTTTCCTTCAGAATTTTCATGTATCCTAAATATTGGACACAGACCAATTTGAAGACCGTTGCTGCAGACTGTCGAATACCAGTAAGAATTTAAGGTTCATAATTCCTTAGCTTTTATGCGTTCAGTAATTCAGTTTTAGGGCTGGGGTTGTGACTCAGTGGTGGAGCACTTGCCTAGCATGTGTGAAGCATTGGGTTTGATTCTAAGCACCACATGTAAATAATTGAATTAAAAAAAAAAGGTTTATCAGCATTTGAAAATATTAAAAAAAATCAGTTTTAGCTTCTGGAAATATAGGTTAGGGGCTCATATCTATCTGAACTTACATAGGGAACTGAGTTTTAAGCCAATTGTTGTTTCTAGCATGAAAATAAACTGGAGACTCCAGCTTAGGTTCAGAGGTCAATTTGTGGGGTCAGTTAGGTGACCTTCAGGAGGAGTGCTGGCCAGAGGTGGGCTGATCTGGCAACTTGGAGAGGGAATTTGATAAGAGTGACCTCTACCATATGTTTTGTCATTGTTTAGTTCCTAGACACGCTACTTAATACTCTAGAAGCCTACTACTTGGCCTAATTCTAGTTTGTCAATTTGTTAGAAAAAGAAGAATTAAAACTAAGTTGAAATTTTTGTTTTTTTCTCCCCCCAGTCTTAAATTCTGTTTTGATAGTTCAGTAGACAGATATTAATTTAGCTGCTTGCTTCATGGAGTACAGACACTTAATTTAGTTTTTCAAAAGTAGTCACGCTGGGGCTAGGAAGGATAGTAGAGTAAAACAGACATTATTACCTCATGTACATATAAGACTACATGAATGATGTGATCCAACAATATGTGAAATCAGAAAAATGAGAAATTTCACTGCATTTTATGTGTGATTTATCACAATGCATAAATGCATAGTGGTGTATGCCTGTAATCCCTGCAGCTTGGGAGGCTGAGGCAGGAGAATCAGGAGTTCAAAGCCAGCCTCAGCAAAAGTGAGGCGTTAAGCAACTCAGTGAGACTCGGTCCTTAAATGAAATACAGAATAGGGCTAGGGATGTGGCTCAGTGGTCAGGTGCCCCTGAGTTCAATCCCAGGTAAACCTCTGTCCCCCCACCCCTAAAAGTAGTTATTTTCACCCTTTATTATTACAGAATAATAAATTACATAATTATGAGAGCAAATGACCAAAAAACACAACAAAACCCCACCCGGTATTGGAACAAACAAAATGCCTTGTAGTCAGTATGTTGCTATTAGAGCAGCACAGAGCTGTAAAATCCCATGGTTGGGAGAGCATCGCTTTAAGAAAAGCAGGTATCCTTGACAGAGTGAGGTGGCAAAGTCAGGCAAGCATATAAAATATATGTGATTAGCTTTGTTTTGCTGAAAATTTTTCCCAATAAAGAATAATCTTTTTCTCATTAGTTTTCTTTCCTGTTGCATGCAGTATTGACTGTTGTAATGTTCTGAGTGTGTTTCATTCATACTATTCATTTTTGGTGTTTAGTAATTTTATTTTAAAGCTTCTTCTTTTATTTAATGTTATTGTATTTTTATACTTTAATTTAATTCAGTATTTTTATGTGGTGCTGAGGATGGAACCCAGAGCCTCACACATGCTAGGAAAGCACTCTACCACTGAGCTCTAACCCCTGCTCCTGTGTTTAGTAATTTTTAAGATGAGTTTTAAGTAGGGACAGAAGTGTGGACGTGGAGCTTGGTTTTTTGACTATACTGGAGTCTTTCCTTTGTCAGAGAACGAGTGACAGAACATGTAACAACCTGTATTGGCTTATATTCTGCCAGTCTCTGAGTTTTCTTAAGTAATAAGGAACAGAGGTCTTTAAAAAATTGTGAACTGAGATTTTTTTTTTCCAAAGGTGAAATGAAAGCAATACTATACAGGAAATTAAGTTTTGGCATGAGGAAGTGGAATTGGTTTGATTTAAATCATTAATTTTTCTTTAATGAGGCTTATATGAAAAAATGTTAGGCAAAATGTATGATGCCAGTTGAAGATCATAAATGTGAAATGTGTTCAGTTTGAACAAACAGTTGGAGTTGAGCAGAGAGGGAAAGGAAGATTCTTAAGTGGTAGGAGTTAGTTGTCATTCTCAAGAGTATGAAAAGCTGGTGTACCATTGCATTTGATTTACTTTCCTCTAAAGAGAAATACCTGACTCAGAGATTTGTGATTTTAGTTGGTGAAATTTCCCTCAAATTAGTGTTCAGTATTCTGGGAGCATTTTCTTTTGCTGGGAGTGACTGTCTGTATTCCCATGTTGTAAATTAGAAAAAAAAGAAAAAAAAAAACCTATTGGTTTATTTTCTTCTTGAAGCCAGGAAAGTTTCTAATGTAATTATAAAAACTCAGTTCCATATTCAAGCTCCTGTTTGTTTCTTGTCTTTTAGATCTGTAAGATAAGAATGTGTTTAAAGATCAAGTAATTTGACCACCTTCATTGAGGAAGGCCAGTAAACACTAGCATTAATATTTGGTGATGAATTTTCCATCATGGGCAGGAGATAAATCTCACTATAGTAGGAAGGCAAGAAACCGAGCAGACTCTTATTTAGACAAAATATTCATTCCAAACATATTGGCTGGTGCAGAAGGTGCTCAGTATATGCTTTTTTAATGAGTGTTGAGGGTGAATGGAGGGCAGATGGAGTTGATGAGCTCTGTGAGTGGAGGGATTTGCACTCTCTCTGACACTTGTGAAGTCCGGGCACCTAATAGCATGCCTGGCATTCACATGGAGTGCAGCCATTCTGTGCTGACTCTGAATGCATGTGCGTTCAGATGTAAGAGTACTGCTTCCTCATGGATATGAATTTTAGCTCGTCTACAGGATTTTGGAGGGAGAAATAACCAAAATGATAGTGTCTCTTTTTTCTTTCCTCCCTTCTCCATGGAGTTAACATGAAGAATTGAGAGTTTTGTTTACTTGCTTAAGTGGCATTTGAAATTATTCTAAGCAAGATATGGTGGTACATGCCTGTAATACCAACTACTCAGGAGGCTGAAAGAGGAGGATCTTGAGTTTGAGGCCAGGCTGGGCAACATGGATTCCATCTCAAAACAAAATAAAACAAAACAGACAAACAGAAAGTTAGCCTAAGAGTCATGCAGTTAAAGGGTAAAACTATGACCATAAAACAAGGACTGATCCTGGATTCTGACCTCTGACCTTGAGGAAAAAATACCCTTGCTTTTAGAAAAGGTTATATTTTCAGATGTTCCCTAGTACTTTCTGGATGTCAAGAGCAGACAGTCTGCATTAAAAGTTTTTTTGGTCATGATTTTGAATTTTTGTGTAAAAATCATTATTTATTTTTTAGCTTGCACCTTTTTACTAAATCTATAGTAACATTTAGGATTCACTTTTCCAAGGCTCACTGCAAATGGTTTTGTCTTTGGGACCTTGTCAGGTGAGAAAAGGTAGCATCTACATGGAATTTTTTATACTCGTACTCATCTTCCATTGGACTTCAGAAAATTTCGATTTAAACAATATCCTAAGTAAATCTGAGGTTTATTTGGACAACAGCTACATTGTTTCCAGGAAAACCATGAATATATTACTTGTAATGATGCCAAGCTGGGCTGTTTGGAGTCCTTAAAACAAAGCTTATTGGAAACTTAAGCTTAATCCTTCATGTTGCACAAGCCATGGGGCTTAGAGGTCTTCTCAACCCTTCCCATCTCAAAGTGTCTGTTCTCCTCTTCCGGCCCCCACACAGATTGGGTTGTTGGTATTCTAGTAGCTGCAGTCTACCTAACAGTGGTGCCACAGACAGTGAGGAGGTTGCAAAGTAAATGTTTACTCTATTTCACGAGCGTGGATATCAGCCTTTAATTAAAAAAAATTTTGGTAGCTCAGGAAATTAGAAGGATAGCTGGAGCACTTGCTAACTCTCTCCCAACTCTTGCAGGTACTGGGTGGTATTCTGCAATTGCCTTAACTTTATTTTTTCAGTATTAAATAGGATTATGAATGCTTCCTTTTCTAGTGTGTTAGAAGCTCTGGCATCACTACAATTCTTTGCAAATAAGACTCCAAAGTAATAAAAATCTTAACATCTTTTGCTACTGTTGCTCACTATTCTTCCCTGATATACTTCTGAGAATTGATCAGAGCTCTATAAAAGGAGCGTGGTTATGGTGTGTCAGGAAAAAAAAAACATGAGAAATAAGTAATCCATAAACTTTACAGTCATAAGGGGATCCGGGTGGGTGGATCTGATGACTTGGCAACTGAGAGAGGGAAGCAAGTGTAATTGTTGATTTTTATCAGAGCAGGTTGAGTATTTGTATGTGCACATAGGGGGATGGGGATCGAATGTAGACTTAAGGATTAACATGGTTCTCAAGAGATTACAAAAGTCTAGTGCTACATAATTCCTTGGTAATATTTCTGTCCCTATAAGGCGTGGCGCTAATATTCAGTAAAAAGGAAAACCAACTTCTGCCAAAATAGGTTGTAGCAAACACATGTGTGATTTGTTCCTTTCATAGGATTTGTATTTGGGGGTCTCTATGTAGTTTGTATTGTTACTGGGAGTTTATGAAAGTTGATTTTTGTATAATTAGCTCTCTATTAGATAGTAAAATCAAATTGTCGTCTTGGTCACTCAGCATATTTTTTCCTGTCTGATTCTGGAATTTTTAGCAACTTTGAAGGTTTATTTATTTATTTTGAATACTAATTTATTTATTTATTTTCAATTTATTTTTTATTCACACAGTTCATATAATCTTACATTTACCTAGGTAGTACTGTCTGTCTTAATCTACTATTTTTCCTGCCTCCATCCCCTCTCGTCCCATTTTCCTCCGGTTTATTTTTTATTTTTTATTTTTTAAAATATATTCTTAGTTGTAGATGGACTCAATGCCTTTATTTATTTATGTGGTGCTGAGAATCGAACCCAGGGCCTCACCCATGCAAGGCAAGCGCTCTACCACTGAGCCACAACCCCAGCCCCCGGTTTATTTTTTTAATAGGAAATGTCACAGGAACTTCTAGTTGTTAAATTTCATGATAAACTAGGGGAAATTGACCGAGCTCAAAAGGTTGGGTAGGTTCTTTTCATTAGAAGACATTTCCTCTGGACTTTCCTAAGGAGTGCACTTCCATGTAGTGATTTACCAACGGGGAGTTGGGAAAATGAATGTCTTCGTTTTATGTTGGCGTGGGCAGACTGTTTAAAGCAGTTTCTGCTTTGCAGCAATACATTGGTTTAAAGAGTTGCATTGGATACAAAAAGAAGATCAGTAGATTTTCAAATATGGGATACCTTAGAAATGAGGCCAGGAAAGGTATTTTTCTTAGGAAACTTAAAGTCAAGGATTGGGGTTCTTTTTTTACCTTCTGCTGGCTGCTAAAGCTTTTTGGAAATTTGAGCAAAGATCTTGACCTTCTACATTTTCATAAGTAGGTTTTTTTTTTTTTTCCCTCAACAGTATTGGTTGTTTATAAAAGACTTTGTAACACATTAAAAAAGTGTTAGCATGTTAAAATACACATACACACATACATGTTAAACAAATGGCACCAAGGGAGACATCTGTGTAGTGGGAACGAGGCAATTGTACAATAAGAGTGTGGAGGGTGGAAAACCAGGGTTTGAGATACATCTCTGATGAAAGCAGGTTGCACATATGGGTCCTTTTTTCTCTTCTACTCTGGTGTCCCTTTGTTACTATGGTTCAGAAGCCACTTCCTCATGAGGTGCTTTCTACTTTTAAGGCTAGTAATGAAATTTACAGTAGTCCCAGTTGTCATTTCTTTCACAGTGCTATTGTAAGGGATTGGGACTGTTTCTAAAATAGAATCGTGGGTTTTCGAATCACAAGAGATTTCATTGCATGCCTCTATGTCCTTATTACTGTAGGTTTTTTGGAGTTGGTGATACTGGAAATAATTCCTTGGTTAACAGTTCACAGATTAATGGTAAGCAATGGGATTTCTGTTGGGCTCAGTGTTCAATGGTATAAAATCCTTAGGAGGGATTGATTTTATTTTTTCAAGAGTCTAAATATTGGTAGTGCCTTCTAATTCTTTATAGCTTATAACTTTTTGAATTTTGTATCAATTATCTCTTTCCCAGAAGTGTAAGGGAATTTGTCCTCTTTTTGTCTTTCATCTCAAACATGTTTGGAACAACTTGGGGATCTGAATTTCCTTTATCAAAAGGAGGGCAGATGGTGTGGATTTAGTTAAGAATACCCAAGGAGGCAAACATTCCTAATCTTCATGTAGAGGTGGGAAGTCAGGGAAGGAGGAAGGGATTGTTTAGTATGGTCTACTCAAGAATGTGATTAAGAGGTTAAGACTCTGGAGGCAGATTGCCTGGGTTTGAATCTTAGCCATGACATTTACTTAGCTGTAAATTTTTGGGAAAGCAATTTGGTGTTTCAGTTTTCTCATCTGTAAAATAAAGTTAATGTTAGAATTTATTGCACAGCAATATTTTGAGGATTAAATGAATTAAATACAGTGTCAGACATATGCTAAATGCTGTATAAGGGTGGTTCCTTTTATTACTTTGATTGTTACAAATAAAAGTGAGAACTTTGGCTAAATTCTTTGGTTCTGAAATGGCTAACCTTTTTAATTCCATCAGAAATAATGAACAAATGGGACTAACACAATTTCTGTCAAGACCTGGATGTTATAATAGGAGATTATAAATTCTTAAGTCAGTGGAGGTCTCCAAATCTTTTAATGATTATATGAATATTGCATTTATATTAAGGAGTATTATAAATGCTGTCATGTAGTTTATCATTTGTCTCTGGGTTTGTAATTAGGTTTTTAAATGTGTGCATAAAACCTGGGGTATGATGATTAATGCATTTGAACAGCATAAACCACGGAGATGCTTTGATATTGGAGTGCTTATAATATGCCATGTCTGTCACATAAATTTTGCAACTTAAACTTTATTTTCATTTTGCAATAAATCATCTGAAGGATCTGAAGTTTTTAATGGTAGTACTTTAAAAATCTATTCTCTTGGTGGTTTAATTACATTTAATTTTTATAGTTTGTATTGCTTTATATTTAAATTATTTCAAAATATTTGAAATAAAAACATTATGAAAGTTCACATTGGAACCAAGGATTTGTTCTCTCTCTCTCTCTCTCTCTCTCTCTCTCTCTCTCTTTCTCTTTCTCTCTCTCTTTCTGTGTTTGTGTGTGTGTGTGTGTGTGTGTGTGTGTTTCCCCATCAAATGTCAGGACTCCCTCACCACCTCATTCTTTTTATGTTGAAATGAATGAAAAAATATCAAGTGTTTTTATTAGGAAAACCAGGCACTGGAGTGTACGATTCCAGATGTTTGTGATAGGTAAGACAGTCATCTGTAGAGAAGTAAAAACTTTCTTCCCATAAGAAAGTGTATCTAAAATAGCTTGTACAAAAAGAGTGAGATTTTTATTACTGTAACTGATCAAAATAACCCTACCCCTATTCCTGATAAATAGAATATTCTCACTTTGCCGAGTACCAATCAAAGAAAAATGGAGACATACCTGTGAAGGGCAACAATCCCCTATGGAAGTATATGTTAATTTGGCTTTAGCAGTTTCTGGCCCAGCTGTAATAACATTGAGTGCTTGTTTGCTTTTACCAACCAATTTTAGAATGTGTAATATTTTTAATATCTGCAGTTAAGTGAAAGGTAAGTTTATAAGAATGCATATGTTGAAACAGCTCATGTTTGACCTTAAATAATTTGCTACTTTGGGGCTTCACATCTATAGGTTTACAGTTGGCAATTCAGGGCACCTAGGCTTCATGGTTCTGAATCTTTGGGTGACTGAAACCTTCCTTCTAAATGAAGAACCATACAGTTATTCTTCATTCAGGCTGCCCACCTTAGATGTTCTACAAAGCTGCTTCTGTCTATAAATGTAGCACTTACATTTTCTGCATAGTATGTGCCTGTTTGGCATGGTTTTTGTTTTTCTAGTTAAATAGTCACTACCTGCAGGAGGAGTCACATACCAGAGCAGGAAAGTAATAGTCTTGACTGAGTAGTTTGCAATAATTTTGTGATTCAAAAAAAAAAAATACACACAGAGGATTTTATTAAAACAACCGTTCTACCAACAATTACCCTTCAGGAAGACTCACTATCATTTAACAGCAAATTTAAATTGAAAGAACTTTGATCAAAGTGTTGTGCAAGCAGGAAGTAGAGTCTTTGTTTTGCTGAGTTACTTTCCCCATTCAACATTTTTCTTCTAAGCCAACTGTGGCTCCAATTGACTTATTAGACATATTCCAAAAGAACCATAGAAATATAGCATTTTGTACTTACACCTAGCACTGCATAATGCTTACTGTTAAAAAGGGATGAGGGGGAGGGTTGGTTGATCCCAGTATGTTATTTTTGCTCAAATTGATAGCTGTCTCTTTTGTGACCTCGTCATCTTTTATCACTAACTACGTGCATTGCCCAAACCTGGGACACTTGCTCAGTTCCAAGGACATGGCATGAGCTGTCAGTGTGAACTGTGCCCTGCTTGTAGGACAGATATCACAAAGGCATTTTCTTCTTCCTGTTTTGCTATCCATTTCTCCCCTGCTGTCCACTTAAAAAAAGAGAGGGAGAGATGCTAGTAGTAATGCTCTTCACTTGACTGAATTAATGACAAAGCATAGATTTCTGGCTCTTTGATTTTTCTAATGGATCGATTGGCTTTTTGCCTGCTTGACTACATTAAGAAAAAAAAATTCCTCTTTAAAAATTACAGTCCAAAATATACCTGTGATGGACTTTTAAAAGCTGTTTTATATTTAATAAGTGCAGGAGGTCCTTGTAAGTTTTAAGTGTTCTTCCCTTCACTGCCACAACCCTTTGTTTAGTAATAGGATCACATGGCCATACCTCCGTCTTTACAGCTAAAAAGGCACCTCATTGGGCCTCTGTGTGCCTTGTTTGGATGTTTCCAACTGAAGGATACATGGACATTTCTCCATTTCCTGGGATCCTTTTGGTGGTGTCATTGAGGAGGTGGAGCATGTGGATATTAAGATGGTCAACTAATCAGGTCTCCTGGGCTGTCCTTACTTGTGTTAAGTGCCTTTGCCCCACCAAGCTTCAGTGCTGGACAGTACCTTCTCTAGTCCTGACTGTGATCTTTGCAGGGCTTATTCCTGCAAAGATTTTCTTTTCAGTGACTGTTTTGTCTCTTATTACTCAAATATTTTATGATTGATTTTTTTTTTTTTGGATGTGCATTTCCTTCCTTCCTCTTGGTTTCTATTAAAAGTTCGTTGTGTCTAAAAAAGCCTTTCAGGCTCTGGCCTCTTTGGCATTGGGAGTTCTGGGGTAGCCCTGACTAACCCCATGCTGCTGCCACACTTCTTTCCTTGTGTTGTAGAGCCCAGGAAGGGCTTAGTGTGTGCAGTTCAGAGTCCTCATTTTTGTCTGTATAGACCGTGATTAGTGTCTTTGTTCTAATCTTTCTCCTTTTCTACTTTTGAAAGTATGTCCACGTTTACTCTGCTTATTGAGGGTGATATTTAGAAAACAGTGCATTTTAAATTCAGACTTGTTTTCTACTCATCCAGGAAGGACAGTCAGGGTGACAATGAAGGAAAATGCTACTGAAGCTCAGGACTTTCTGTTTAAATTGAACCCTTCCCAGCTTTTCCAGGTGTAGAAAATTCTAAAGATGAATCTATAATGAAGATCTTCCTCCCTGCCACTCATCATTGCCATCTCAGTTGTCCTGACCTGCTTTTTAAAGTTGGGTCAATTCTTGTTAGGCAAAAGGACCACACCGACAACCACATTTCAGCCAAGGGATTTTATTTGGAGTGGCATAGTGGTTGTTCTGGGTGATGAAGGCGGTAGCAGAAAAGGCCGGGAGACAATGGCCTTTTTAGGGTTAGGTGTTGAACTGGGATTGGCTGCATTGGCAACTTTAAATTCATTGGCTGGGGTGCTCCCTGAGTGGGATCGTGTGTCTGGGGATTGGCTAGTATATTTGGGGGGTTGGATAAGGGCTGGCGGGAAAGGCTTGGGTTGTTATGGGCTGAAGGCAAACAGGAAAGGCCCGGGCTGGCTGAGGAAGTGCATTCAGCAGCTGGCCAGGTGGAACTTCCCTGGGAAAAGGAGACTGATCAGCCCATCCAACAATTATCACACAACTTTATACTAATTTTCTAAAGAAATGTCTTAGGAGAGGTTCACAAATAGATTTGCTTAAATATTCCTCCTTTTAAAACCTGGATTTTGTGTAGTAACTGTTGAATTTTCTGGTGATAGACTTTCTTGAGGGGTGGATGATGTCTTTATTTGCATATTTAAAAATTCTTAATATGTGACAAATAGAGATTGATCAGTTTTTATTATATACAGTGCAGTGATTATCATAATGAAATTAACACATCCTTCACTACCCATGCTGTACCCAACTTGTTTCCCTTATAACTAAAACTATGTGTTCTCACTCCAACATCTCTTCATTTCTTCCATCCTTTGGCCCTGGGCAACCACCATTCTTTTCTGTCTGTACGAGTTCAGTTTTTGTTTTTTGTTTTGTTTTTTTAAAGATTCTACACAGAAGTGAAATCATGCAATATTTGTCTTTCTGTGGTTTATTTCACTTAACATTGCCCACTAGGTTCTTCCATGTTATGACAAATGGCAGAATTTCTTTCTTTTTTTTTTTAGGGCTGAATAATATTTCATTGTGCACACATACCCTCCTGTGTTTATCTCTTCATTTGTGACTGGATTCACCTTGTTCCCATATTTTAGCTACAGTAAATAATGCTAAGACTGAACATGGGGAAACATATACCTCTTCAAGGGATTGATTTCACTTCTTTTGGATGTATGTGTTGAAGTGGGATTGCTGGATCTTCTGGTGGTTCTATGTTAATTTTTTTTTTTTTTTTTGTACCAGGGATTGAAACTAGGGGTGCTTAAGTACTGAGTCACATCCTAGCCCTTTTTATGTTTTTTATTTTGAAGCAGGGTCTTATTAAGTTGCTGAGGTTGGCTTTGATCTTGCAACCCTCCTGCCTCAGCCTCCTGAGCTGCTGGGGTTACAGGCGTATGCCACCGTGTCTGACTTATTTTTAATTTTTGAAGAACCTCCATACTGTTTTCCACAATGGCTGCATGAATTTTCATTCTGGTGGTAGATTTTTAAACAGCCCTTGAGATGACTCCTCCACTTCTATAGTACTGAGGTTGAACCCAGGGACACTCCCCCGTCCATCCTTTTTAGTTTTCATTTTGAGGCAGGATCTCCCTAAGATGAAGAGGATGGCATTGAACTTGTGATCCTCCTGAGCTGGGATGACAGGTGTGTGCCACCACTTACAGCTAAGATGACATTTTCTTAAATGTTCTCATGACATAGTACAAAGTACATGATATAAATTGAAAAGTAGGCTCAAATTATATACCCTATGACTATAACTATGCTAATTAGCTAAAACTATGCTAATTTTTTCACTCTTAGGAACATAACATTTTGGTGTCTTTTGTATTATGTGTTAACAGTGCTTAACAGGTGATAGGTTTGTGAGTCTTCTTTTGATTTTCCATACTGTATTTCTAACAATAAAAAAATAGCCTTCTAAAGTGATACTGGTGAAACTTTCCAGGAATTATTTTCACTGAGCAATATTTGATTGATTATTGCAAAGTCTTCATCAGAGTTGAATATTTTGATTTTACAGATTAAATGATAACTGGTGTAACCATAATGTTTTGCTTGTAGTATGACATTTAGGGTCCATTACCAATTCGTTATTGAACACAGCTATGAAAACAACTTTCACATTACTTTGGTCATTTTTGTGAGGTTTTGAATAGCGCTACCTATCACTATGCTAAAAAATAGTGAATGTTTTATAAATATATGTTTAGTTATAGAATGTAAACCAAACTAAGATTTTAAGCTTTCCTGAGAATCGGTAGATTTCCCAGATAATATCCAGAGGCCTTATTGGGAATAGGAAAGGAGTCTTCCAGCCATTCTTGCCCCAGAAGATTTTTAAAATTTGTTTTCAATTACTGTTTTGTATGTTTGATATTTTGAAAATGACGGGGAATCAGCAATTGCTGAATCTGGTGTAAAATGCAATTATACATCTAGTGGAATACGTCCTATTTTAAAAATTGGTTGAAGTTAATGTTGTTAGTGAAAGTGAGAAAAAAGAAGTTTAGGGAAAGGTGAGAAGTGAAACTTCTTAATGAGGAGGCTACAGAATTTGAGTGGTTGCCACAAGGAGGAAACCAGGGGTGTGTCATTAAAAAAATTAAAAGCAAAACTAAACTATTATGTGGAGTTTTCTTTTCTGTGTGTGCATGGGGTGGGCAACAGGTATCTTAAGATCCAGTAGATACACTAAAATGAATTTGGGTAAGCAGAAATATGATGTGAAGATGTGAAGAATCTGCAGCTCATTCAAAACGTGCAAGCAGTTTACAAAGGACTTTTGGATAGTGGATTACTGAATATTGATTGTATTCAGTAATTGTTTCTGTGAAGGTATTTGCCTAAAGCACTGGGTGCAAGACACTGCTGTAGATTTCTAAAACATTTTTTAGATCTTGAAAGAAAGTTGCTGAATTAATTCTCTTTTATGTCATCTAGCAACTGACAATTTTAAATTGGTAGATTTAAGCTCTGAAAGATTTAATAGGTGACTTGGCTAAAATGCGCTCATAAGAGCACTCCCAACTCATACTTTCCCCATTTTTAAATTTGATTTTTTTTTCTGTTGAGGTTTTTGAAATCTTTTTATATTTTAGATATTATCCATTCTGTAGTTTGTCTTTTAACTCTGTTGATTCTTTTGTTGTGCAGAAGATTTTTAGTTTGATTGTAATTGTATTATGTCCATTTTTGCTATTGCCTGTACTAATTTTTAGTTATAACCAAAAAAATCCTTGCCCAGAACAAAATCCTGAAGTATTTCTTCTATTTTCTTCCAGTAGTTTTTTTTATGCTACTCATCAATTTTGAGTTGATTTTTATAAGAATCTAGTTTCATTTTTTTTTTTGCGCACGTGTAGATCCAGTTTTCCCAGTACATTTATTGAAAAGACTATCCTTTCTCTAATGTTTATTCTTGCTACCTTTGTCAAAAGTCAGTTGGCTGAAAATGTGTGGGCTTGTTTCCTATTTAATTCCATTGAATTATGTTACCTTTTCATTCCAGTACCATGCCATTTTGATTACTATAGCTTGATGATGATGATGATGATGATGATGATGTTGTTGTTGTTGTTGTTGTTGTAGTAGTACCCTGATTGAACCCAGGGGCACTCGGCCTCTGAACCATATCCCTAGCCCTTTTTTGTATTTTACTTAGAGACAGGGTCTCACTGAGCTGTTTAGCACCTCACTTTTGCTGAGGCTGGATTTGAACTCTCAATCCTCTCTCAGCCTCCTGAGCTGCTGGGATTATGGCATGCACCACCATGCCTGGTTGTATTATTATTATTATTATTTTTTAAAGTAAAGTATTTGTTTATATTTTTAGTTGTAGATGGACACAATACCTTTGTTTTATTTATTTATTTTAATGTGGTGCTCAGGATCAAATCCAGTGCCTCACACTGCTAGGCAAGTGCTCTATCACTGAGCTACAACTCCAGCCCCTGTATTATGTTGTGAAGTCATGTATTGTGATGGTTTTTGTGATTCCATATGCATTTTAGGATTTCCCCCCCTATTTCTGTGGAGAATATCATTGATTGGTATTTTGATAGAGATTATATCAAATTTGTCGATTGCTCTGGGTTGTGTGAACATTTTAGCAATATTCTTCTAATCCATGAACATGGGATATATTTGCATGTTGTGTTCTCTTCAGTTTCTGTCATCAGTATGTTATGGTTTTCATTGTAGAGTTCTTTTACCGTCTTGATTAAATTTATTTCTAGGAGTTTTTCTATTTTTCTTTTTTCAGTAATTATTGTAAATGGGAATTCATTCTTGATTTCTTTTTTCTCCTGGTTTGGTATAGGAATATAGAAGCACTCCTGATTTTTATATGTTGACTTTGCATCCTGCAACTTCATTGAATTCCTCTCTGAGTTTTAATAGTTTTTTTTTGTACAGTCTTTAGGTTTTTCTATATGGAAGATCATCCTGTCAGCAAACAGGGGTAGTTTGACTTCCTCTTTTCCAGTTTGGTTGCCCTTTATTTCCATTGTCTAATTGCTTTGACTAGGACTTTTTTTAAGGAGCTTTTAAGTGCTTTCCCCACTAGCTATATATTCTGCATTTCACTGCATACAAATAAAATGCATATGTCAAATCAAAGGTTAATAACTCTTAAGTTTTCATATTGAGACGTGCTTGTGTTCTAGTCTTGGTAATTTCTGTTCTTATAATGATAAGTCAGGGTACAATGAAGATCCAAACTTTTTGTGACTTTCTGGTATGATCCTCCTTTTTTGGGGAAGTTACTTTATTGAGGTATTATTCTGGCAGTTTTTGCAGTTATTCATCATACTAATTAAACATGAAATTTAATAGTAACAGAGTTTAACATTTATGCTCTATTGGCATATATAGGTTTTCCTTTAAAATAAGGAGGATTTAAAAAACTACACATTTAGAAATAGAATCAATGGTCTTGCAAACTTGAGTTTCTCTTCTTTCTTTCTTTCTAGTGGAGGTGGTAAATAACCCCAGGTAAATATATAAAAGCCCCAGAAAGAAGGAAGAGGAATCAGAGACATGAAATAAAACCCTGAGTTTATGTGATTAGCCTAGGTAATGAAGAATTGGATTAATTATCTTTCTGAGAAGCCTTTGAATTGTAACTGTCATTTCCCATGCCATATAAAAATGCATTTGTGAAAGAGCAAGCATAATTCTCTATGTGAATATTTTCATGAGCTGTTTGTTCTAAGCAAGCCTAGCTTGATACTCTCAGAGCAAAGTCAATTAAATGAATGAATGGAGGTTCCTTGTTATGAAACTAGACATTTATTTTGTAGTACACCTTTATTAGCCGTACTTTAACATATTCTGATTTGGCTAACAGTTATACAGGTCAATGTTTAGAACTTCTGATCAACATATTTTCAAATTAAATTAAGACCATACATTTTTAAAGGGATTCTTTTTCCCCAACCAGAAAAGTGGTTGCATTAAATTGGTTAAAAATGCCAAACAAAAAGCCTTTTCTTGTGTAATTAAGTTCTCTATCTCATTTGTGTTTTCTGCTTGAGCTGATGGTTGCACATTTGGATTATCTGAGTTAAGCAAAAACAAAAAACAACCAAACCTGGGCTGCATACCCAAATTCTAATTTTAGTGGTCTCAGGTAGGGCCTTGGCATTAGCAGCGATACAATGTTCCAAGATAGTTTTAATGTTCAGTCCAAATTGAAAACCATGTGTATGTAGGCTCTTGCTATTAAATAGACATCTCTGTGTGATATTGGCAATATTTGATTTTTCTGGACACTGGACTTCAGTGTACTCTAGAATTTCCTACAGTACAGATTGAAATTTCCTACACTACCTTTCCTGTATTTTGAACTATTCCCTATAGCTTTGAGATATTAGCTGCTGAGTACTTTGAACTGCTAACATGAGGTAAATGGTGGCCTAGAGATATGTCGGTGTTCTAATCACTGTAATCTGTAAATGTTACCTTATTTGGAAAAAGGTCTTTGCAGATATAAGCTAAGGATCTCGAGATGAGAACATGCTGGATTATCTGTGTTTTTCTCACATACCATCATAAGTATTCTTCTAAGAGAAAGAACAAGATTTGATGGGCAGAGGGTAAAACATTGTGAAGATAGAGGCATAGATTGGAGTGATAGGGCCACAAATCAGGGGATATCTCCAGCCAACAAAAGCTGGAGGAAACTAGCAACAGATTCTTCCCTAGAGCTTCTGGAGGGGGAGTGCAGCTGTGCTGATGCCTTGATTTCACCTCAGTGAAACTGACTTTGGACTTCCATCCCCCAGATATTTAAGAAAATAAATTCGTTTTAAGCCACTAAGTTTGTGATAGTTTGCTTCAGCAGCCAGAGGAAATGAATATAACTGCCTTTCAGCTGATAGTTGAGTTTTAATAGCATGTTATCCCTGTCTACACAGCATTAAGTATTTGTACAAAAGTTTAATATTTTATTGCATTACCTTATATGAAAAGAAGCTGAAATCAGAGAAAGGCTTTGTATGTGTGTGAACACACACATGCATATATTTATACCCATGCACAGTGGTAGAGCTGTAATCTTAATGTGATTGAGATAAAGATGGAAATCATTAGGATGGATCTTTAACCTCAATTAGATGCTCATTAGATTTAAGCTGTGTTTAACAATGAAGCAAAAGAACACAATTAATGAACATGTACCAAATGCTGGAACTATTTTGTTGAAAATTGTTTCTAAAATAGTGAGAGATAATTAGGAATTTTAATAAACTTTTATTGCACTGGGAATAGACCATCTCTTACAACATTCAATGTTGTTTCTCCATTCTAAGGTGTACCATTTTCCCATTTCTTAAATCAGGATGTCTTACAATAATTTTGTTTATTTAATGTTGAAGAATTACTGGTGTTATTCTGAAATAAAGGTGTTTTGGAATTGTGGCACTGCTGTTGTTTGACTTCTCAGGTTTGATGCTTGGATACCCAATTTTTGCACATTTTCTGAAATGCATTATGTAAGAGGACAAACACTGCCTATATAAAATTCTAAAATGTCTGATGTTCTATTGTATTTTTTTTGTCTTCAGTTCCTAAAAACTATCATATCATACAAAAATTTTGTAATAACTTTGCTTGTTGATATGTGGAATGTTTCATGGAAAAATCTTGGACTTTTTAAGTAGACAGACCTCAATTCTTAGGTTAGTTCCACTGCTGATTAGCTACAGCATTAGGTGAGTCACTTAATTAGTTTCTTTGATAAATGGGAGATAATATCTATATTGTTGTCCCAGGGTGATTAAACGGGGTAATGAAATAAAGTGTTAAACAAGACCTGTCTGGAACTCCATAGCCGCTGTTAATCTACCCTCATTTTTATCCAACATACTTGATGCCCAATAAAGACTTGAATTTTATGAAAAAAAATTAATGTTCACTTAGGAACAAAGCTCATTCTGACTTGAATTTTGCAGGTGATGGCTCTTTAAGCTCTGTGATGCCTTCTTATTATTCTGCTTATGTAAATTCATTAATTTCTTAATGGTCTGCCTCAAAATTTCTATTTTCTATATATCTGTCTTTGTCCACACAACCTTAAATTGATCATTCCTTGCTCTTATGTTCCTAGAATACCTGTAGGCTGGTGATATAATTTTAACCCTTGACCTTGTGGTGTTCTCTTTTTCATGTATATAAGGTTTGTACCAAATTAATAGCTTCTGCTGAACCACTTGTGTATGAAATGTATAAAGGGCTTTGCCAAATCAGTGAAAAAAAGACAGCCAGTCCAATAGAAAAAGTGAATGAAAGACTTCAACAGACCCCTCATAGTGTGTAACGTGTACAATAAACATATGAACGGTGCCTAACCTCTTTAGTCATGAGGGAAATGCAAATTAACCACAATGAGAGACTATTATACTCCCACCATGATGGCTAAAATTATGAAAGACAATAAAATCCTGTCAGGAATGTGGTTGATGGAAACTCACAGACTCTGCTGGTAGGAATGTAAATTGGTGCAAGCATGTTGGAAAAATGCCAGCGAAGTTAAACGTAGACACACCCAATGATCCAGCTATTTTACTCCTAGGATTGTGCAAATGTGTGTTTGTGTGTACATGTACAAGACAAGGACAGAATACTCATCGCTGCACTATTCATCAAAGCTTAAAACTGTCCATCATTATACAATGTTTCTACAATGGAACGGTATCATTATGTATTAGTGGCAATGAACAAACTGTGCTACTACACAACATTCATGTTGTGATGGTCAGCGTAAGAAACCAGAAACAAAAGAATCTGTACTCTCTTCTTCTATTAATAAGAATCTGTACTCTATTCTTCTATTAATAAAAAGTTCGAAAACAGAATGGTATTATAGTTGGGCAGGTTGTCATTGGGCCTGGTACTGGAAGGAGGCACTGAGGCAGGCTTCTGGGTGGGAAACTCCTAGTATTTTTTTCTTTGCAGGATGAAGGTTTCTCAGGTTTGTTGATTTAGTAGTGAAAGTTTGTCAAACTGTTTGCTTCTGTTTTACTTCTCTGTATGTATTTATACTAATATTCAATAAATTTATCTTTCTTTTTGTTGTTGTTATTGTGCTGGAGATCAAACCTGGGATCTCATGCATGCTAGGCAAGGGTCCTACCACTGACTTCCACCCTTAATCACTAATAAGCTTACTTTAAAGAAGTGTTTGTCATTATCAGCTAGCACAATGCTTGGCTGCTCACGGATATCTAATAAACCTATTGTTTTTACTTGATTAAATTTTATGCTGCTGATATTTTATGAAAAATTTCCATGAAACATTTAATAGCATTTTCTGATCTTAAGCATACATACTTTCTCCAAAGCAACATTCCACAGCAGCCCCTTCCACCTTGTTAGTCTCTAAGCCTTTCTTAGGTATGACCAGAATTACAAAAGATACTGCTGTTCTGGTCTCAGTACAAGTGTCCTTGCCATGATTTTTTATAAATGTCTTTAAAGAATGCCACAACATGTAAATTTACAGGGTCAGACTTCAAGCTAACCTACTCTGGGCCTTAGACCAGTTATGAGTAATAGTTTGATGAAAGGTATTAAAAGCCTGGACTGACACATTAAAAGGGCTGAGAAAATATTACAGCAACGAGGTTGTAGCCCAAACCTATTAAATGGAGAAGCATGTGTGCCCAGTGACCTTGGGACTGACTGGACCTGCATTTGAGAGTTGACAAGAATGGCTTACAGATGAATCAAATAAGAAGCATATGTAGTGGGGATGCCGTTACATTTGATAGGTAGAATGAAAACAAGAACTTTAAATTTCATTTAAAACCTCGGTATTTTAAGAATCGAATTGTCTTTTTGCTAATAGAACTTATGAATGTTAAGATTTTTCATTGCCCTTTTTCATTTAGTTCTTCTTTCTTTGTAATTCCTCATTCACACCCTCTTTCCCCTTAGACTGCTGTTCCTCTCCCTTCTCTCCTTCCTCATTTCCCAGCCTTCTCCTCTAGGTCCAGGCCAGTAGGTGACCTCTTGAAGTTCGAGGGTGTCTTAGCCACAGTAGCCTGAGAGGTCTTCTTCCTTTCTGCCTGAAGAAGCTCTTCAGGATCTATCATTGGTTTTTGCCTTGTGGGAAGATGATTCTTGACTTCTCTTTCTGGGAATATATTTAAGAAAATATAAGCAGGGGTGAAGGATATAGACTTAGTGCAACTTCAACCAAAGTGCCCTGTAGGAGCCTCATTCAGAGGTTTGCTGGGTTGGTGTGTGAATGGAATGGGAAACAAGTATGAACTGTAATCACCCTTAAGGCCACTGGGAAAACCAGTGGGTCATTTATGACAGCTTCCCTATGCCACTGTGATTGTCTTTAATATGTTTATTTTAAGATACAGTTTCTAATTACGGATATTCCTGTCTTCCGCTTTAAAAAGTATGGAAGGTATTTTCTGTTTTATTTTATGCACTATATATTACATTTGGAAGAAAGATTTCATTATTTCTTGATCCTGTGGGATAGTTTTATGCAAGTTTTTGTAGACAGCTATATCACAGTTGGGATAAGGACATTGATTTTTTAAAAATATTTTTTAGTTGTCAGTGGTTGGTTGATTGGTTGTTTGTTTGTTTGTTTGTTTATTTATTTATTTATTTATTTATTTATTTATTTATGGTACTGAGAATCGAACTCAGTGCCTCACACATGCCAGGCAAGCACTCCATCGAGCCCCAGCCCCCAACCCCAAGGACACTGATTTTGTTTCTTATGCAGTAGTATTGTAAGAGACAAACTCTAAGATTTTTCAAGATTTTTTTAAGAGCAGTTTTGGGTTCACAATAAAAATTAAGCAAAAAGTGAAGAGATGTCCTATATACCCTGTGCTTCCCCTGTTATGAACATCCTGGACCAGAGTGGTACAGTGGTACGTTGTTATAATCTGTGTACCTACGTGGATCCATTGCTAACACCTACAGTCTCTAGTTTACAATAGGGAGGACTTTTGTTTTTTATGTTGGCTTGTCCTCACTGTTATGTAGTATTATTTGGATGGTTTCACTGTCCATAAAAATCCTCTGTGCTCTGCCTCTTTATTCCTTCATTCTGGCTAATCCCTTGGAGCTACTCACCTTTTTTTTTTTTTTTTTTTTTTTTTTTCTCCATAGTTTTGCCTTTAAAAGAATGTCCTGTTGTTAGAACAAATAGAATGCGGCCTTTTTGAATGGCTTATTTTGCTTGGTAATATACATTTATATTTTCTCATGCTTTTCCCCCCTTTTCTTTTATGCCTTTTCGTGCGTTGATAACTTGTTTCTGTTAGTGTTCAGTAATATTGCATTGTCTGGATGTTCCATAGTTTATCCATTCACCTACTGAAGGGTGTCATGTTTACTTTAAAGTGCTGGTAATTATGAATAAAGCAGTTATAAAATATCTACATTCATTACCCCCCCCCCCCCCCCCCCCTTGGGTAAATAACTAAGGAGTGTAGTTGCTGGATCACATGGTAGGAGAATGTTTTGTCTTGTTAGAACTTGCCAAACTGTCTCCCAAAGTGGCTGTGCATTTTGCATTCCCACCAGCAGCAAACAGTACTTCCTGTTGTACATCCTCAGGAGCACTTGGTGACTGACAAGTGTTCTGAATTTTGATCATTCTAATAGGTATGTAGCATTATCTCATTGTTTTAATTTGTTTCCTTCATGACATATGATATGAAGTCATCTTTTTAGGTGATTATTTGCTGTCTGTCTTACATGGTAGGTGTCAGTTAAGGGCCTTGGCCCATTTTTTAATTGTATTGTTTGTTTTTCATCATTAAGTTTTAAGAGTTTTTGGTATACTTGGATAACAGTCCTTTATCAGCTCTGTCTTTGAACATATTTTCTTCCCAGTGTGTGATTTCCTTTTTTATTCTCTTGACAATATCTTTTGCAGAGTAGAAAAAGAAAATCTCCTTATTTCTATTCATATTTTTCTTCCCTGTTCCTTATTTATTTATTTAGGCAAGAAAACATCTTAATCAGTGACATTCTATTGCACTATGAAAAATAGTGATGTGAACTGAACTTCTCTTTGAACACAGAGGTGACTGATTACTTTCAAAAGAGTATTAGAGAAAAGAGAAGGTAACCAGGGGCTCAGTAATGTCAAGGAAGTAAAAATTATAAAAACAGAACTTGGATTGGTCTGTGGGAAGCTCATCTTGGGTCAACTATCTGCTGCTTTGGGAAGTCAGGCTCCTGCCTTCCCACAGAAACTAAGAGACATCTTGGCCCCTGTCTGCAGTGTTTGGTGGAGCAAATGTTCTTCTCTATTATTATGCTGTATTGAAGATTTCTGTTTCTTCTCTAGAGTCCAAGGCTGGACAATGCATTTCCTTAGATATTTGAAACAAGAGAATAAATGTCACATATGATTTCAAACTTTAATATTTGAAACGGAGCCCTTAGAATATTAAAAAATTAGTAATTAATAATTATATCTTCTAAGAGGTAATTACTGTATTATTATGGATCAGAATAGTTACCTTTCAGAAAAGCCGATTTTAAAATGTGCTATTGCTTTCTTCTAAATAATACTTAAGCTTTATTATGCAATTTAGCTATTACTAAGTAAAAGGTAATGGTTTAATTTTTTAAATTAACGCTCCTCTTGGTCTCTTTCAAAGCAGAAGTAGATGCCTTTGACTTTTATTTAGTTGAAGTGTAACTTATCTGAGAGTTTTCTATATGAAATTTGTTTCTGTACTTTAGTGATATTATAAAACATGGTCCATTTAGTGGAATAGTGAGAATCTTTCTTTAAAAAATTTTCAGTTAAAAAATTGATTCTGGGTATTACAAATAAATATTTCTATATTTTTATATTTAGTTTAATGAGGCAGCTTTATGCAACATTATTTCAGAATGTTAAGAAGCCTGTAACAGTCAGAACTAAATTATAATTTTCCTTTTTATATCAAATGGTATCTTTCCTTTGTTCCAATTACATTTCTTGTTTTCTTCTCCTTCATCCTTTCTTTACATCTCTTCTTTTAGGCTTCTGTTAACTTTGAGTACCAAGCTGCACTGAATAAATAGAAAGAGAATATTATGTCTGTTTTCTCAGCAATTAGTGAGTTCAGGCTGGTCTTAATTGCTTATGGCTTCATGAACAATAAGGGATTTCTCTTCATTAAGTCTAGGATTCAGTACTTTTTTAAAGAATAGAGAGCACTGAGTTGTCTTTTTCATGCATTGCTTGGGAACACATTTCCCCACCTTTTCTTCCTGCTCAGAGCATCTGTACCTAAAATTCTTTGTCCATTTAAACTTCTTTTAATGGTAAAGCTACTGAAATATGGAATTGCACAAAAAAATCTTGATAGGGACTTAGATTTGAGTTATAATTAAATAATGCCTGCTGTTGTCTTGATCTGAGTTCATGTACATTGTCTCCCCCCCACACACACACGTGCACACGTGCACACGATCAGGTTTTTATACGGACAACTTCTTAATTGATTTGGTTTGAGGACCATTAATAGTTCAGCTAGACACTTGAATAATATTTTTAAAAATCCTTTTAAAACTTTTGTCAGATCCTTCACATCCTCAACCTGTTTATAGCTCCTTTGGGTCAGAAAAATCCTGCTTTTCTGCCCACTCTGCTCCTCTTGCTCTTACTTTGTTCTTTGCTCAACTTGTGGACGTGCTGCTTCTCTGGCTGCTTGTCAGTGGCCGTGACCATGGGCCCACATCATCTCCTAACACTTTACCATTCCCAAACGTGCCTTGGATTCTGCTGCCCTGTGCCTTTGAGGAGGTGTTTCCCCTTCTCAGACTGTCCTCTCTCCATAAGGTTTGGCAAGCTAACTCCTGCTCTTCATTCCACTCTCCCTGCCACATTACCCTCTCTGGGAAAGTATGTGCTGGCTCCCAGGCAGGCAGTCTCCTCTTCTCTCCGTGTACCTAACCCTTGTGTGTTTCACTGCCATGTTCCTCACATCAGTTTGTTTATTTTTTGGTGTTATTCTTCATTCCATTCTCTATTTCTATGTCTTTCTATTTTACCAGACTTATAGTACATGAAGGAAACTTCAGTGCACAGCACTTAGGATGGAATTTAGCTAGCACAAAGTAATGCTTTTTAATTGATAGAATTTGTGAACCATTATGTGGCTGTAGGTCAGCTTATTGCAGTTGAGACTCTTTGAGTCCAGCCACATACATTGATATATATAATATTTTGTATGTGCGTATGTGCCATATAGTCATATAGGTTTAAGTGACTCTTAATGTAGTTCATATAATAACTTACCTCCATCCAGCCTTCATTTATGTTCCATAAAGTGATGAAATATAAATAGTAGACTTTTGATCTTAGATTAAATTTAGATTTCAGACGAGTTGCAGAGATATAGGGAGTCCCTGTATACGCCTCATCCGGTTTAGTTATTGTTAAAGTCGTACATTACCAAGCTACTTTTGTAAAAAGTAAGAAATTAACACTGGCACATCACTCTAGGCTTTATTCAGATTTACCTACTCTTCCTTTTAATATTCTTTTTATGTTTCAGGATCCAATCTAGAATATCACATTGTACTTAGAAAACATTTATTTTGAAAGTGTATAATTTAAACACTCATCTAAAGTTCTTTTGGTTAATAAGTAGCTCTAAACTTTTTTCTATTTATTAAAAATTTTTGTTTTTCTGTTTCTGTATCTTCTGCATGAAGGAGGAATGAACTTATTGTTACTTAACTAGAATATTAATCAGTTTAAAAAAAATCACAGGATAAGCAAAACCAAAATAGTCCTTCTCTTTTTAAAATTCAAAATAGTGGTTGGGGGTATGACTCAGAGTGCATAGAAGTGCCTGAGTTCAGTTTCCAGCACCACCCAAAATAAATAAATACATAGGGATTTAAAAAGCAAAGCTTGGAAATGGTAATCCGTTAGCTTTTTTGTTTCTGTGAACATAGTGTATTTTCCTTTTGATCCTGTTTTGTGTCATTCTATAAAATATTCTAATTTTCTCTACAGTTACATTATAGTTTTTGTCAGGTTTATATCCAGTAGTTTTTTGTTGCTGTTGGAATTGGGATCATATGTAATTTTTAAAATTTTTTGCAATAATTCTAGACTTGAAGATTTGAAAAAATAGGAAAAAAGGGTTTGTACATTTACCTACCTTTTCTTTATGTTAAAATTTAAGCATACATAGATGAATTACAACAACAACAAAAAGGAATCTTTGTGCAGTATAGTTTTCATTTGAATTCTACCAGTTCTTAAGTTTTTTCCATTTTAGGATCCATAGTAGGATCCTACAGTGCATTTAGTACTCTTGTTTCTGTAGTTTTCTCCACTCGGTGACAATTTTAGTCTTTCCTTGTCTTTTACAACCTTGATGTTTTACAGTGTGCTGTTCAGGTATTAGTGCAATGTCCCTCCATCTACGGGTTGTCTGATGTCTCGTCATTAAACTGCAGTTACATGTTATTGGGACAAATTCCACACGCTTGATGAGCCTTTCTCAGGGCACCTTGTCAGTATATCAGCATTTCAATACGTGTTCCTGGGGTTGGCTGGTCAAGGTGGTGTCTGCTGGGATTCCCCACTCTCAAATTACTATTTTTCTTTTCATGATTACTCATATTTTGGGAGAGATACTTTGAGACTGTGTGGTATCTTGTTTCTGCTTAAACTTTTGCCCAGTAATTTTTGCTTCTCTCCCTATTACCCTCAGCAGTTATCTCTGTGGTGTTTTAATGGTGTTTTTCTGTTTCCTTCTTTTATTCTATGTGTATTAATTCGAATTAATCGCCAAGGAAAAGTTGCTGTTTATTTATTCATTTAGTTATATATTTGTGTCACTGTGTATATTTTTTGGATTATATAGTGGTGGTTTATTCTGTTGTTCAAGTCATTCTGACTTTGGCCCCTGGGAGTTCTTGCAGGTTGTCCTCCCACCACCCGCTTTCAGTAAGTCTTCATCTTTTTTTGTCACCTGCTTCTTTATTTTCTGATCCCACAATGTGTTTCAGGTACATCTTGTATTTTCTCTGCCCTTGTCCTGGGTTCAGCTAGTTTCCCAAAAGGATTAACAAATTTCTCTAAGAACTCTTCATTTTATTGAGGAATTATATTTAGAAACCATGATCTGGGTGCTCTTAATGATCTTCTAGTCTGTCTCACTGGATAGAGCTTTGAAACAGGTGTGTTTCTTTTCTGATACTGGTTTTTATAGCATTGTACAATATGCCGTAACTATTGGCCCATAACTTTTAAAACTTTAAAAAATTTCAATATAGGTTTTCTTTTTTATGTTACTAGGGAAATCTACCAAAAATTACTGATATTATAATATTCAATAAATACTATGTAATACTGGACTATGACTCCTTAGAGCTTGGAACAACAGTAGATAGATATTTATTAAACAAATAAAATTAGACTAGTTTTAAAACTACAAACCTATGTGAGTATAGTGATTTCCCATTGCTAATTATAATAAAGTGGAACAATATCCTTAAAACTGAACTGTAATTTCTAGCATAGTTTTGAAAATTCAGTAGACACTTAAAAGTCCATGAGTCAAGCTTATTATAGTATGTTTTCAATTCTTTTCTTGTGTTATTATAAAACTAATATACTCCCCATGGGGCAGATTTTACCTGTTAGCCTACTTATTGAACTACCTGTTGAATGTATCCAGGTAAAATCTGTTATGAATTCAAGATTCCCACCTAATCTTTCTACATATTGCAATTACTTGGTACCCTTCTAGGGGAAGCACAGATTGTCTCTTGGTACATGTTATCTGGAAATGATTCTCCCTACTCTGTAGACAATGGAACATTGTAACAGGCTTAGCTGAAAACAGTAGATGTTTCTGCCCAGCCTAATATGTAAACTAATATGTAAATATGTATGTATCCTTTTGGCATGACAGTTATTTAACTTATTAACATTTCTGAGACATGGAAAGTGAGGACTAGCAGGGGGACCTGACAGGTAATGAAAGTTTTGGAGGTAAGCCAAGGAATGAGTGAGGTAGGACTGTTGAAGTTCTCTGATTAACTATAATTTAAAGTGTTTGGGTGTACATACATGTTTTGTGCCTTTCTATATATATTTGCGAGGCTACCTGTCAAATTGAAATGTGATTTTGTTTTCTCAAGTAGCTAAATCTTTTGTACTGGGTGTGACCAGAAGAGCTGTTTTAATGCAAACATTATTTCCCAGTTTATGTGATGCAGTTACTTTCTCCTTCACGTGGGTCACAGCGGGGTGGGTGAAGCCTTGTAGGAGTTGGAAGATGCTATTTGAGACAGGCTGGTATTTACGGCAGCAGAGTCCTAGAGCTGGATCTGGAGCTGTGGCTGACATTTTCTGGATACTTCTTACTTACTGTCCATGTTTGATTTATTCTTTGTCATTATGTATTAGGCTATATATATTCCCATGGTGCATAATGTAGCCTATCTAGTGACTTCGCTCATGAATTTTTTTGTTGTGTGAAATCAACATGTTGCTCTGGTGCACAATGCCCATTGACTCATTTTCCTTCACACATATGTCTGTGCATGAGCTTGGGAATAGGCCATAGGCATGCCAGTGAGGTCAGTGGGACTACCCTCCAGGGAAGGGCCACAGCTGCCTGTGAATTCAGTCAACAGTAGTCATAAGGGCAGTCTACCATGTTCAATAGAAGCCACTTGGGACCACCAGGAGCTTGTCAGATAAACATCCGAAGAGTCAAAGAGGAAGAGAAAAATGTTTTAGCTGCCATTCTATAAGATTTTACCCCCCAAAAAAAGTTTGGGAGAGGGCAAAGAAGAAGTAATTATATTGTGGTCATTGACCATCCCAAGGAGAGGCTACTTCCTAGAGATACCAAGTCCATTTCTCTTCCCTCTTAACAGCCAGATACAGAAACTAAAAACTGTGACTTTAGTTGGTTATAGCTCAAGGGAGGAAGACAAGGACTTGAATTCCTACATACACTCCTTGCCAGGTTCAGCAAGTATAATGCTGACTCTCGATTATTTGCTAATTTAAAAACATACTTGGCCAAATTTAAGGCAGTCTTAACAGTGGATTCCCTGACTAACAAATGGTACCATATTCACATTTATTATAAAAAATTGGGCCATTGCCTAGAAATTGCCCTGACAAGGTATGAACCTCTGGGAATCTCAATACCTCCCAGACACTCAAACACACCCAGCAGTGCTCACAGATTGCATCTCCTCAAGTACAGATTGAAATCAGGGCATTTTCTGTTTTCTTTCCTGAACTGCTGTCTGCTTAGCTCACGATCCTGGTATTCTTCTTGTGCTCTTCACAAATGTTCATACACTTCCATACCTAAAGGAAAAGCTGGTACATGTTACTAAAATTAATGGAGATTATTGCTTCCCTCAGGGGGCACTCATCCTATATTAGTCATCCCCTTGTCCCCTCAGGGAAAGCACAACCCACACTGCCTGTTCTTTTCTTACCACCTCCCTCTGGTTGGCCAGCATGGACTTGCGAGGCAGAACATGACCACCACAAGCACTCTTTCCCCACGGAGTCAGTAACTCCTCCACTCACACTCACATTCCCCTTACATTTTATGTGATGCCCAGGCATCACAGAGTCAGTTGTGGTTAATTCTTGGTAACTTCATATTGTCTTGGGATCCATTCTGAATCTAGCTTTTTAACTTTCTCATATCAGAAGCAGGTCTTCGTCATCCCTGACACAATTTCCAGTCTCTACCTTCCAGTTCCTCAATGGGATCCATATATTTGCCTTATATATCCATCCCCTGAGGACCACCTCCCTCAGGTGAATGCAGGTATAACTTAACTGACTCCCCGAGTCTGCCTGGACTATGCATGTATGCTAAAGTAATTGGTCTCAGTCATCGTGACCCTCACAGAGCTTCTGCCTGCTTTCTCTAAACCCATCAGTTAGAACTTGCCATAGGAAACCTGCTTATGTGATGCCTTGGAGCCCATTAAAGATCATAGCCCATAGGCCTCTATTTCTCTGGCTCCCCACCTGCTGTTGAGTACATTGTTCCAGCAGCCTTTCCATCTAGACTCTTGTTGGTACTCCTCTCATGGATCTGAGTAATAACGTGCTTCTGTTATTTCATTTTAAAAATGTATTCTTCCGTATATCTCATTCTATCAACACATCTAGACTTAACTTTTTTTCCCAGTTAAAGCTGTCCTAGAGAGTTTCTATCATGGCAGGAATAAACTGGACACAGTTCAGGCAGGAGCTACAAGGGTGTCTGCCAGTATAAAACAGTTTCTGTGATAGAGACACTTAGTCACAGGTCAGACACTTGGACATTAGACTATCTACTTGGATAAAGAAGTATCCCATGAAAAGCATGTTGTAAACATCTACAATTACATCTCCTGGAGCCCCGTTAGGCAGAGGTAGAGTGTGTGGCCACTGTCTAGAAGGAACCTCAATACCAAATTGGAGAGAAATTATATACAGTCATTTGCTGTTCTCAGTCTGGTGTCTTATGTGTAGGCGATGTTTGATAATCTACACAAGTTCAGTTATTCTATGTGGTGTAGATATGTATGCATTTCTTTAAATAAAATCATTTTGCAGCTGATGATCAAAAAGGCAAATGCCACCAACAGCAAGAGTTCTAGACAAAAGGTAGGCCCTGCAAACTGCATGCTTAGAAAGGAGAGTGATTTGGTTGTGCATTAGGCTTTGTTGGTGGCAGTTGAGATACTGTGTGTTGATGGTGATAGCAGTTTTCATAATCTGTTACTGATTTCTGGGAGCATAGTTTGTTGAAAACAAATCAGCTGCATTAAAAAGCAAAAATAAATTTCACTTAGCAATATTGTTACATGTTATGCTATTGAAGCGGCATTGTTACTATTAAATTTGGCAGGTGTGCAGGATGGAAACACTGGTGAACGGAAATGCTATTATAGATGGATAGTTTCACGCAGTGCTTCTAAAACTAGCAGGTATCAGAACCAGAACAAGTTTAAAAGTTTGTTAAAAAGTGAGCTGAACTCTTATCCCAAAAGTTTCTGATTCATTTATTTTGGGATGGGCCTGAGAATTTGCACTCCCAGCAGGTTCCCAGGTGGTGCTAATGTTGATAGTCCTGAGGTCTCAGTTTGAAGACCACTGGCTTTAAGGTAAGGAGAACATATCAAGAACATATTAAGAACAAATGTCTGATCTTGCCAGTTCATGCCTGTATGCTGTTGCCATATTAAACTTCTAAGAGAAATCTATTACAGAATGAAAGCATGTTGGTTAACCTAATTTCAGACCAGCAGCCAGACAGGGAGATGTCTGTTGTTCCACAGTCCCTAAAACATCGCCCTCAATAGCCTTTCTTGGAAGCAGATCAAGAGTGAGTATTTTTCTGCAGAGAAATGGACTAGACAAATAATACAACAACAAAAAAGAATACTTTAGGTTAGTTAATATTTATTGAAGGGATACTTTTGAAAGCTTGCTGTTTAAGTGCTAGTTTAAGAAAGGGAAGTCAGAGTCATGTGTCTCATCTTCGCTTAGACCTGGTGGCCTTTTTCCTCAGCAAGGTCAGCTAAACTTTTCTGCTCTTCTGGGCCAGGAATGGCAGGAAGAATTCTTCTGCTTTGTAATTCTGAGGTCATGGTGAAATCCAGAGGTTGTTCTAGCCCCATAGACTGCAGGGATTAATGGATTATGTCCACCTTGGCCACTGTTACTGTACCCGGCATTCAGCCTGAGTGCTTAGGGATGCCTCTTTTAAACTTTGCCTTGCTTCTTTCTTTCTTTCTTTCTTTCTTTCTTTCTTTCTTTCTTTCTTT
>JAJEJO010003364.1:290115-314497 GCA_020662805.1 Glaucomys volans | reverse complement strand
CCCCCCCCTCCCCCCCCCAGGTGTATACATTTGTATGTGATACATTTAATGATGTTTCAGTTCAACCTTTTTTGTGATCTCGTAATGTAACACTTTGTTGCTTCTAGTAAGTGTGGGACATGGAGTTTTGAGGTAGTGTATTATAAAGCATTTAGCCTACAACTCATTGTAATGTGCTTTAAATTTCTTAGTACATTCATATTTTTTCATATTTGACAATGATAATTTTCATTTGTCTTAGTCACTTGTCTTTGTTTTTTAATACATTTAATTTTACAAATGAATCACCTCAGAAATTAATGAATATCTCTTTTGCACACATACATACGCCTTCTGGTATCAGCCTGTTGTAGTGACCAGTGTTAACATTATGACATGTTTCTCTCACATCTTTCTCATGTGGTCAGTAAAATATACACATTTAAATTTTTTTTAAGTGGATTTTTTACAAAATAAAGTAATGCTGTTCTCTTGATTTTCGACCTCAGATTTTTTTTGCTTAAATGTATCTTGGACTTATTTTGAGGTCAACAGAATCAGAGAGATGTAATTTTTTAAAATGGCAGTGTAATATTCTGTAGAGAGACTCGACTGTGGTTTATTCAGTTTTCCTATTATGAATGGTAACCACATTTTCAGGTTTTGTGTTTCTCACTAGTGAGGGAAGTGAATTCCTGAATATGTATCTGTAAATACTGGTACTTTTGGTTGGTAATGTATACTACAACTTGGATTTCTTGGTTGAAAGATGTCTTAACTTTCCAGAAGATAGTGTAGACTTTTATCTCTTCCCCTCAGTAGTATGAGGGTGCATATTTTCTTAGCACCACCAGCTCTGAGCATTAACAGTCACCAGATTTTGACAAAATTGATCATTTTTTTCCCCCAAGGAATTTAACCTTTATTTTTTTATTTATTTGTTTTTTATGTGGTGCTGAAGGTTGAACCCAGTGCCTCACACATGCTAGGCAATCATTCTATCTCTGAGCTAAAACCCCAGCCCCCCAAAATCAATATTTTATTTGTATATTTCTGCCTACTAGCAAGGGTAAATACCTTTTCTATAAGTTTTTCATTGATTTATATTTCTCTATTCCTCACTCATGTTTTTCCTCCTGAGTTCTTTTGTTTATGAAATTGTTGTAGTTCTTTTAAGATATTAATTATCAGATGTGTTGTGAATATTTTCTTCTAGTTTATTATTTAATAGGATGCTTTTGTTGTTTGACAAACAAATATTCAATGTTTATGTGATATAACCTGTAACTCTTTTCTCTATGGTTTTGTATAGAATTTTAGGACGTGAAATATTTCTTCATTTGATCCTCATAATTGACCTGAGGCAAATAAAGAGTAATATTGATATTCTCATCTTTAGATTAGGACCCTTAAGCTTCAGAGAAACCACCTGGCCTGCCCAAGTTATAAGTGGATTTCAGATGTAAACTCAGTTTAAGAAGAAAAAATTCTGTAACCCTGGCCTTGCACTGTGCATTTATTGGTAGTTCTTTCTACAATAAAATTTACTTAAGTCACTTAGAAGAATATAAAACAAAAATTTGTGGTATTATGAACAGAGTTTGTAATCTGTTTTCAAGGATATATGTGATATAGTGTACAAGTTATTCTGATGGTGAAAGATGCATTGCTTGTGCATAATAGGTGATTTGAATTGTATAGTTAGTCTTGTACACACAATATTTCTCTCCTTCCTTCCTTCCTTCCTTCCTTCCTTCCTTCCTTCCTTCCTTCCTTTTCTTAAAACCTCAAGTGTAGATATTTGTAAATACTTGTCTCCGAAGAAAAAGGAAGGTAAAAGAGTAGCAACACTCCAACATATTCAAAAGGGTCTTATCTTTCTCAGCACTTAGGTGTTTTGGTGACTCAGCTGTAACTCAAAAGTGATAATCACATTTACCTGGAGATGAAGAAGTAAGCACAGTGAATACTTTCTCTTACTGTATTTCATCTGAGATTTGAACAAAATAAATACACCTTTCAGCACAATTTTAATGGGTATAATGGCCATATAGAACATGCACTGATAAATAGATATACAGATATATATACATATATGTGTGTGTGTGTGTATGTGTGTGTGTGTGTGTGTGTATATATATATATATAAATAGATATATAGATAGATAGATAGGTAGATAGATAGATAGAAAGATTGCCAGTGTCAGGTAGGTAGATTTCAGTAATTTGTGCCATTGGATGTTAAGGGCCCCAGTCTGTGCTCTGAGTGCAGAGGGTTAGGAGAGCCCATACAAAGCCAATGTTCACTGAGATCTTCATGGAGTGCAAGCCACTGTGGGTGTTGAGCATACCTGGAAAAACATGGAGCCTAAGGCAGTAGATAATCTCTCTTGCAGGAAAAGAACAGCCCTCCTTCTTCTAATCCTAGTGATTTTTGGCTTGTATTTCCTTATTGGGTCTTCATCAGCACTCTCAAACATACAATTGCTGGATTTTTAAAATGAAGTTATTTAAAATGAACTCATGTAGTATGTTCTTTTGGTAATAAGTTCTTCAGGCTGTAGAGATGACAGCCATATGAATTGTTATGATACAAAATAGAAATTGTTTAAGTATATTAAAATTGGGACACACACACACACACACACACACACACACACAAAATACACAATTTTTTTTTTTTGAACCAGGGATTGAACTCAGGGACACTCGGCCACTGAGCCACATCCCCAGCCCTATTTTGTATTTTATTTAGAGACAGGGTCTCACTGAGTTGCTTAGGGCCTCGCTAAGTTGCTGAGGCTGGCTTCGAACTTGCGATCCTCCTGACTCAGCCTCCCAACTCGCTTGGATTATAGGCGTGCACCACCACGCCCGGCTAAATACACATATTTTTGCTAGGCTTATGAAGTTTGTATATAATTATTTCCTACCTATTTTAGTGAACATACTAAAACAATTTGTCACTTGAGTTTAAACACTTTATTTTTTGCTTTGCCTTTTTTTTTTTTTTAGTTCAAGAGGCTCGCCCATATAAACTTGTATGAAGCCTGACTTTGTAAAGCAGTCTGTTTTTGCTTATCTATTTCTTTCGTATAGCCTGAATCTTTACCCAGTCCTTTGTCTTCTTCATTCTTTACCTCCAAGATTTACTTTCAGTTCCTCCCTAAAGCTATGACTGTGGTTTTGTTGACTAGAATTTCTTCTCTTTTGGTCTCTAGATCCTGGGATGATAGTGTTGGCACTAGGGTAGTGTCCTCTCCTATCTCTTTCTGCCATCTGTAAACACTTTCATTCTGCCTTTAGTGGATGGGCCTCCTGAGGATACACGAGGCAGAGTGTTTGTGAAAGGAAACTGATAAGACTGAAGACATTTTCTTTATAAGAGAGGAAGGGTGGGATGTGGGGGAAGAGGTAGGGAATAGATCTCTTGTCATCATTATGTGTGTTTTAAGTGTTCTGTGGATTTTTCATTTACCTGTAGTTTTGTGAGGCCAATAAAATGAACTTCATGACAGGAAAGTTCCACGTATTTTAAATTTAAAGCAGTCTCAGAAGGATGATACTGTGATTATATTCAGCAGTTGAACCCTAAATGATTTTATTGTGATGAATTGAAATAGAACATCCTTTTCTATTATGCAGCAGGGAATATAAATTCTTCTATCTTAATGTTACTTAATTTCCAGGTAGAGTATGTCTCCTTCTCCCTCACACAAGCTGCTTTCTTTTATTTGTTATTTAATGTGATATATATTTTAATACCCCATCTTGATCTTATATACACTTCATTTGAATTGATGATACATTCTTCTGGTAAAATGCACTTTTTCTTTTAACTTTGTTTTATTATGATCTTGACGTTTAAAATATTGAACCACTTGGTTTATCTGTTTTCATGGCCTGATGGGTTTTGTTTTCTTTTTCATTTTGGGAATATATTGAAAGGCATTATTTGATTGGTTTATTTCCTCCTAATGCTGATGCTTTGTCTTTGAGGAAGACAATAAGCTTGCTGTAGTTAGTAAGCAAAATTCTTGCATGCATGGGCAAGAGGAAATTAGGTAATCTTGAGAAATCATCTGCTTGCTTGAAACATGAAATTAATTTTGGTTTTGATTACTCTGTTATATCAGAAGTTTGGGAGGGAAGGAGGAAACTCATAAGGATTTGTTTTTTAAGGCAAGCTTTAAGAAAGGTCAAATAAAATTTGATCTCATTGTAAATACCCTTTGGAATGATACCATTGTCATTTTTAAAAATGATAAAAATGTTGACTGTAGGCACTCGTTGCTTGGAGCAAGAGATTTTATGCTTAAGAAATTTTCTCTGCTTTTCATCAGACACTGGTACTCTTCTTGTGCCTTATAAGGTAGGAAGTAGATTGCCGAAGATGCTCAACTTGTAGATCATTTATAAGCACTAAAATTTGAAAGTTAGATAAAAGTAGAATATTTGATCTGGACTCAATTTACCCTATCCCTTTTTAAAAGATCAATTAACTGCAAAATTGATATTTTAAGAAACCAGTGTTCTTTGCCAGAACTAGATACCATCTTTAAAATTTATTCCTCACTTTAGCATTAAACCTCGACCTACCTATTGGATATTTTAGGGATGTTTTGCACTCTGGCTACTGCCAGTCGAATACATGGGAGGTGTTGGTTTGGAACAAAGAGAATTAATTTTATGTGTTTGAGAAGGATTCATTTTTATGGGGTTCCCCCTCCCCTTAAATAGCAAGTGATTAACCACTACTTTAATTTTCAATTAATCAAATTAGGTTTCTACTGGTAGATTTTGATTACATGCAGTTCTAACAGCTTCCAGATACACTTCTCTTTCCCATATGCTTACCATATGCTGAGTAAAACCAATGTAGAATAAATTAGTGTAAAAGTAAGAACACTTAGTTCTTTTGTAGAGTTCATCTTGAGTGACAGAAGACAGCACAGAATCATTTTAGCTACGAGGCACCTTTTGAAAAGTGATATGGAAAAATAACCCATTTATGTGTGCCAAGGTCTGTTTTCATAAATGTAAATTTGAAAGTTCATTAAAATTTTGGCATGTGATTTGGAATGCATAATAACTGGAAATGAGTCAAAGCCAGAAATCTGTATCCTTATACCAACAACATGTTTCACTGAAGACTGGCTTTGTGTGGTTGTTTAATATTTAAAAGGTAAAAAAAAAAAAAAAAAAAAAAAAGAAGCATTTACTTGGTGGTAATGGCTCTGGAAACTACTCAGGATGGAGAGTCTACAGAGCAAGAGAGAGCTTGCAGTGCATGCTCACAAGCTGCTCCTCTTGTACACATGGAGATGGTGGCTGCTGCACACTGACCACTGTCCCCTGCATTTTAGAGACCTCAAGACAGAATACTGTCTTTGAGAATATGAAGCTGGACCCTGAGGGACATTTTAGCTCCCATAATAAGAGCTGAAAGATGGCTAGTCTGGGGTCAGACCTAGGTGGACTCTAATGCTGGTAGGTAGTATGAACAGCTAATGCTTGGAGATACTCTAATGTTACATGCCTGGATCTACTGTTAACCTGTAACATAATCTTTACAAGGTGATGGTATAAAAACAAAGGCGAAGAGGAGAAAGCCACCGACTGTTGGTGCAAATGAGCCCATTTTTTGTCTGTAACAAGAGAAGTACATGTGACCACTGTCCTTTCAGACATCTTCATGTGAGGCATAGGAAACAGTGTTATAGCTCAGATAAGAATGAATGATGAGGAATGACCATAATAGGAAAGACTGCAGTTTAGAATTTATAGGGTAGCCTCTTCAAATTCTTATCCTCTGCCACTTGTTATTTTTGCTGTTATGTATGTGTACTTTGTACAGATTCCATTTTTATTCTGTTATTCCTCTTTATGACTTTGTTTTTAAAGTTTCTTGTTCCTTGACATCTCAAGCCCTCTGGTTTCTGCGTTCCAGTTTTGTCAGGCAGGGAAAATACACACACACACACACACACACAGGTTTATAGTATGGTGAATAAGAGGATCACCAGGATGAAAAGTCACACTCCTTGAGTTTGTGATTATGTGTTTAGCCCATACTCTGTCACTTAGTATGCCATTATGGATGATGTTCTATAATTAACCAGGGACTTACAGCAAGTAAGTTTAAAATCACTGTCTTCTTAGTTTATTTCCTCTCTTAGCCTTTGATCTATTTGACTTTGACACATGCGTCTCACCAACTTCTGTAGATTCTCATTCTGACAGAATGCTTTGATTACCCCCCTCCCCACCCCCAGCCCTGGTTCAAACTATCAGTCACCAAGTTGGATGCTCTTATGTGGGATTTTTCACTCCCATCTCCATTACCTATTTGGGGCCCTCATTTTCTTCACCCGAATTTTAGTTATTCTACTTCTCTGCTTCCCTCTCTCAAATCATTTTCCACGTTTGACCAATTGCTTTTCTGAAAACATGGTTTTCATGAAGTTTTCCTACTTCAAGCAAAAAATGAAATAAATTTTAATTGACAGATAAAAGTTGTATATATTTATGGTGCATAAGATGATGTTTTGAAATGTGTATACATTGTGGAATGGCTAAATTAAGCCAAGTAACATTTATCACCTCACATCCCATTCTTTTGTGTGTAATAAACACACAAAACGTACTACGTTAGTGATTTTCAAAATTCAGTGCACTGTTACTAACTTTTGTCACCATGTTGTACAGTAGATCTCTTGAACTTATTCATCTTAACTGAAATTTTGTATCCTTTGTACAGCACCGACCTATCCCCAACCCTCTCCTCCCAGTCCCCCGGTAACCACCATGGTATTCTGGCTCTATCTGTTCACCTCTTTCAGATTCCACTTGTATGTAACATCATGTGGTATTTGTCTTCTCTGTCTGATGCATTTCACTGAACATAATGCCTTCCATGTTTATCCAAATTGTCACAAATGACAAGACTTCTTTTTTAAGGTTGAGCAGTATTCTACTGTATATGTATACCATATTTTATTTATCCTTTTATCTGTCAGTGGACACTTAGGTCAATACTGTATTTTGGCTATTGGGAATAATGGGAATAATGCAGTGAACATGGGAGTGCGGGTGTCTCTTTGACATACTGGTTTTATTTAGTTGGGGTATACACCTGGTAGTGGGATTTTGGATCAACAATGTATTTGTGTATATTTTAGGAGCCTTCATACTGTTTTCCATAATGGCTGTGTTAATTTACATTCCCACCAACAGTGCTTAAGAGTTTCCTTTTCTTTATATTCCTACCAACTCTTAATTTTTTTCTCTTTTTTGATAATAGTCATTCTAACTGGTGTGAGGTGAGATGTCATTGTGGTATTAATTTATATTTCCCTAATGATAAATGATGTTGAGCATTTCCCCCCAAAAAACCTGTTGGCCATTTGAGAAATGTTGACTCTGGTCCTTTGCCCATTTTTAAATAGTTATTTGTTTTCTTGCTATTATTGTTTTGAGTTCCTTATATATTTTGGATATTAACCTCTTGTCAGATGTATGTTTTCCAGGATCTTCTACAGTGCTGTAGGTTGTCTTTTCACTCTGTCGATTATTTCCTTTGTTGTGCAGAAGCTCTTTAGTTTGATGCAATCCCATTTGTCTGTTGTTGTAGTTGTTGTCTTTGCTTTTAAACTTATATCCAAGAAATATTGCTCAGACCAGTGCCATGAGCCTTCCTTTTTTGACTTCTTCCAGTACAGTACCTGGAATCATACTTTAGGTCAAGTTGACTTGTGCTCCCAGTGCAGTCTATATCCTGGAGTTTTAAAATCTTATTTACTTGAAAAAATAATTCACAAAGGATTTTTGCATATATTTATGGAACAAAATATAATTTGGTACATGTATATATTGTGTAATGATCACAGTAGGGTAACTGGCATTTCTATCTCCTTGAACATGTATTCTCTCTCACTGTTGTATACCAAGAGACTTTTGCTTATGTTTTTCCATTGGCTATAATGAGCAACCTTCTTTCTGTTTCTTGAAAAATTCTTTTCTTTGAAGGTAGTCTCTTTTGTGTGTGGTTTAACTGAGTCTCCTAGGGTTTTGTTTTTTTGTTTCTTTTTTTTTCTTTTTTTTTTTTTTTTTTGGTACTGGCAGCTGAACCCAGGGGCACTTAACCACTGAGCCACATCACCACATCCCCAGCCCTTTTATTTTATTTTTTGTTTTGAGACTGGGTCTCACTAAGTTGCTTGTCATAGGTCTTAATGAGGGATTATTTGCCTTGATAAGTTATATTGTGGTTGTTGATAAATTTTTCTTTGTGGTTAGATGCTTAGCTATATGAAGAGAGAGAGAGACTGCTCTTAATTGACCTGGCACATGGTGGAAAGCCTGGTATGTACACCAATATTTATTATGTGAAATTTAGTTTATTTTACATTACATTTTATGTTGAAGTACATGAGGTGAATGAAATGGTGTTTTTGAATGAAAATTTGTATTCATGATTTGCCATGATTTATGGAGATAGAAAGGGATATATCACAGTTAGCTGGCATTTAACCTAGTGAATAGATACCACAAAGCATAACTGCTAAATTATCGAAAGAAACCGCTGACATTTGGCTAAGGAAAGTGGTGTTGTATGTGTGTGTTTTACAGTGACACATTTACTTCAAGCCAATTGAAGAATGACTTGAAACTGAATTATAAGCAGTTGTTAATAGTTATTGGGAGGCCCAGTGTGAAACCTGTTTCTGAGCTTTGCTGTTGAGGAAAATATTAGAGTGTGGAGGAGTTGAAAACGATGCAGTTGAGAGTCAAGCAGTTGCCATCAATTTTGACCTATGTTAAGTAATTTTTCTGAATCCACTTTGTATAACATAAAGCACTCAGAGGACCTAAGACAGTAGTTTAAGCTGACTGTGGGAGCCAAGTTGGAAAACAGTATAATGTGGAAAAGACTGAGTGAACCCTAGGTATTTCAGCATATAGCCTGTCCATAACCTTCCATTCAAACCAAGAAGTTAAGTGTTCTAGAAGCCCAGGAAAACCTAGGTTGTGTTCTGAGGCAAATTAAATTTCCATATATTTCTTGCGTATTATGTCATGTTCACATACTCTCAATCCTCCCCATTCAATCCCCCCCACTGTTTTGCAGTACTGGGGATTAAACCCAGGGGCACTGTACCACTGAGCTACAACTCTACCCTGCCCTCCGCGCCCCCTTTAAAAAAAAATATTTTTAGTTGTCAGTGGATCTTTTATGTTATTTTTGTGTGCTGTTAAGTATTGAACCCAGGGCTTCACACGTGCCAGGCAAGTACTCTACCACTGAGCCACAACTCCAGCCCCCTGCCCTCCCCCTTTTAATTTCATTTTAAGATAGGGTCTCACTAAGTTGCTGAGACTGGCCTCCAACTTGTGATCTTCCTCAGTAGCTGGGATTACCGTGTGTGCCACTGTGCCTGACTCCACATGCTTTTCTTCCAACTTGATTTTGACACTTGTGTCATTGGGAGATGGGGGTCTGTGTCTCTTCACTTTGAAACCGGTGGGCTTTTGTGACCGAGTCAAGAGAATACTGCAAAAATGATGCCGTGTGATTTCTGAAGCTGGGTCACAAAAGGTGATGCATCTTCCACTCTGTTGGGATGCAGGGCTCCATTGTGAAACCTGCAGCCTCTGAAAAGCAGTCTGGCTGTCCAGAGGCTGTCATGTTCCACATGGAAAGACCTTGAGAAGACCAATATTCAGAGATGCTCAGGGGCTGGGGTTGTGGCTCAGTGGCAGAGCGATTTCCTGGCATGTGGGAGGCACTGAGTATGATTCTCAGCTCTGCATTTAATAAATGAATAAAATAAAAGTCTATCAGCATCTTAAAAAAAACAAAAGGAGAGATGCCCAGTCCCCCACTGCTCCAGGAGAAACCATGAGCCACAACTACCCAGTCACACCTTCCCGAGTTCCTGACCCTGAAATCATGGAACAGTAAAATGGCTGTTGTTTTAAAGTACATTTGAGAGTGGTTTATTATGCAGCAGTAGGTAATTGGAACATGTTTCTTTGGAGAAACATTTTTATTTTCTTTTAGATAGATTTGAAGGAAGACAGGACTGGAATCAGACACATCTCCGAGTGCAGATTTAGAGTTGACACTGCATTCAACCTGTTCCCCTGCATTTTTGTATCCTAGCTGGGGACAGCGCAAGAGAGTTCTTAAAAGAGACAGTAAAGCAACAAATTTATTTTCCTTTTCATGGGTCTTTATCCAGAAGTTGGTAATGAGGGGATAGCTCAGGGTAGCCTCTTAAACTAATCTGACACATGTCAGGAATGCATATATTTTGGGGAAATAAGATCATGGGCAAATTCTGCAAATAATTTTGGGGACATGTCTGAGAAAAGTAAATGAAGCTAAAATAGCTTGTTTCAAGGAGGCCAGAACTTATGTTGAATAATTTATTGTTCACTGTGCTTTTTAAAAAAGTATTTTTTAGAGCTGTTTTGGATTCATTGCAAAATTGAGAGGAAGGTACAGAAATACCTCTTTACTCCCTTTCCCCACACATGTATCACCTCCCATTACCCACAGTGTGCTTTTTAAAAAATATTAGAGTGTGAATGCCTGTTGTAGGTTGAATTGTGTCCTCAAAAATAGATGTAGGAGTCCTCTTTTGACAATGTAATCTGTTAAGATGAGGTCATTATGATCAGCATCGGCCCTGAGTCCACTGATGGATGTCTTTGATCCAGAGACACACAAAGGAGAAGACAATGGATGCCGAGATTGATATCATGATACCCAGCTAAGGAATGCCAGAGATCGCCAGTAACTACCAGAAGCCAGAAGCATCAAGGAAGGATTCTTTTCTGTAATTTTCAGAGGGAGTGTATCTCTACTGACACTTGGCTTTAGGACTTCTAGCATAAATGGTTAAATTTCTGCTATTTTAAGCCCCCAGTTTTGTGGTACTTCGTTTTGGCAGACCTAGGAAAACAATGCAGTGCCTAATGTAAGGTAGGGAAAATGAACTGATTTTGATCTTCAAAGTTATGAAAATAAAAAGATAAACCACTGCCTGGGCAGAAAATATCTGTTAAACATATATCCGACAAAGGCTTGAGTCAAGAATATATATTAAAAAAATGCCATGAATCAGTAAGAAGTCAGTTCACTTTAAAAAATGCGTAAGATATTTGAACAGATTTAATCAAATGTGATACACAGATAATCAAATAACTACAGTGCTCACTGCCACAAGTCATTAGCCAAATGCAAGTTAAAACTAGGAGTAGGGGGGCTGGGGATATAGTTCAGTTGGTAGAGTGCTTGCCTTGTAAGCACAAGGCCCTGGGTTCAATCCCCAGCACTGCCAAAAAAACCAAACCAAAACAAAACCAAAAACTAGGAGTAGGTATTATTACAGTCCCACTAGAATGACTACAGTTTGAAAGACTGACCATACCAAATATCTGTAAGGATGGAGAACTGGAGTTCTTGTCTGCTGTTGATGAACACCTAAAAGGATACATACAGTCTCTTTAGAAAACAATTTTTCAGTTTCTTAACATGTTAAGTCCATAGATACATGGCAACCTACTAAGTCCTTAGGACTTAAAAAAAAAAGTGTGTTTTTCTAAAGATTTAATTTACTTAAGGGCTCTGTTTAGAACAAGGCTATGATTGTAGAGGGATAAAGTTATTCCCAGAACACTTTTTGGGGTAAGCTATAGTTGAAGTCCTTTATAGAAAACATCTTGTTTAAGAATCTGTGGACTAACAGAGCCCGAGGTAGTTACCCAAAAGAACTAAAGCATATGTCCATGTAAATGCTTAAATAAATTCAAAAGAACTTTATTCATTATAGCCCCAAACTGGAAGAAACCCAAATGTCCACCAGCAGGTGAATGGATGAATAAATTGTGGGTTGTCCACATAATTAGATACTCCTGAGCAATAAAGAGGAATGAACTATTGATTTCACACAACACTATGGATGATTCTTAAAAATACTTACTGTGTTGAGATGAAGCTAGGAGCCCTCCTCAAACAGTGCCTATTGTATGATTCTATACATAGAGGTATATACCATTCCAGAAAATAATGATTATATGAACAGAAAGCAGATAAGTGGTTGCCTGAAAATGGGAGTTGGGGCAGGAAAGGGAAGGGAAAGGATTACCAAGAGACACAAGGAAACTTTTAGGGTTGATGGATTTGCTTGCTGTCTAGATGGTGACAGTGGTTTATTGGGTGTGGATTTATTGCAAGACATATCCAATTGTGTCACCTTAAATACGTGAGTTTTAAAAATGTCAATGTCCCAAGCCAGAACAAAAAGAAAATCAAAAAAGTTATGTAGAGAAACATAGCATTTTGGAGGGGCCTTAAACTCCAGGCCCTCTATTATCTGTCTGCTGAGCTTCAGAAGGTGATGCTTGCTTTGCCATTTGCTACTGGCTGCATGAGAAGAACTATAATGGCAAGCAAACATTTACACCTGGACCTAATAAGTAAAGTAAGTCTTGGAATGAGTTGGAGTTTAATCATGGAAGAGGAACTGTTGTGAGTTATGGAGTAAGGGACTTACAGAAATTAAACCTTAAGATTTTGTGGTAGATTTTCATGAAGTAAAATGGTCCAGGAGGGATGTGGGAAGATCAACTTTTACCTGAAATGATATAGGAAAGCAGAGTCTGGGAAATGTAGCTCCAGGTTAACCAACTCCACACAGTATAAACCACCAAACCTCGCTAATTAATAGGCTTGGTAATTGTGCTTATTACGAACCTAAGGTCCACTGCTCTGTAATGGGTCTATTATGCTAATAAAAAAATAACAGAACATCATTAGGAGTGATCTAATTGGGTTAGAATGGAGTCTAAGTCCAGGCATGAGGAATAAAGGTAGGTCTTTCCAGAATCAGTGCTGATTACAATATAAACAAAGGGGAGACTCTGTGTCCCCTCTTACAAGGAAGGTGTTTATAGCAACATAAACACCTTTTCAACACAGTAACATAAACAGTTTCTCAAGGAAACATTCCCTAGCATTCAGGAAATGTTTCTTTCTTTACAAACAAAAAAGTGTGTTTTTCTAAAGATTTAATTTACTTAAGGGCTCTGTTTAGAACAAGGCTATGATTGTAGAGGGATAAAGTTATTCCCAGAACACTTTTTGGGGTAAGCTATAGTTGAAGTCCTTTATAGAAAACATCTTGTTTAAGAATCTGTGGACTAACAGAGCCCGAGTCAGTACAGGTGTACCATGTTACATAAGGGACACACCCCCAGAAAGTTGTGTGAATTGTACTTTTGTGAGTCAGATTGTATTACAAATTCCCAGGAGCCTGCTATTTGATATTTTCTTATGAAAAATTCTTCTGAGAAGTCTGAGGACCCTTTGTTTCAAGTGTAGCTTACTACTATGACTACTAAGGGACCCTGTTAGAGGCTATCTATTTGTCCCAAATAAGCACATTTTTTTTTCATTTGTAAGGCAAACAAATGCTTTCTGAAATTTGTCCGTTAAAATCCTTATATTAAGTTTCTTTTACTTGGAAAAATTAAAAATAGATTTCATCCACAAGACCCAGTGTAGGGTTGAAAAGGAGAGGAAAATTCTTTCACAGGAATGCTTTCTTAATAGAGAATGAAGAACAGATGTACCTATTTTCAGCATGTTATTAAAGAATATCCAGTTCTGGTAACGTATGAAAATTCTGTTACTAGGTACTAAGCATTGATCACATGCATTTTTTTTTTATCTTTGCGGAAAGGCATGATTTAATTAAAAGATTTAGCAACAACCTCTAGGAATGACTTATTCATTGCTGACTGAATTTTCTGCAGTTTTCCTATAGCTTAGCAAAAGTCTTCTCCCTTAACCTCTAGATCAGTGCTTCTCAACTAATGTGCATACAGATGACCTGGTTACCTCCTTCAAATGCAGACTGTGATTCAGTTAGGTACAGGGTGGGGCCAGAGACTTTGTAGTTCTGATATGCTCCCAAGTGATGCTGATGTCCTTGACTTTCAGATCTCAAAAGCAAGAGAGCAGACTTTTCAGTGTAAATTTTGGTGTGGCTGCTAACACATTCTGCAGTAAGTGTGGTAGACAGAGAGAAAAATGATTATTTTCATATTTGCCCAATTTTTATTTTGAGAACAAAAAATAGTGGTAGACTCCTGTTCATTAAGTAGCATGGTAGTGGTTTAGCAGGATTGAAGTATAGGCATTTCCCATTCAATTAGTTGTAAATATGGTACATTTTTTAAATTAATGAAGGTGGTCAGTTTAAAGCCAAACTCTACCTGATGCAAGTTTCCTTAAGAGGAAAAAAATCATCTTGTATTATTGGAGGATTACAATAGTGAGCTTGCTTCTTTTTCCTGAAAAAACTCCATTTGGTATCTGTAAAATTATAAACTCAGGGCCAGATGTATAGCTCAGTGGTCGAACATTTACTTAGCATGCACAAGGCCCTGGGTTCAATCCCTAGTGCTGCAAACAAAATGTCTCTTGTGTGGAATTAAAGGAGTTGTGAATATTAAAATAACAAACTTGGGGTTAATTGGGATTTTTAGACAACATTTTAATATTAAAGAAGTGTTCATGACGGGGAAACATGTCTGTTTCAAAGATGAAAATGGGAAACTAATTAGAAAAATTTTTTCAACTCTCACCGTTTTTTTAAACCGTTTAAAGTGGGCAGCCTGAAACTGTTGGAAAAATTGTACCAAGTACTGTTAAATAGGTTGGTTTTGAATTTTTTTTAAAAAAAGCTTCAGGCAATTGGATTATATCTGAGGTATTGCAATATAAATTTGAGGTTAGGAAAAAATGTTCATGGGGAAAGAAAATTTCGATATTCCAAGGAATTGTCGGCTTTTTTAAAAAAAAATTTTATGCTTTTATTAGTGCATTATAGTTATACATAATGGTTGGATTCATTTTGACATAATCATACATGCATAGAATTTAATTTACTCTATTTTAGTCCTTGATGCTTCTCCCTCTCCTCCCTGCTCATTTCTTAAAATAACCTAATGTTTATTAATTTTAAGTTGAGCCTTGATAGTGTAACTGAAGATTAAAAACTAAAGAGAGCCGACGAAATCTTTAATGCTCTCTGTATCAGTGCGTGCATGGTGTCCCTCAGGAAGCACCATAAAAGATGCAACCAGAAGTTGGTCTCTATAGAGTGATTTGATGGAGCAGAGAAATCATGCAGGCCTGCTGCAGGCTTTTAAGATTCTGACACAAGTGAGAAAAGGACTTCCCAGGCATCCTCAAAGCAAAATTGTGTTTATCTGCTGTAATGATCGTTGATAGTCAAATGTATTTTTCACCATGGTATTTTAATAGTCTTCAGTTTGACTTCATCATCTAGGTAATAAATGAGCACTTGGCAAATTAATATTCCTTCCAAAAGACCAAGGCTATTAGTTTCTAAGAATTCTTCATCTGTATTTCAGATGATTGAGTATGTTGGAAATATACATTCCAGAAAAGTGAGAAAGGAGCTATTTTCTTCATGGGCATTAAGATGATAGCACATTTGAAAGTACTAGCAGTTGGAAAAGAACTGTGGTGTTATTGATGAAAAACATTATACATATGTATTGCATACCATTTGGGAAAAGATAATAAAAACTAATGTAATTTCTATTATTTTGACAGTTTTTAAAATTGTGATTATCCTATTCTTCCACACATTCTGTAACAGTGTTTCCCATGTAATTTTACCTTTTTATTTTGAGGGAGTGAACATTACTTTTGGTGGCTACATAATATTCCTTTTATAAAAGTATAAAAGGAATACCATTTAAGTGACCATTTCTTCTTTTGTCAGCTTTCTGTTGCTGTGAAAAAATACCTGAGAAAAACAACTTGAGGAAAGATTTATTTTGGTTCATGGTTTCCGAGGTTTCAGTATAATTGATTGACCCCATTGCTGTGGCCTTGGGATGGGAAACATGGTAGTGAAGCTGCTCACCTCGCTATTGGAGAAGGAGTGGGGTAGGGAGAGAGGGGGTGAGAGAGGAGGGACCTGATACACCCATCAAGGACACACCTCTAGGGATCTACTTACTCCAATTAGACTTCACTTCCTAAAGTTTCTACCACCTTCCAGTAGCACACCACCACCTGGGGACCAAGTCAGCAACACACAGGCTTTGGGGGGCATTCCAGATCCAAATATACATTCTCAGACACTTAAGTAGATTGTTATATCTTTCTGTGATTAATAAGACCAATTAACATCTATGTATAATTTTTTTCCTTTGGTCAGAATTTTCTCCTCAAATCCGAGTGCCATCACTGAAATTCATATTTTTATAGGAAATCATTCCTTAAAAGCTAGTCTATGAATTGTTTTATATATATATATATATATATATATATTTTTTTTTTTTTTTTTTCAGTGCTGGGGATTGAACCCAGGGCCTTGTGCTTGCAAGGCAAGCACTCTACCAACTGAGCTATATCCCCAGCCCAAAAAGCTAGTCTATGAAATCGAGGGACTATTTGCAAAGAAATACTAACCCTTCCTGAGTGTTACAAGATAAGGAAGGATGTTATGACAAGGTGTTAAAAGTTAAGCTGGAGTTGAACAGGTCAGATTAACCTGGTTCTTTCTTTAAAAAATACATTTAACACCTGTTAAATGTTTTAGTAGATGCTTTTTGGAGAAATATGAGTTGTTTATATAGCAGATGGTTTTTTAAATTTATTTTTAGCTGATTTTAAGAATGTAAAAATTATACATTTTAATGGGTACAATGTAATGTGGTTTTTAAATTTTTTTTTTTTTTAGTTGTAAGATGCACAATACCTTTATTTTATTTATTTACTTTATGTGATGCTGAGGTCGGTTTGAACCCAGTGGCTCACACATGCTAGGCAAGCATTCTCCCACTGAGCTATAGCCCCAGCCCCACCGTGTAATGTTTTAATACATTGTGTAATTTTTCTTTCTTTCTTTCTTTCTTTTTTTTTTTGAACGGGCGATAGAACTCAGAGGCACTCAGCCACTGAGCCACATCCCCAGCCCTATTTTATATTTTATTTAGAGACAGGGTCTCACTGAGTTGCTTAGTGCCTTGACCTTGCTGAGGCTGGCTTTGAACTCGAGATCCTCCTGCCTCAGCCTCCCAAGTGCTGGGATTACAGGCCTGCGCCACCACACCCGGCTTGTTTCATGTTTAAATCACATTAAACACATCTGTCTCCTCCCAGGCATCATTTCTTTGTGGAGAACACACTTTGAAAATCCTCTTTTTTTTTTTTTTTTTTTTTTTTTTTAAATGCATTGGGGATTGAACCCAGGGATGCTATATCATTGAGCTACATCCCCAGTTCTATTTCTTTCTTTCTTTTTTAAATTTTGTGACAGGGTCTTGTGAAAGTTGCCCAGGCTGGCCTCAAAGTCATAATCCTCCTGCCTCAGCCTCCCAAGTGTTTGGGATTACAGGTGTGTGCCACCACACCCTGCTCTTTCTAACTTTTGAAACATACAGTGCATGATTGCTGTCCTGTGTAATAAGAGGACACCAGAATTTATTGCTCCCATCACATCCCCCTCCTCTTGCCTGTCATTGCTATTCTTTTATCCTCCCCCTCCCATCCCAGGACTGAACCATGGGCAATTTATCACTGAGTTATATCCTCAGCCCCTCTCATTTTTTGAGATAAAGGGTCTCACTAAGGTGCTGAGACTGACCTCGAACTTGTGATCCTCCTGATTCAACATCCTGAGTAGCTGGGAGGTGGACCACTGTTCTACTCTACTCTTAATGAGATCAAGCCCCCCCCCCCCCCCCCCCCTCCACCACCACACGTATGAGGGAAACTGTGTGTTTGTAGTCTTTTTGTGCCTGGTTTATTTAACTTAACAATGATCTCTGGTTCCTTCCATATTGTAGAAAATCCTTTGGCCTTTTTTTTTTTTTTTTTTTTTTCCAGTACTGAGGAATTAAACCCAGAGGTGCTGTGTCACTGAGCTTCATCCCCATTCGTTTTTTGATGTTGTTGTTTGTTTGTTTTAATTTTGAGGCAATGTCACTTCTTCTATTCTACCGGTCTCCCTTCTTTCTATTTTCAGGAGATTTCCCCACACCCCTTTTTCTCTCTAGCTTCCACATATAAGAGATAGTATGTGACCTTTGATTTACTGAATCTTGCTTATTTTCCTTACCAGAATATTCTCAAGTTCCATCCATTTTCCTTCAAAGTTTTTGATGTAAGTTTTTGGTCTTCTTTATGGCTGAATAGAACTTAATTGTGAATTTATAGCACATTTTCTTTATTTATCTGTTGATGGACACCTAGGCTGAATCGATAGTTTGACTGTTGTGACGTGCTGCTATAAACACGGGTAAGCATGCATCACTATAGTATACGGATTTTAATTCCTTTGGATAAATACTGAGGAGTGGTATATATAGCCGGGTCACATGGTGGTTCTATTCCTACCCTTTTGAGAACCCCCTGTAATATTTCCATAGTAGTGTACTAATTTGCAACTAGTGCTTCTCCCCTTCATCCCCTTGAATCCTCGCTAGCATTTATTACTTGTGTTCTTGATGACTGCCATTCTGACTGGAGTGCGATGAAATTTCATTGAGTTTTGGTTTGCATTTCCCTGATTGATGAAGATGTTGAACATGTTTTCATATATTTGTTGATCAATTATATTCTTTTGTGAAATGTCCATTTAGTTCATTTATAGATTGAGTTATTAGTTTTTTTGGGGGGGGGACTATTAAGTTATTTGAATTCTTTATATATTCTGGATATTAATCCCTTGTAGGAAGAGTAACTGGCAAAGACCTTTTCCCATTCCATAGGCTCTCTCTTGAGGCTTTTGTTTCCTTTGCTTTGCAGAACCTTTTAAATTTGATGCCATCCCACTTATTAAGTTTTGGTATTATTCCTGAGCTTTAGGAGGCTTACTGAGGAAGTCTATGCCTCCTCCCTCTATGTTGGAATGTTGACTCTGTTTTCTTCTAGCAGTAGTAAAGTTTCTGGTCTAGTTCCTAGGTCTTTGATTTATTTCAGGTTGACTTTTCATGCAGGGAATGAGAGAGGGATCTAGTTTCATTCTTCTACATATGGATATTTAGTTTTTCCCAGCACCATTTGTTGGAAAGATTGTCTTTTCTCCAAGATTGTTTTTGGCACCTTTCTCAGGGATCAGATGCTTGTATTTGTGTGGATTGTGTTTGTGTGTGTATGTGTGTTTGTGAGTGTGTGTGTCTTCTGTTCCATTGGGCTAGGTGTCTGTTTTTATGCCAGTACCTTGCTGTTTTTGTTACTGTAGCTCTTTGTACAATTTAAAATTAGGTATTGGAATTACTCTTTTTGTTCAGAATTGCTTTGACTATTCTGGGTCTTTTATTCTTCCATATGAATTTTGGGGACCCCCCCACCAGTTCTGTGAAGAATGTTATTAGCATATATATTTTTAAATTTACTTTCAGATTTAGCTTTGGAATGTCATTGATGGGGATTACATTTAATTATGCAGTTTTTGTCCTTAATTCCATTTATGTGAAGAATTATGTTTATTAAGTCACATATGTTGGATAATCTTTGCATCCTTGGAATGAAATCAACTTGATTATGATCTTTTGTTGTTTTGATGATATCTGTTCTTACTGGAGTGAGGCGATATCTTGCAGTACTTACACAGTACTTTCCTAATAACTAGACTAGGAGAATACTTAAAGATAGTTTCTAATAATAAGATCAAGTTTATAATGTTTAATCTCTAATCTTCTGAACTTAATTAAGGACAACATATTGAGTCAGTTGTGATTTACTAAACAAAAGTACAAAAAGAAATAGGAAATGAGACTAGTAGCTGTGGTGGAAAAAAATTATAAACTAGCATACAATTCAGACTGTAGACTAATTTGTAATATTCAATCTTGGCCAATTTTTAGAGGTAAGATAAGCAATTAATGTCATAAATCCCTCCTTGATATTCCATAAAGTTAAAAATAACCTTAAACTTCAAGTTGACTGGAAGCATTTTAAAGAATCTTTTAGGAATAAATGTAAAGCTAGTAAAAAAAACCAAAAAACAAAACAAAACAAAATGCTTTTAAGACCAGATCCATAGGCTATATTTCCAACTAAAGTTCTTTAGTTTAGAAATTTAGAGATGTTAGATTTTAAGTGAATTCTAATTTGCCTTGATTATAACTATGTGCTCTTCTCAGTTAAAATGTTGGCATTCTGTTAAACTGTTAAACTGAAGGCATTCATGTATATGTTAATATATGGGGGAAATTAAATGTAATTAATGTGTGTGGGAAGCAACACAGTGCTGTTTTTCAAGATTTTATGTTTCTAACTGTAATTTTATTTTCTTTTTTGCGGTGCTGGGGATTGAACCCAGGGCCTACTAGGCAAGCACTCTACCAACTGAACTATATCCCCAGCCCTCTCTAACTGTATTTAAATTTTTATTTTTACTTGTAGATGGACACAATACCTTTATTCTGTTTATTTATTTTTATGTGGTGCTGAGGATGGAACCCAGTGCCTCACACATGCTAGGCAAGTGTCCTATCACTGAGCCACAACCCAACCCCTCTAACTATATTTTGAAGAAAATTTATTCCCTTAATTTTCACCTTTCTCACCTTGTTCACTTAAATTATTTAATATACTGGTAATATATAGGAGAATATAGGTAATGTGAAGTTAAAAAGAAAAACAATAAAATAACATTTGTGAAATTGTCTTCCAACTTAAGCTCTAGAACATGACCAAAGGTACGTCTGAACTTCCTTCCTGTTCCATTCAGATTTATGGTTCAAAGAAATACCTTGTTGCTACATATTCCAAATTATAATTAGTATGCTACTAGTCTTTGAAAAAATCTAAATAGGTACTTGCAATTTATATAGGAACACCTGCAAATTAATGATCAATGCCAATGCATATGCAAAATTCCTAATGACAAAGATGTAGGAGGTTTTAAAAATAGGACATTAAAATGGTTAATGCTCTCTAGATTTAAAGTTTTCTTTTAATTGTCCTAGTCTAGAAATAGTTTCTCTCCCCCTGCCCAAATAGGGTATTTTAAAAAAAGATTTTATTACTGAAACTAAAACAACACGACTGTGCCATTCATACATAAAACAGCATTTAACAACATAAATTCAAATTACATGGTAGAAATCCAAGCCTGGTTTATGTAAGAGGAAATTACATTTGCCTTATTATCCATCAGCGAAAGACCTTCCATCTTTGACTCATATTTTTGGAATCAATGCTTCATCATTAAGGGTCACACAAGAAAATATTAACACTGGAGAACAGTGCTATTGGTTGATCCAGTTCCAGGTTCACGTGTGATTAAAGATTTTCTTCCCAAATATTATTTTTCCCCTTTGTATTTTTTTTTGCTAATTACTGTATTGGAATGTGATAGTTGATGGTTTCTGAATTGAGCTTTGAATGAATTTCTCTTAGAGAACAGAAACTCAGATTAATTTTTAATATTTTTAACTCTTTAGCAATAATCCTTAGAGGACTCAGAAGCAGATTTTATTCCTTGTGTATAACAATTGCAGGTGGTTGACTGTCTTTCTCATAAAATAAATATCAGACTTCACTCTTGGCTTGCATTTTTCTCCCAGTTTCTTTCTTTACCATCAATGCCTTTGAACTTTTCTGTTTTCTGGAACATGGATATGTATGTCTAAATAGTGTGGCTATTATTGGTGCTAGTTCCTTGTTTTTCCTTTTTGAAACTCATGTCTAGTCACCTTAATTTGTTTTCTTTTTGTGATACATATGTAAAATGTATCATGAATTAAAATAAAAAGAAAACTGAATCCATATTAGAATTGAACCTTTTATTGACTGAATATTTTGATTTTTTTTAAGGTGTAGGAAGCCATAATTATGTAGGTTTGAATTTCTTCTTAATAAATTTTTCGGGCTCCCCCCCCCCCCCCCCCAATCAGATTGATTGTACATTCTGGCATAAGGATGTTAAAGTCTCACTTTGGTTTGGTTTGCAGTTTAAACTATTTTATTTTAAGTTTCTTTTTACTTTTTGACTTTTACAGAAAAGGTTATTTCCTCACTGAGTGAAAATTTTGTCTGATACCAGATGAAAGTTTCAACTCATGTTATAAATGTTATAGGCCAATTAACTTTCTTGTAAATAAGTACTTGGTCTTTAGTAATACCTAAGGTGTATGTTCTTGAACAGTTTATTTAAATTCTCTAGTCCTGATCTGTAAAATGGAAGGTAGTAACTTTTCAGGACTGTTTTAGAATTAAATGGATTACTGTGTCCAAACACTTTCATATAGTAAGTGCTGGCATTAATTTTCTATTGCTGCCATAGCTAACCAGTACACTCAGTGGCTTCAAAATGAGGTTTTTTCTCATGATTCTGTGGATCAGAAGCTGGGATTGACTCAACTGATTGTTCTTGGTTTCATGAGACTGAAATCCAGGTGTTGGGTGGTGGACTCTGGGGAGAATCTACTCTCAAGATCACTCAACTCAGACTTTTGGCAGAATCTGGTTCTTTATGTTTGTGGGACTGAGGTGTCTGTTTCTTTGGGGACTGTTCTCTGGCTAGCCCTTAGTAACTAGAGGCCTCTCTCTGGTCCAAACATGTGGGCCCTTACCTTGCCTCCAGTGGTATGATAAGCCCTTCTCAGTTGGGATCTCTCTGACTCCCTGTTGTTCCACATCTCCCTGGAGAAAATTTTCTGCTTTTAAAGTCTCATGGTTAGATTTGGACCATCTGGATAATCTAGGACAATCTCCATATTCTGTGGTCAGTGACTTAGTAACTTTAATGTATTTCCAAATTCTCTTTGTAGCAATACTTAGGTTAGTGTTTGATGGAATAATCAAAGGACAGGATTCATGGGGAAGCCTTTGAAGACTGCCTGTCATGGTGCTCAGTTAATGTTGGTGAGTAGCAGGCATGGAGGTGAGGAGCATCTTTTCATCTTTGAGGAGCACAGAATAAGCTGTAAGTGCCATGAAGTTTGGCACTGTCTCTTCCTTTTTGTACCCTGAGGAGCTTATGATTTGCCTTCTGAGTACCTAACATTGGTTGATAGCTTGAATATAATTTCTCTTTTGAGTTTATTTGTGTTCTTTTTCTCAATTTGTAACTGTAGTATAGTCTCTCTTTTTAAAATCTCTTTGACACCTGGTTGTAATTACATACCATCTGTAGTTTCCCCTTGCCTTATTTCCTACTTTTGATTTTCATCAAATCACAAAGATAAAATAGCTTCCTGTTTATATAGGAAACAACCACAACAGACCCATTTTCATTGGAACACAAATTTTTAATTGCTTTGCTGTGTACTTTTTGGGAATTTATTGATCTTTTGTGTGTTCTTAGCCATTTCTTCTGTAACTTGTACTTGAAGATAGGTGATAAGTACAATATGTTGTGGTAGTTGAGTTAAAACTAGCCAACTGACCCAGCAGAGGAATGTTCCTTTTATTTCTGTCTGGGTGGTGTTCTGTGTTAGTCAGCTTTTTATTGCTGTGACCAAAAGATCTGACAAGAACAGCTTAGAGGAGGAAAAGTTTATTTGCCTCATGGTTTCAGAGGTTCAGTACATGGCTGGCCAACTCCATAGCTCTGGGCCCAAGGTGAGGCAGAATGTGATGGAGGGAAGAGCGTGACAGACGAAAGCTGCTCAGTTCATGACAGCCAGGAAACAGAGAGAGAGAGTAAGGTGCCAGGGACAAAATATAAACCTGAAAGACATATCCCCAGTGACCTACTTCCTCCTGCCACACCCTGCCTGCCTGACAGTTAATCCTTAAAATTATGAAGCCATCAAATGGCTCAATCCACTGATTAGATTACAGCTCTCATAACCTAATCCTTCCGCCTCTGAACATTTTCTGTGTTGTTGCACACCAGAGCTCACTGGGGAACACCTCACATCCAAACCGTAACACGTCCTTCACTACTGAACCTTGGCCACAGACTGTGGCAATCTGATGGTAGGTAACCCAGTGTTCTGCTCTTTAGGGATGTTTTTCTGAAGAACAAATCTGTTTTCCTTTAATGATTTTGTTGGGCTTGTTAGAGATGTGCCAGGATAGAGTATAAATCTTCATCTTTGAGATGTTAAGATCTTTGAAAAGGTGTTGGCCTTCTAATGAAGATTTGTAGGATATTTTAATAGGCTGACTTCTGTAGACATGAAATCTGTTTGAATCAGGGATACCCTTATTGAAAATCTTTTTACAATTCATTTTTTTCTGTACTATCTATATTACATTGGCTTGCTCAGCCCCCACCTCCCTGGTTTCTCAATCCATCCTATGTTAGGCCAGAAGAAATGAGTTGTTGAATATACTTAGTAGAATAGTGTTCACTTTGTCACTTGCTTTGTTTTATAGATAGTGTTTTGG
>JAJEJO010003364.1:128543-289715 GCA_020662805.1 Glaucomys volans | reverse complement strand
TTATTAACTCTTTCAAATATACATATGTGTATACATGCATATACATAGAATTTTTTTTTTGGTTCTTTTTTTTGGTTCTTATACATAGAATTTTAAGATCAAATATACATATATATGAATATATGTTTTTTCAACTTGACTTTTCTTTAGATGTTTTACTTCTCATCTTCATGTTTAGTCTATGGGTACTAAAATTTGGTAGGAATAGTTCTTTTTTAAAAATATTGTTGTAGTTGTCAGTGGACCTTTATTTTATTTATTTATATGTGATGCTGAGACTTGAACCCAGTGCCTTATGCATGCTAGGCAAGCACTCTACCACTGAGCCACAACTCCAACCCCCTGCCCCCTTTTTTTTTTTTTTGACATTGAATGCCTTGCTTATGGATATTGATGTCTCACAGGCCCACATAGTTGCTTTTGAAATTAGTTTATTAAAAGTGATTTGTTCATAAATTATACCATGTGGACTGTGGTATAATTTATAAGTTACACTTTATAACTTAGGAGTTATCATCTGATAACTAAATTCTTGGAACATATTGACTGTTTTCCTAGAAAAGGGGCAAAAAGTCATCTTTCTTGTGTCAGGAAAGTGGAGTAACAGTATTGGTTAGGGGATACAGAAATTTTTTTTCATTTTTTTTTTTTTTTTTTGGCATGGAAAAGCATGGCTTTAGTTAGAAGCATGTTAAACCAGCTTAGGAATGGTCACAACCTTCTCCAAGGATAGGTTTCTATCTGCATTTGTTCATTCATTTTGTAAATCTCTGAGTGATAGGTTGGGCATGAATAGCATTTCATCTCAGTAACTAAGGTCCTTTGATTTTGCTAGACAGCAGCATGATTTTAGCTCAGGATAGTTAGAATTAAAGGTAAATAGAAACTGGCTTTCTAAGAAGCACTCTTACCTTTTCTCTTTCTTATACCTAGTAGACCAGAAGAAATGAAAGTTGAGGTAAGGTACCTTTTAGTATTATTCAAGCCCTGCGTTTTTTAACTTCTGTGCACCAGATTCAGATTCTTTTTAGTTTCTGTTCTAATTCTACATGATTAACATAGATAAACTTATGTAGAATTTGTTTTCTCATAGTCTGATTAGTAATTCCATTTTGTTATTTCGACATAATTGATAATCATGAATGCATTTCTATAACATTTCCAAAGCAAAGATGGTTTTGTTATAAAATGTAAATTAAGTGATATGTTAGTTAGCTTTCTGTTATCATTATAACAAATACCTGAGGTAAATCAACTTATAAAGAGAAAAGGTTTATTTTGACATGCAATGAGCATATGGCAGAGCAAACCTCTCACCTCATGGACAGAAAAAGAGGAAAAGGCAAGGGGCCAACAAACCCCTCAAGGTCATGCCTTGGATAACCCAGAGACCTCCCACTGGATTCTACCCCTTCAAAGTTCTACCACTTTTGAATAGCATCTCTATAGGGACCAAACCTTTCACCCATGGGCTTTCAGGGGATACTTATGATGCTAATACAGCACATGGGTTTTATTTATTCCCAGATTTCTCTCTATTACAGTTTTCTCTTAATCAACAAGTGTTGATGATGTGAAAAGATTAAAATTACATCCCTGTCCTTTGAATTTTGTTGCTTTTGTAAATGGAATCTTCTATTAGATTTGGAAAAGTAGTTACTCAGAAAGCAGTTGTTGTTGCCATGTGAGGAAGATTTTTTTAAATATAACCTTATTTCTGGAAATCTTTTTGGTCCTAATACTTTTTCAATGGACTGACTTCTTTTTTTCTGGATAGATGATAAACTTCAAGTAAATACTTAGGCCTCTTGTTTTTATTATGCAGTCACTAGGATTTTAAAAAATGGTTTTGAATTATAGTAGCGTTGGTGGTCATTGTTATTGAAAGTATTTGAGAGTTTGGGGATACCATTTTGGCAAACACAAAAATGGAGAGCTCAGCACTTGAATATAACTGATGGTAGACAAAAACGCATTTCAGAAGATATATGATCTTGATGTGTGTGAAGTGTTACTTTATGGTTGAAAAGAGTATGTGTGTCTGCTTGTGGACATCCCAATCTTATCATTGTGTCTTTATTTTGTCATTTGGTCAGTGCACAAGTTTTAGACCAAGTGAAGTCTGTTGGGTGAACCCTGCTACAAGCAATGACATTGATTTATCATTTTAAAAGTGATGAAACCTCTTATTTTCCAGTCCTACTTCCAGTGGGAAATCATTATAAAAGTGTGTTTTGTAGAATTCCAGCTTTTTTCTGTATGTTATTTCTTTGTGTGACATATATGTACCTATCCCTTTATCAAAATAGGATGTTTTTTTTTAAACTTAACAATATACTGTGTATCATTTCCTATGTGATTGATGTTTTTAAATGATTGGTGTTCTGTACAATATTATTTTGGTGGTGACAATTCATGGTTTTTTTATGTTTGGAGCATGTAAGAAACAAATGGCTATATATCACTGTAAATAACTTACTTGAAAATAAGATACGTTGTTTAGGTTTCTATATATATAAGTTAATTATTCTAGGAGCCAATTAGCTAAAAACTGTCTTAAAATCATGTGTGGGATTCATAGTTCCCTAAGAGAATTTTGCCAATTAAAAGAAATTTAAATACAACAGATATTTTGCATGTAAAATCCAACCATTAACTGAGTCTTGAATATGTTCTTGCTATAAAATATGATTAAGAAATATAATTATAAATTTTGTAACAGGGGACTTATATAGATTTGATTCCTATTTTCAAAGATCTTTGAAATACTCCTTATCTTTCAAAAGTATAAAACTGTGCTCAAGATGTGGGTGTGATAATATAATTATTGTCATCTGGGTTGTATTGCCTGTGTTTGTAATTTGTTTTCAGTATTTCATCAAACACTTACATACTTTGGGTTAAGCACCACACTAGGCACCTGGAAAGCAAAAATAAAACCAGAAAAACAATCCCAGAGACAAAAGCAGTTCTTAAATATTCTACAGGTTACAGACTTGTGTATATGGGGATGTTAAGAAGTAAATATCAAGTACGAGTACTTTGTAACAATTTTAGAGGAGAAATTGATAATTTCAAGGGACTTAGGTGGAAGATGCCAGAAAAATCTTAATGGGGAGGACAGAAAAGAAGGGCACGTTTGGGGTTGAATTTTGAAACATGCATAGGTTTTTCACAAGTGGGTGGGTTGTAGGGTAATCTCAGTGTTGAGGGACTAAGATTCAAAAGGATAGAAACCTGTCTTGTTTCTAAGTTACTGGAACTTCAGGTGATTGAGAGTGGAATTTAGGAAAAATTAAGAAGTAGAGAATTCCTCCAGTACAGCAGCATAATATTGGTACTATTATATGTTTAGAAAAATGAAGAGCAAACAGTTAAAAAATAACCTGGAGAATATGGTGAATTATTTATTAGATTTCTCTCAAAATGCCATTTTCATGAAAAATTTGAGCAGGCCTAAATGGAAAATGGACTAGGAATATAAAACATTCCATAAGATTTCTCTCCATGACAGGTTTTCCTAGACTGCACCTTTGTATTTGCCTTCTTTAGCTGAATCTCTAATTATGTGTTCAGGTATCCACAAATAACTATATCAGTATTGTATTTCATAGAATTTTAAGATCTACATTTTAACATCTTTTAAAATGGGTTTTTATCTATTAATCATTTTTGTATTAGTAAATTTTCTGCTACTGTAACAAAATACCTGGGATGATTAGTTTAAAAGAGGAAAGGTTTGTTTTGGTTCATGGTTTTGAAGATTTTTATCCCATGGTTGATTGGTCCTACTTGGGTCTTTGTTGTGAGACAGTACGGTAATAGCAGCAGTGCCTGGTGGAATAAGCCTGTTCACCCATTGGCAGCAAAGAAGCAGGCAGAGGTGGGAGGTGGGTAGGGGAGAAAGAGAGAGGAAGAGACTGGCGTCTCACATTCTCCTTTGAGGGCAAACTAGCAATAACTTAAAATCATTCACTAGACACAGCCTTTTAAAGCCATCCACCATTTTCAAAAGTGTCAAGCTTGGGATGAATCCTTTTACACATAGACCTTTAGGGAGATATTCAGATCCAAACTATAGTACTTTGCCTGTGGTATTATCTTTGAAGTATATCATGAAATAATGTTGAATCTCAGAATCAGTAGTGTCTTACCCTGGAAACATGCTACTAACATTTTTTCTGGCTGTTTTCTCATTTGTAAAAATTACATGCAATATATATATACATATATATATATATTTTTTTCCTACTTTTAAAAGTTCTAATTGTTTTCAGTGAGTGTGAGAGAGGAAAGAGACTAGCATCCATGATGGTATATCATTAAGTATTTCTGATCATTTCCTTAGTATGGATTATGGGGTGTGGGATTACCATTAAGCTTTCATGAGTTTGAAATAATTCACAGTTGTTCACTTGTTGTTTTCTTTCCCACAGTCCTCCCTCCCCCCATCATCTGGAGAAGCCAGATTCCCTTTTCATTTGTCAGTTCTGGTTCTTAGCAGCTTAGTAGTCAGGTACAGTCTAGGATTAGCAAAGACAGGTTGGGAGGGGCTAGGGCAGGAGGGTAGAAGTTCTGTTTTTAAGATACAAACAGTCACCCAACAGGTAATAGGATGATGTATTAATGTCATGATTTGTATAAAACAACAGGCGTAGGGAAACAGCAAGGACAGATGTATGGGTGTTATCTCTAATGGCAGAAACTTACTACCTGAGAAATAAATGTATATTCCCTTGAACTCTTCTTGGACCAAAAAAACAAAAACAAAAATACAAGAAAACCCAGTCCTCTAATGCCTCTTACACTAATTATCTTAGTCCATTTATGCTCTGTTCTTTAGAACTGATTGGAATTCTGTATTTTTATGAGAACCTATTGTTAAACCTCCAGATTAGTAATAGTAGGAAATCCTAATAACATAGGCTGTCACCTTTTAAATTATGGGTAATGAAGACAGGGAAGTAGAGTATGTAATGATGACGAATCTAGGTGTTGACAGGTTTTCTTAGATTGGGAACTGATATCTAAATAGGTGTTTATGTTGTGTAGAAATAGACTGCATAGGATTGTAGAAGACAAGCACTTGAGTTTGGAGCACATTTCTTATCTTTTTCTTTTTTTGGGGGGGTGTCCTAGGAATTGAACCCAGGGACCCCTGACCACTGAGCCACATCCACGGCTTTTTTTTTTTTTTAAATATATATTTTATTTTAAGACAGAGTCTCACTGAGTTGCTTAGGGCCTCACTAAGTTGCTGAGACTGGTCTTGAACTTGTGATCCTCCTGCCTCAGCCTCCTGAGTTGCTGGAATTATAGGCGTGTGCCACTGTTCTTGGCTGAAGCACATATCTTAATGTATGTAGGTTGGAGGTTTCAGATGTCAGTTGAGGTGGGTATTGAGACTGCATAGACTTGAGCAAGAAGGGAGATGTAAAGTTCTTTGTGGGTGTTAGAGACTTTAGCTTCAGGAAACCCCAGGAGTCATCTATTCTAGTTATGGGTTAAAGGATTGGGAAAGACTTCTAGGCTGGACATGGTAATATAGTACAAGTTGGGGGTTAAAATTTAAAAAAGGCATTCTTTACAATTTTTTTTTTCTCATTCACAAATGCCCTCTGATTGCTTGTGTGGTTCATGTCTGTAATCCCAGCAATTTGGGAGGTTGAGGCAGGAGGATCACAAGTCCTAGGGCAACCTCAGCAAAGTAGCAAGGCCCTCAGCAACTTAGTGAGACCCTGCCTCAAAAATAAATAAATAAGTAAATAAATAAAAACGTCTTGGGATGTAGCTCACCAATAAAGTGCTCCTGGGTTGAATTACCCAGTATGGAGGGTGGTGGGGGTGGGGAGGATGCCTATATGTATGAATTAAGAAAGTTGTTTCCTTATTTTCACAAGAACATGGAGAGAACTAACATTTGGAATTTCTGTAATCCAGATTTAGGACTTATATTTCTAAGAAAAAGACCTTATCACATAACAAATGGCATATTGCCAAAAACCATATGAATTATCTTTTGTGTGTGTGTTGGGGTGCTGGGGACCAAGCCTAGGACTTGTTCATGCTAAGCATATGCTCTGCTACTGAGCTACATTCCCAGCCTTATCGGATAATCTGAAATAGTCCTTGGTTTAGGGGATGAATGAACTTGAAATATCTAAAAATTGTAGGATACATAATTGATAAACAGCAGCAAATGGTGAAATAAGAATAAGGTATAGCAGGAGGAAATTAGGTTAGATGGAAAAATTTGCTGAAATGCTGAATACTGGAAAGCCTTCTCTGCACAATTTGAAGAAACTATCAAGTTCTTATTTATTTGGGATGACTTTAAAGTATGGTTGTCTTAAATTAGAGAGAGGCATTTTGGATGACTGCACTGTCCTTTCTGAGGATTTGGTCTTGTAACTTTAGTATTAAAATATTCTTCAGAACGACAGTTTGCTAGTTTGATGGTTGAGGTGGAAAGTTAACCAGGTGAAGCTGTCGTTGCAGTCACAAGGAGTGAGGCTTTGACTTGCCAGTTATTTTAATGGATGGCCAACTCTTTCCCCATTCCATTTGTTCTCTAGCACCCATAATCTCCTTTGAATCATGTCCTCATGCAGGTAATAGACTCTCTAAATCATTTACATTTGTATTTCTGTGCTTCAACTAAATAGAAAACTGTCCACCACCCTTGCAATGCCAGGGAGCATAACTGGCTTTCTGTTACCATCTGTGACCATTAGTGTGGTCTTATCCAGACTCTGTGGGAGTGCTTTTCTTTCAGTTCTAAGAAGGGAAGTTTTCTTTGATTTGACTTTTTAAAGTGTTAGATATAATCTGGCTTTGATAAGTAGCCTGTAACTTCCTTCCAAGTATTTGTGAAGTAACTGAGTTTTCTCCAAAGCTCTATGCCCAAGTAGAAGGAATTTTTAACTGGTGATATATAGTAGTTCTCCTTTTTGTAGGATACCCGGCGGATACCTGAAACCTTGAAAATTACTGGACCCTGCATATACTGTTTTTTTCTTATATATACATACCTATGATAAAGTTTAATTAATTAGGCACAGCATGAGGCAACAATAACTGATCATAAAATAGAGCAGTTATAATGATACACGGTGACAAAAGTTGTATGAATGTGGTGTCTCTCTCAGGATATCTTATTGTTCTTTATTTTTTCACTTAAAGGAAGCACTTTACAACTTCTCCTTGGCATACTTGAATGCCACATCATCACTGGCACACGAGGGCCATTTTTAAGTAAAATATGGGTTACTTGAACACATGCACTATGGCGTGACAGTCTGATTACAGAGATGGCTAATGAGTGACTAATATGTGGATATGCTAGATAATGAGGTGATTCATATCTCACGGTGCTCATATCATAGCACTGTTCTAATGGTGTGCAATTTAAAATTATACATTTATTTCTGTAAATTTTCATTTAGCATATTTGGACTGTAGTTGGCCATTGTAACTAAAAGCATGGATGAGGGGGAACCACAGTATTATTGGGAGAAGGATCTACATGGAAGGTGGAGGAGAGTGGAGTGAGAGGGGTTGTCAGATGAGGAACAATTTGATTGCTACCTCCCAGGAGGTTGCCTCCCATGGATGTCAGGTAATTGTACAGCTTGAGACAATCGCTTTAGTGTCTCTTAAATGAAATTGTTCTTGGTCTGAGATTCTTCATGTTCCTGGCTCGTGTGGCCCTCACTGAAGAATTAAATCAGGACTTGGCCAAAAATCTTAATGAGCAATTAAATAACTCTCAGCTGTCTGGCTGAAATATGTGAGTTCATCATTGGGAAAAAGCATATTAATATTCCAGTTCCCAAAGCCTACTCTTATTCATCAGGGAAAATTTGGCTTTGATAGGACTGGCAAATTTGCTCATTCTCAGCTTTTTCTCTCCTTAGTTCAGGTTTCTGAATCATGAATAAGTTTTTGCCAGTAATGCTTGTTTTCAAGGCTGTTTTGGAAACACCTCTGAACTGACTCTGACCCTTTTCTGTGTCTGGTGCCGTGCTTTTTCCTTGCTCCTGAAATTGCCTTTCTCACATTATAATAATATGTTTACAGTTTTGCCTTTTGTTCTCCTGTGACAAGGATCCTTCTGCTCTAGCTGTTTTTGTATTTGAGCATTTTAGAGGTGATCAGTAAGGAACCAAGCATTTACTGTGTACCCATTCTTATATGAGGCATGCTGAGATATTAAATGGGTTCTTAATGCATGGCCATTTCTGCATTCTAAGAGGGCACAGAGGCTTGCTTAATGACTTTGTACATCAATCCCATCAGCATTAATTGGTTATGTTCTTGATTCCATTGCTCTGTACCAAAACTTACATGTGTCTGAATAAGCAAAACTGCTCTGAAGTGCCTATGCTGTCTCTTCAGCATGTGGAGGAGAAGGAATCCTGACCCTCTTAGCAAATGCATTTTTGAAATAGGCCAGCAGCAGGCTGACTGTGGCCAAAGCTGTCAATCCTTGATTGTTGAGTTTCCAAACGGAAATTTGTCTTTGTTCATCTCAGCCTAGGAATTATTCAAGTGAATCTGTTTGCATGAAGGGATACTTCCAGAACTGGAATCCTTCATGTGAAAGGCAAGGAGCCAAGAGTAAAGCTGTGGAGTCATTGTCCCAGGCATCCCTGGAGGAGAGATTTTGAATGCTTATTTCTAGACACCCTTCCTTTGAAGGGCAGGAAGGATTGAAATAGAAAGACTCAGGAATGCCTAACAGGTTTGTGGCCTATGGTTCAGCTCTCACAGAAACAACATCAGTTCCTTCTGCAAACTCTGATTTTATTTTAGTTCTCATGTTTTACTTACTTATTTTTTTGCCTTAACTCATTATGTCCTTTCTTGCTATATGAAAGACACCTATAAGAACTTAAATTGAGCAATTGTATAGGTGTACTATAAAACCTTACAGGTTTTTAAAGGAGTGCTATGTATAGGATGAGGGACACAATGGGTTATACCTGCTTTCCAGAAACCAAGTCAGTGGAGCAAAGAAAGGTCTGGCAAAGGAAAAGAGCAGATAAAATGTTTCTTGTATTTGTAGAAAGGACTGTTCCTTGTGATGGGCTGTGCTTTCTTCACATTTTTCATTGTTATTACACCAGAAACTTAACGCAGCCCAGGAAGTCCTATGCTACACATTTCAGGGTACAGGTTTCAGGTAATTTCTACTTATACTTGTACTTAACTAAAGCTATTGTGTTCGATATGCTGTAGTGTCCTTATGAGTTATGGAAATTGAACTTCTGTGGTACATTTTCACCCTACAAAATAATTCATGGTCTTTATCTAAATTTGGTTGTACACAAAAATGAATATTGTTATTTGTGTTGCTTCAAATGTTGGTTTTTAATCTTTTTATTTCTAGAATATTCATTTCTGTAAAAGGGTAGTATTCTCAGCATCCCTGGAAGGAAAGTTAGGACAGATACGACCACCCATGTCTTATTAAAGAAACCAAGTCACAGGGAAATTAGGACTCACTGGAAATCTTGTTAGCAGCAAACCAGGGCTCTAAATCACAGTGCCTGGCTTCTCTGCCTTATCCTTTTCTTCTCTCTGAGCTGCTTTCTTTGAGTCAAATAGGTTAGCTTTCCCCAGGGAAAGGTCTTAGCTTAAAATTGGGCACTAATTTGAAAAACTTAGCTTCTTTTTCACCAGGATTCCTCTGGTGTGGGATGTTGGGATCACCTGTTTTCCCTGTTATTAAAACAAAACAAAACAAAACAAAACAAAACAAAACAAAACAAAACAAAACAAAACGATGAGAGAATTTGATCTAGAAGCAAAGACAGCCAATAAAAATAACAACTTAAAAAGCGAATTAATTAGAGAAATAATTCTAGTGTTTAAAAGGCACCCTTCACAGTAATTGTCTTGGAGTGTAAGTACCAAGTTAAAAAATTTCATGAGGAACCTGAAAGCATAAAAAGAGCTAGTACCCACCCCGCCTACCCCAGCAAAACCAGCCAGCGGTACTAAGTCATTTTAGAAACATTAAACTTGTACAGGAAACCAATTTAAGAAGTTTCTTCCAAATTTACCCACCCCTCTCTAATTAAAGAGATTCATCATGTTAAGTATAATCTAAGAGAATGAATTCAGGCCCTGCCAGATGAGGGCAGAGCAGGATCTTTTAATTGAGAGCCTTCAAATCCAAACTGTCATCAGGTCCTGTCAATCTCTTGCTTCATAAAGTCTCTCAAGTGCATTCCCACGGCTGCTAGTCTATGCCAAGCCCTCTGGAAAATTCCAGTTTGAATTTCCTAGAGGTGGAACTTTTGCTGGAGTCGGTGCCTCCCCCCCATCATCTTCTCCTTTCTTCCTTTACTCACCTCTCGTGCTTTCATATACATGGCCTCATTTCTAAATACAACTAGGCTGGGAAGTGAGTAGTATTCCCCTGTGACAAGGGAGCAAAGCTGAGAGGTGAAAGTGACTTGCCCCAGGTCATAGCTATTAAGTGGTGGATTTAGAATTTGAAACCAGGTCATCTCATTCCCGACCTGTGCTCTTTACACCTTGCCACAGCTGTCTTCCACCTTAACTGCATGATTGTTTGCACAGATAGAGAAGATGTTTGAGGGCATCTTAGAGCCTGGGCTTTTAGGGGTTTTTAAGCTATGATCAGTTGTTTGAGCTGTCCCTTGACAGGGAACACTGTTCCACTCTGTATTCACTGACCATATTCTGTTACATTTCCGGCTTACTTTCAAGAGGCTTGTGTGTCTGTCAGTCATTATATGGTTATTGAACCATCTTATTCTTTGTCAGATACTGTGCTAGGCAGTGGGGTTCATTGCTAAACAAGAGACAGTAACTGTTTTCAGTTCCTCTTCCCTCTGCACCTCTTGAGTAAGAGCCAGCAATGTGTAAAAAGCCCTTAGTGGAGGCAAAGAATGCAGTTTGAACTTCAGTTCTCATATGCAAGAGAGGAGTCTGTAGAGTAGAGGAACAAGATGCTGCTCTGCCCTTTTCAACTACCACCAGTACATGGAGGAATCCAATAGCATTGATCAGTAGCAAAGGATCTACTCATCCCTCAACCTGCTGGAAATACAGCCTACCCTTAGCTCCAGGGCAGAGCTTAGGGGATACCATATTTGAATGAGCCTGTTTTTTCTTGATCCAGCCTAGATGATGATTGTGCTTTCTACTTTGGCAGTTGTAAATAGGGCACAAAGTTGGCAAAGGCTGGAATAGTACTTCCTGTGCAACCCAATTAAAAAGAAGAAAAAAGGCCTAAATACTTAAACATACTATCATAGAAAACATTCCTTTCTCTTTAGGATTTTCTTTGTTGCTTTCATAGCACAGTGATTGGTCATCCCATTTTGGGGTGAAAGTAAACTTGCAAACACAACTTGTACCATTGGGATTAGGTTTATATTTGATGTTCCTATGTAATCTCTTTGTCTCAGTGGAATGGTTAGCTGTAAGCCAGAAAACACACTAGCTCCACCTTTCATTTTATAGAAGAAACTGAGTTCCAGGAGGAAGTTTTGTGACTCTACTTAGATCAAGAACACAGGCCACCTGGCTGTAGAGCAGATAGGAGAGACATTATTGACTCTTTTCTTTCTTGTCTAGTTTTATCCTTCTTCTGATCATTAGAAAGACATGCTCATATAAAGGTTGATGGTTAGCTTCAGTTTTGAGTAGCAGAGATTGTTTCCATTTATGGGAGTCTGTGTTCAAAAATTTTTAATTGGATGTGAGAGAGACTTCATCTGAGCTTTTAAAGCGAATACCTTGTAAAACAGCATTTCCCATTGTTTCACTGTTCTTTCTAAAATACTTTAAAAAGGAAGGGTGTAAGAAACTTAGAGGTTGTTGTCTTAGGAAGAATAAATAGCTTTGAAATTTCCTATCAAGTCAGAGCAAACCTTGAAATCAAGACATTAGACTTCTTCATTTTTGTCCCACTGTTCTCCTGGCATATAGAAGAATTTAATAAGAAAGAAACCCATGGTTTCAAAACAAACTGGGTCTAAATCTGAGACATGTAAAGCTTGTGTGGAATCCCTCGGGCATCCATCTCACTGGGCCCCAGGGAAGGGAGGAGACAAATCCCTATTCTGGTCAGAGTTGGTTCAGTTAAAGGTGAAACTGTCTGTCAGACTTTTTATAGCATGTTTATAGTGTGATGAACAAACAAAAGCGCCTAAGTTGTAAAGCCTGGCCTTCATTCACAAATGGGAAAGACTCGAGTTTTATTTTAAAGGATAGATTCCTTAAAAGATTCTGTAGCTTTTGACATGAACTTAAACCATAACATTTTAGCCCACTGATAATTTATATCATAATCATTATTAACAATTTGTGTTAATATTAAGAAAACAGTGAAAATGGCAGTCTTTTGACTGAAGATACCACTTATTTTTAGATGAGCCTAAAGGGACTTCAAGATGAAAGTATTGGGGCTGGGTCTGTAGCTCAGTGGTAGAGCACTTGCCTAGTATGTGTAATGCACTGGGTTCAATCCTCAACACCACATAAAAATAAATAAAAATAAAGGTATTATCCACCTATAACTTAAAAAAGATAAAATACTGTTTCATAATGTTAAGGTTTTCCTTTTAAATGCATAAAAGATTGGTTTTCATTGGTATTTCTGATGAACCTCATCCAGGTATAGAGCTTTTAGTGCAATAAACTTTTGTTAAATTTTTGGCTTGTAATTATATACTACTTCTTTTCTATCACCTATACCTTCATAGCTTTTTTTTTGGCAGGGGGATGGTAGTAGGGTGCTGGGATTGAACCCAGGGCCTCATGCATGCACCTCTTTGCCACCAAACCACATTCCCAGCTATATACATTCATAACTTTAACTTTTGAATTAAGGGGCCATTACCTTCTGTGTAAATTAATTTTGGAGGGGCAATATTTTACAAGTGTCTATAATCACTTAAATTTTATAACATAATACAGAAGAACATTAGGGTGAGGCATGCTGAAGTCTATGAGAAACTGTTAGCATAATTAATTATTAGATATTCATTAAAGTGAAATTACTGTCTCAGGGACTCTGTTTAAAAGTATTTCTCTGATTAGGATCTGTCTTTCTTGCTTAAAAGTCAAACCTGCTGACTTGACTCAAAACTTACGGAGCAGATGGCATAAAATCAAGAGTGTATGTCTTGCTCAAACACCTTTCCCCTGTTTTATCATGTGGCATTGTATCCAGAAATGTCTTCACCAAACAGAGCATTAAGGTTTAGACAGTAAATTCCTGTTCTTGGATTGAGGAAATAAGCTTGGAACAAGTTAGGAAAAATTTTTGGTAGCCTTCTCATATTTGTTATTTAGGAAGATACATACCATGTTGGTGATATGCATGGTTTGCTTTAGTAGGACAACTTTGTTGCTAACTGAAGTCACCCCTGATTGATAGCTTTACTTATATACTGTCTTCAACCCATCAAAATAAAATATGTGTATTTTGGGGGAGAACTGAACATTGACTAAACCCTCGAATTTAAAGTACACCAAATCCTGGAGAAGGTAGGTGGTGTAGATGAATGTACATGGAAGTCAGATGTGATTCCCTCCCACAATAAAATCAATGTGAAAATGAGGGACTTCCTTGGACTAAGTTTTGTTTTGCTTTTAAATAGTCAAGCCAAACACCATATTTAATCAGCTATAAATGATATGTCTATAATACCATTGGATTATCTTTAATATATGCATGAATCATTTTAATGTAAGAATAATAATAGCAAGTTGTATGAAACTTTATTGTATGTCTACACAGTCTTATTTCTTAAATGAAGGTGATTTGTACCTTATTTTTTTCTAACAGAATTTGAAATTGTACCATTATGTTAACAAAATGCAGGATTGCTTTTAGGTGAGGAGATTTGATGTATATATTTGTGAAGAGTTATGAAGACTAAATGTGATATGCCTCTTTAGTAAAGTATTGAGGAATATCCATTTGGCTGCCTTCTTTCACATTATAAAAATATATTGTAGAAAGCATAGTCATTACCAGCCACATGGCTGGCATTTCTGCTGTTTGTCTTTCTTTCTGGAGCTTCCTTCCCATCAGCACAACCAAACTCACCTTGAGCCTTTAAGGTTGTATTAATTATACTGACCTTTTAAATGCATGAATCAGTTCTTGAAGCAGTAGATTCCCTTTCATTCTTTTTCTTTCCCCCCATTTTCTCTTGTCATTGCTTCAGTGTCAAGTAATTTCACAGCTTTGGCTTGATGAGTGGCCGTGCTGGGCTTATAGTCCTTTGGTGAATTCACAGCATCAAGAATCTCTGGTTCAGCCCCTGTTTTAGATATTGATTCAGGTTAATTAAGTTCTGCATCCTTTAGAACACTATCCCTCATACCTGCTATTTTTCATCTTAAATGAAAAATAGTCAACAGGTTCTAATGGAGTTTGGAGTGACATCTTAGAGCATATTTTTGTAAAGGAGTGTGTTTCTTTCAAGTACATTTTGTGAATGTTGCTATCGTAATCAGCTTACTAGCTGTGGGAGAAAATTGCCGTCATTAAATCATAGCCATAGAACACTCTTTGGTTTGCTTTTTCTTCTTTTTCATTAAACCCTATATATAGCCAGTATTTTTTAAAATTTTTTAAAATTTTTATTGGTTCTTTTTAGTTATACATGACAGTAGAATCCATTTGGATAAAACTATACAAGCATAGATGATATCTTATTCTAATAAGGGCCCCATTCTTGTGGATCTACATGATGTTGGGATTCACTTAGGTATTTTCATATATGTATGTATGAAAATTATATCAGATTCATTCCTATTCCGATCGCCCCTCCCTTCCCTTCATTCCCCTTTGTCTAATCTATTGGATTTTAGCATCACTATTTCTTTTTGAGCCAATAGCTAAATTTGAGAAGCAGCTATATGTAGGATGAAACAAGTCAGGATGGAATTGAAGCTAAGACATGGTGCTCAGGGCCCTGCTGATTTTGGGGAGTAGACAGGCTTGTAATTGTGTGAAGATTCATATTCAGGAGCAGATTCACAAGAAGGGGTAGGTCCATTTTTAGCCATAACTTGAGAGTAATTGACTTAACATAATGAATATTTATTGTGGGCCAGCTAGTCATTGAAAATGAAAGTACACACAGCTGCATTTGGGACATTAATATCTACCCAAATCTAATTTCCAAGACATTGTAGTCTTCCATATTTACCTAGCATTTAGATCAAAATAGACTCTTTACCAGAACTTCAACCTCCCTCTTCTAGTTTACTCAATTAATTTATTTAAGCAAATTGTTAGAAAAATTTCTGTGTAGTCTTAAGCTGAAGTTACCTAGGATCGTTTTGTTTCAGATCAACCTAATAATCAGAGTTACAGAATGATGTTGAAGTCTTATAGAAATAATATGTAGCAAGTTTAGGAGCCAAAAGAAGGAAAAAGATACTCCCAGATGACACTTGAAATCAGAAGCAGATGCAGCAAGGTTGGAGTCCTGTACATCAAGGGGCTAGTTACACTTTCATCAGGCGACTTTATTCCTCTTCTCTAGGCATTGGACACGGGTATTGATTGGGCATCACCTCCAGACTTCTTGGAACAGACATCAAGCAAGACTGTGGTACACTAAATTCTATTTGTGCAATGACTAGAAAGTACCATAGTAATTTTGCAAGTTGCACAATAATTCTTTATTTATTGTACTTCTTTGTTGTACATGGGCCAGGCTTTGAGTCCATTATTTTGAAGCAACCTGCAGTTACTTTGTTTTCCAACTTTATTAGCATAGTTGAGATTTTTCATTGTATTTTTCTCTTTCTTTCTTTCTTTCTTTCTTTCTTTCTTTCTTTCTAAAGGTTTATGGTTTTCAAAGAAGTGACTTTATGGGATTACGCTGTTCTTGACATTACTTATGGGAAATGTTTGAGTACTCTCTCGTGGATAAGCTTCAATTTTGGACCCAGTTCTACTCTTCACTGACCAATGAAAAGTGACTGTTTCAATAAATAGTTCCTGTTTTAATTAATTTAAGGCAAATGAAAATCCTAATAGAAGTAAATAAGATCTAGGTTATTAAATCAAAACAAATCCCTAGAAACATTTTGATAGCCCTAACACCTTATCTAAATGAAGCTGGGGTTAAATCCATGGAGAGATAATAAGAGCATTAAACTGAAATATGAAGTTCAAGTAAACAGTGTTTGTACAAGAAGAAACTGCCAAACTTTTATCATTTATTTCATATTAACAGTTTATTAGCATTTTTAAAGGTCTTCATTTTTCCTTGTTATATTGTTGGGGGTGTAATATCCACATCCTACGCAAGTTCTGTATTCATAAAAGGGTAATTGACATCCTTAAGGGCAGAAACTGTGTTTTAATATCTCTAATACTGAACCTTTGGTTAGTCAGACGTTTTGTTTAGCTAAATGCATCTTTCCTATTTAGTGAAAGTAACATATAAACATTGCAAAATATTGGTGAGTTAAGACTATATTTGATAGAAATTTAGCATTTACAAAATAGTTTCTCATACATAATGTATTACTTTGGATCTGCACAACCATGCTTTTTTTAAAAAATTATTATTTTGTGGGTAGAATGGAAGAATCTGGGGTAGAAAGAAGTAACTAAAGTTGGTTGTTCCATCTTGGAACTGGCAGAGTATCAGAGAACATAGATAAGTTGGTTCTAAATCTTGTTTCTCTATAAAATTAAGCTATTAAAGACTTGTGTTTTTTTTTTTTTTTTTTTCCTTCATAAGAAAAGGTGTAGAGTGAAAAGTACTTACAGGTAGGATACCTGGATTTCAGCCCTTCTCGACTTTATCAGTATTTCAAATTCCAGAGACCCTGCTCTTTGAATTCCTCTTGAATTCACACAACATCACATTACTGTTTTAAAGATTTTTCTTTTATTATATAAGAGTTTTTGTTTTGTAGAAAAATGAGAAGATGGAAAGAAACACAAAGGAGAAAATTATTTTCATCCAAGTATTCAGCACAGAGTGCCGGGCATAGAAGCCATTAATAAATACCTATTGATTGAATGCCAGGAATTAGCTCCCTGACCTCTGAGTAAATTGCTTAAGTTGTCATATTCCATCTGTAAAAAGGGGTGGCTGGCAGGGCTCTCGAGCTACTTATTTCCTTGTTATGGATTTATGTGACATGAGTGATCTTTCAGGGACTTGGTGAAAAGTGTTAAATAAATCATACTTTTATTATTATCTCCAAGGAAGAAATGATTTTGAAATTTGCTGTCTTTAAATATCTTAGTGCTATTTGTCATAAGCAGGAAAGAAAATGACTTATTTGCAACTTGTAATAGGTGTTTATTTAGGGGGAGAGTATGTATGAAAGTAGATGTATTTATTTAGAAATAAATCATCTTGATAAAATATTAAAAACTTCTTCCTATGATATCAAGTTCTGTTGTTTGGTTTCTACCATCCCCAACCCAAAACTGCAGTCAGATGGAAAAGGAAGTAAAAGAGGAGGAAATATTTCTTCAGTTTCTTTGTAGTCTCTGATGGATTGTATTTACTCCATAAACATGATACAGGCCTGTGTGTACTAATTACCTGATGTGATTATTTCCTTAGGTGATACAAGTGCCCTTGCTAAAAAATGTGGCTCTTTGGGAGAGAAGCTAAATTAGATAGGGGGTTTTCAACACAGGAAATGACAATATACACAGAGAAAAATTTATTATAAAACTCAAAAATACCTGTTGTCTTATAAGAAATTTAAATAAATTGGACTTTTCTCAAGATGAGATTATGATAATTTGAAAATATTTAAAACAATTTTCTTCTTCCTATTCTACAAAAAAAAAAAAATAATTGGAAGGCTGTTATCAATGTTCATATATCTGTTAAGATTTGACCTTTTATAAGTCCAGAATTTATTTTCCAAGTATGATATGACAATAGGATTTTCATGTGGAGTTTCACATTTAAGGTCCAATAATTTTATAAAAGGAGTGGTTCCCTGTAAAGGTTATTTTGAGACTTCTCACCTTTACTGTCTGTTACTGAGATAGAGTAATGTGACTCAGTGAAGTTGTTATTGTCATACTTTGAGGAGGGGTTTTCTTTTCTTCTGATTTACACAGAATGAGTGAATGCTAGCTAGCTCTTCAAGTTAGGGTCTTAATTATTCCCCTGTTTGACCTTTGCCTGTAACATTTGGTTTGAGTTGTGTTCTTGTCTTTGACTTTAAGATTCAAGTACTGGCAGGAACCTTATTTAATCTTTCTGTTGAGCTGTTTCATCTCCTAGAATAGGGCATAAACCTATTCATCAACCTATTTTTCATATGGGCATGCTGTTCTGTAAAACGATTAAGATTGACTGCATCGTGGCAGGGTGCATTCTATTTAAAAAGTCATGTAATGTGTTCAATGTGATGAAGAACAAGGGTATTACAAGCGCAATGTATAGTAAAATCATAACACTCAAGAGCTTTTTACCTAATGTGCTATGCATAATGTGCAAACAGTTGATTTAATTTTGTATTTTACCTTTTCTAAAAGGGTGGTGTTTCTTATAAGTGCCTTCAATGTATTCTATAGTTTCATTCCTTAATATTTGAGTTGTTACACTACTATAACTAAATCATATCAAATTCCTAAGGAATCCAATTTCTAGTTTGATTTATACATGTAAAACAGGGTCTTGTTTAGCAGAACTAATCTGCTTTCATAGTAAGAAAAGGAAACAAGAAAATGAAAATCTAATTTATAGAAAAAATTTTTAAATCAGGCAGCTTCTGTTTAAAAAATCCAATATTCCTTTATTTAATGGTCTAATAAAAACAAAATGCTTCTCCAGTTAGGAAAAAGCCTTTACCAAAATTCATTTAAAACAATTCAACTGTGATTTTGAATCTTTGTTTTGTCTCAGTTTCCAGCTCCTGTTATACAGATGGTTTGGTGTTGAGCTGATAGAGGTTTTATGCTTAAACAAAGATACTAAAAATCAAAATTCATTTGACTTCAAGTTAGAAGTCACACACTTGACTCCTTGGTAGGATAGTATAATTTTCAGTTGAGGAGCAGAGTCTGCAATGGAAGCTGACTTCTTACATGCCAAAGGCGGTCCAGGGTCAGTGGATGAGAGGTCAGATGACCAGCTTGTGGTAGAAATGGAGTCAGAATCATGTCTCTTGATTCCTGTCTAATTTTTCTTTTACCGTACACAGTACTAGACACAGACTCAAATAATGTTTTCATTTTCCGTTCATTCGTCTTGCAGTACTTCAGTGTCCTGCTTTATAACAGCAGTGGAAGCCCATTCACTGCTCCTTCACCACATGAAACGCTTACTTGGGCTTTGGGAATTTGAACCAAAAAAAAAAGAGAATATTTTCTTTTTTTCCTATATCCCTGTATCGCCATCAACAGTTTATGAGGGCAAGAATAAAACAAATCTAATCATGTTTAATTAAGCTGATTGCAAATATGTGTTTTTCAGTCTTCTTTAGGGGGGATGAGTTTGGGAAAGTCTAAAATAATAAGTTCCTTGATGTTTAGTTTATATTTAACTACTCTTGGATAACTGAGTGAGTTCTAGTTTCCTGAAGTGTTCTCCAGGTTAATAGGATTGGTGCTTTTAGCATGAATGATCTCTTGATGGGTGTAGGCATTATCGGAGGTGGGTAGTAGCATTAGCTTTGTTTTATAAATGAGGGAACAGCATGTATCATCTGAATATCCAAAGTGGATCTGAACCCAGAGGTCCTTCTCCACAGTTTAAGCTCACAGATCAGTTCCTATGCTTCCACCCCACGTATGCCTTTCTTTGTTACAAAATGCTGCCTGTTGCCTAACTCAAGTTTTCAATAGGCCCTTGTGTTAAGTGAGAAAAATACTTAATTCTTATAACATTTGGTAGTATTCTTCTTACCTGTATATTTGGAGTACAGAATAATTTGTGGCAGCATCTTAACTTTCAGCCTTCTTTTCCTGTGCTTTCTTCATGTTCTATCTCAATTTTCTGCATTCTCCATTCTCTTTGGTTTATTTGGGAGCAAGAATCAAATGTTCCTTATTGATTATTTGTACACCTTCTTTTCTATTCTTGAGATTTTTTATTACTCCTAAGTAAGATTAAAGTTCCTAGTCATTAGTTTCCAATAATACACTTATTAACATTTAGAATTGGTCTTTATTTAAATTGTCATCATTGGGGGGCAAATATCCTGTTGCTCTTGTAGAACTTCTGAAACACACTGCAGAGATGGAGGGTTTCCTGGAACAGTTTGAAATCTTACTTTATAATGGGGAGATACTGGACTTTCTCTGGCTTAATCGAGAAGATGGAAAGATTGTTGAACTCAACAGGAACCACATTTCTATGTGTGCACTGTAAAAACAGATGTCATTGTATTTGCATTACCCTCATTCTGTCTTTGTTTTAATGTTTAATGGAACTTAAATCAATTACAATACTTAGGATTGGCTATCTCTATGTCAAATGCCAAATGCAAAAAAAAAAAGAGTCCATAAGATGCTGAAAGGAAGTTTTGTTCTTAACCCTTCCTGTAGTGTTAGGTCAGTTTTGAATCCTTTCTTGGAAGCATTTATTTTTCCTATTGAAAAGGGAACAAAGCAACAATTAAAAAGAAAAGAAAAGGGAGTAAAGCAAAAGTTAATTGAAAAGTGAAAAATTAAATCATTATCTTTGGGTGGCTCATTAGTTTTTGGTATTTCTGTGACACTAGGTTGTGGTGGTCTCAGGCTATTTTTTTTAAATTGGAAATGAGTTTTCATTTGATATATTTGATTATTTTATAATACATTGCCATTTCTGTCACCCTAATACAGTTGATAGCTCTCTTGTGTATGATACCATTTCATTGTCCTCTGCATTTGTAAAAGGATACTTAACGGGTCAGAATCAAAAATGGAATTGCATCCAATGGAGGAGAATATGGGTGTAGGACATTTACAAAGTGATCGTGTTAGTTAGCTTAGTGACGCTGTGACCCAAATACCTGAGAACAACTTAAAGGAGGAAAAGTTTGTTTTGACTCACAAATTTCAGAAGTCTTGGTGCATGGATGCTGACTGTATTGCTCTGGGTCGGAAGTGAGGCAGCACATCATGGCAGAAGGGCACAGCAGAAGAAAGCTGTTCACCTTGTAGTAGCCAGGAAGCAGAGAGAGAGAGGTGCCATGGCGGAAGGGTGGAGGGAGTCAGGCAGACAAGATGAAATCCCCAAAGGCATGCCCCCAGTGACCTACTTCCTCCAGCCATGCCTTACCTGCCTACAGTTACCAGCCAGTAATCCATTCCAATTACTAGCCCACCAAATTGATTAATCCACTGATTAGATTACGCCTCTCATGATATGATCACATCACCTTCTGTGTTTTAGCACCGAAGCTTTTGGGTGAACCTCATTTCCAAACCTCAACACTGACTCTTCTTCAGTTGGAAAATAACCTTTTGATATGAATATATAGGTTTGAGAAAATCAGAACTTCTGCATTCTCATATTTTGAATGTCAACCTCTTGTATTTTTTCTTTCTCTCTTGCACCATGTAAACTTTCCCTCATAGCACTATTTCCTTAGCTTTCACTTGTGATCTTTCCTTTTCTCAAATTGCACTTTAAAATCTACTGCTTTTTTGTGGTTATTTCTTAGTTCAGATGCTTCCTTCTGTGTGTGTTTAGGAACTCTAAAATTTCAAGGGACAGATTTAAAAGAAGAAGAATCAGTGGCAGCAGAAGCCTGTCATTTAAAATTAGGTTATACAAATTCCCAAGAATTATATCTCCTAATAAAATCTTCCTAATGAAGAATCATTACTTTCTTGGGAGTTTATAGCATTGGGGAATTTTAAGTTATGGGAAATGAGGTGGTGAAATGATAATAGCCAAACCCATGTGGGTGTTAAATGGTAAATCCAGAATGCAAGAGAGGTACAATTGGGAAATGTGTAGGAAGGAGCAACTACCCCCACCTCAGTTGGAAAAGAAAAACTGGATTAAGTTGCGGTGGAGGCCATGTGTAAGGACGGGCTTTCCTTAGGTTGTTTATGTTTTCCTTTGAAAACAATAAATATTATTTCTTTCCTTCCAGGTCAGCCTGTCCCCCACCCCTCCCCAGGTCTCAGTTTAAATGTCACCTTTTCACAGAAGGATTGTGATTCTAAACCAAGAGAGCGCCTTTCTCTTGTCCTACCAGCCTGTTTAATTTTTACCGTAGCACTTACTAGTCAGTGCTGTTTTATTTTCATGTAGCCCTAATTACTCAGATACTTTTGGAAATAAAGATATTGAATTTTTTCTCTCTAAATAAAAAGCAGTACTAATTTTAGCAATAAATAGGCCAAGTATAATACATGGAAATCTGGGTATGGCAACACCAGAGGACTGTACCAAGGGTTTTAAACTTTATTTTATTTTATTTTTTTAATAGAAATCACAAGGTGATTCTTTTAGGAAATGGAACTCTTCAATGGCCTTGTATATATTTCATTAAAAAATAAAAAATCCATAGAGAAGATCTGTATTTCAAAGGATCACTTTTCAGGTGTAGTAGTGCACACTGAAATAAAGATGCTCTTGTCAATATGCTTCTTAGTTAATTCCCTAGAAGATCACTTTCCATGTAGCAAATGTTGCTTTTCCAGAGGACCTTCTAAAATATGACTATTTTGTCTAAGGTTTAACTTTAAAAAATGGTAATCATCCTTGGGATCGAAATGCCAAGATTTTTCCATCTGAAAAACTCTCTATAAAATAATTAGGTCTGTCTTTAGGTTGAACTTCCTCTGAAGATGTAGGCTTGCTATTTCTCATCAAATTAGCCTGGAAATGTATTTCCACTAGGCTAATCATTTGAAGCAATTTCAAATTCTAAGTATGTAGGGAACTTGGAGAATTCCCTAACAATTCACATTGGTATCTAGTCTTGGTCAGTTTCTGTGTTTTACTGGCTCATTTGTTGTAAATTCCCTGAAGAAATTATTATGAAGGTAGTCCTGTTTTAATATCATAATCATAGTCCCTCAAGAGGAAGCATATTGACTTAATCTCAGTTGCATTAATGATCCTTTTATTTGTGTAATCCATTTTTCCCACCTGGACTTGAATTTGTGAACATGTGTGACACGAGGTACTCTATAGAGCTATAAATTTTATTTGTATTATCTTTGCTAATTCCTGTGCTCATATTTTCTGCTTCCCACTAGGCTTTGTATACATTTTTTCTTAACTGTCAGGGTGAAACATAGCTTTTTTGAGCTTATGTTAAGGTTATGTTTCAGTAATTCAATTCAATTTCATAAGTGGCACACTTGATTCTGAGATGAGAGGTGGCTCAAGACAAAAGCTAAACTTGGAAACTCAGAATTAAGTAGGGACAAGAGGACATCTATGGTATCAGGGACGGTAGCTAATATGATACAATGAGAAAAAACAAAGTAGAATCCAGAAAAGATAAGCTACCACTGTAGTTTTGCAGTATTGGCAGAAGGCTCTCCAGAGGTGGTACTGTTAGGGTTGGGTCTTGAGTGAATCTGGAAGAGATAGGCTGGTTGTCTACAGTTATTCCACTAGTTTGTGTCATTAAGACTTTATGAAAATTATAGAGTTAGCTTGTTTTTTTTTTTTAATATATTCTTAGTTGTAGATGGACTCAATGCCTTTATTTATTTATGTGGTGCTGAGAATCGAACTCAGAGCCTCACCCATGCAAGGCAAGCGCTCTACCACTGAGCCACAACCCTAACCCCAAGTTAGCTTGTTTTGATACACTTATTTATTGCATAGGAAACAATTGGGATTTTAGAATTAAGTTTGAATTTTAAAAGTGAACAAGGTAGAAAGCTCAACAACATAATTCAAAATTTGATTGTTTTATCTTTAATCCCTTTTTAGGAAAATGAAGGCAGTAATAAAACACAAAGGGGAAAAACTTTTTTTTTTTTTTTTTCGGAAATAGGCTGAACAGAAGCAATTGTGAATCTCTGTGTGTGCACACACACTTATAAAAATAAAAACAAAACCCAACTGTTGATTTTTGTTCTTTCCAAAATGTCACGAGTGTAAAGGCTGAGGCCATGTTTAGTGGCAGTGCGGTGAACAACCCCCTGCTGCTCAGACTTCTAGACGCTGGCCCTAGACTTGCAGACGCTGGCGCAGCACACTTTGGGTCAGTGAGCTGGGCTGTGCAGGACCCTGTTTTCCCTATTCCTGGGGGCTCTGATGTGGTGGAACTGAAGCGGGAAGGGAAGGAGTCCAAAAATGCTCAAGCTGGAAGGGACAATTGGCACAAAGCAGTGGTAATAACCAGTCTATATATAGAGAGAGTTTGGTGTGTTTCCTTCCTGAAGGACTGCGTGAAGTAAATAAAGCAAAACCAATAATTATCAATGGGCCACTGGACCATGTCTTTACAAAAGTATTCAGATGGGCATAAATCACAGTGTCTAAGCAAACAGAAGTGGGGGATGGATGCTTGAGAGAGGAATCTACAGATTCTTCACCTGAGAGTTAGGGGGAAAGCCTGTGGCTAATGATCTTTCTTAAGCTTAAATGTAGGTCTTATAGATCTGGTGGAAGATTTTTAGTTTTAATTGTCTTTATTTGGTGCCCAAAATCTGCTCTATTAATTAAATTTATTTCTTTTATATATGATTTATTGTATCACTACAAATTCATTTATTCATCTAAGGAGCATTTATTTCCTGGTACTAAGCATAGCTCCATTTCAAGTATTTTTCTCCTAAAGAAGAACATTAAGTAATGTTTACTTATTAATAAGTAAGAATCTGACTTATTTTGGGCAAACCAAATTGTGACCTTCTTTCCTTATTTTTTTTTCTTATGTACATTTTTTAAAAACTTCAGAACAGTTAATGGTCAGTATATATGGTTAGCATCATGACATATATATATTTGGATCTATGTTGTGCCTACTATTTTGAAAAGCTGTTTTAGGGAAGTAAAGTTCAATTATTTAATTATTGCAAAAACATTGGTCTTTTCCTCTTAGTCATGAATTTTGGATATTATATCCTGATAGATCACTGGTGCACATGATTACTTGTCAGAGAGAGTGGGAAATGTGTCCCAGTACACACGTGTACTGGAGTACATGTGTGATAAAGTGTGGACGGAGAGCAGAAGGGAGCTGATACTATAGCTCCAGAGTGTCAGATTCTGAATGGCCTTAGGGATCTTCCAACCCAAATAGTTAACTCAGTTGCCTTAAACATGGTACTGCAGTTCTACTTTGGGTATTAAGGTGTCAAGAGACAACTCCTCTGTGGCAATTTTGTGTCACTTGTACCAGTTCTTTCAAGTTTATGTTGATTACAAGGAGTTTGCCGAAGAGTTTGGCTGATATCAGCTCATCGCTGATATTGGGAAGGCAATGTCCGTGGCAATGACAAATCAGTGGAGGGGAACATGAATCTTCAAAAAAAAAATAAACTCAACAAATACTTGAATACCTATTATTTGACTCAGTATCGGTGCCAGAAATCACAGATGTGAATGAGGATACCTTGCTGACCTCACGGGACTCAGAGTCTGTTGGAGGAGACTGAGAGGTAAAAGAGGCTATCTGCCTACCTGTTAAGTGCAACTGGAGAAGTGTGGAAGAGGAACAAGGGGGATATTCAGAAAGAGCTAACATCTGGCTGCATTTTTGTCAGAGAAATAAAAGCTGCCAGTGATTTCTATGGAATCAGTAGGCATGGGTTTAAGAATCAATAGTAATCATCCCATTTTAGGTCACTTAAAAATTTTTGTAGTCGTTCTACAGGTGAATATCACTTCAGTAGCTCTAGATTTGACCATTTATTACATGGATATTTGTATAGTCTGATTTTTTATTTTATTTTATTTTGTTTATTCTGGTACTGGAGATTGAGCCCAGAGGGCCTTTGCTACAGAGCTATATTCCCTGCCCTTTATATGTTTTATTTTGAGACAGGGTCTTACTAAGTTGCAAGGCTGGCCTTGAACTTGTGATCCTCCTTCCGTAGCCACAGCACCAGGTGAGGATCATCTGATTCTTCAGCAGTCAAGAGGAAGAGTGTTCAAATTGAGGGGTTTGGTATGTTTAGATCTCATAAACTTGACACATGGCCAGTGACCATAGAAAAGGACCTCCCAAAGAAGAAGAGTTGCTGAGTGACAGAAGGTGGCCCTTCCCAAATACTACTCTGTTTATAAAAATGGTTGCTTTTTGTCTAAAGCAATAGCTAAAACATCATTTAGTTTTAACTCCTTTTTTAGAACTTAGAAGATTGTATTTATTATAATTATAAGATATCCAAATAAATAAATCCCTCTGATTTGGCTTTCTTTAGATTAGAACTGTAAATCTATATGAATATTGTTACTGATTTTCTGACATGTTTATTGCATATAAAGTTTTTACTGTTTCTAATTAAGAATGCAGGGTGCTTTACATACATCATTCATTGTTATTGATGAAAACATTGCATTTAAAACTAATTGAGGTATGAGTTGGTAAACAGTTTTCTTATAAAACCAGACCTCTATAGAGTATTAATACATAGCAGATCATTTCCTTTAGGGGGTGGAAAAAATCCAAGACCTTCAGCTCTTAAGATGTGCTCACTAACAGCTGTTTCCTATAATAGGAGCAATTTGCATGCAGAACAGAGAAAATGAATTATACAAAAGGGTGTATAGAGGAATAGCTGTAACTTCTTTGGCATGTGCAACAGCCCACAAAATAAACTTCCTTCAAATGACATTGGCATGATTAATCCCAAGCAACCTGGACACTAAAACTGCTGTTCTCAAAAGGCTCTGCAGCCTGGAAGTGCCATGAGTGTAACTCTAGCCACTCAGCTGGGGTGGGGTGGGGCTGCTCAGTGCATTTAGTGGGCATCCCCACCCCAGTGCTTAGGGAATTTGAATATTCATGACAAGTTGGCAGGTGGTCAGTGGATGTAAGACTGACAAACATTCCTGGTCCCCCGCTTCCCCCAAACCTATGAGGTCAAGCAGGATGCCTTCTTCCTCAATTACTTTTTCTGATGTCAATTTGGGGAAATTTTCCTAGCATTGGCTAAAGGACACAGTCAGACATCAAAATCTTGCCTTCCCTGTACCTCTTTGTAACCATATTGATACTTGGAGCATGTCTAAACCATTGTCATGTACATTGTCAATATCACTTTTTGTAATAAAAATACCACGTTCGTAGTTCTCTACAGAGTCTCCTTGCATATTCTACCCATGCTTTCAGATGGTATTTTCTCCCTGTTAAAGCGAAAGGCAGTGAAGAGAGTTCTCCATTGAGGAATGGAGGCCTGAGTATTCTGATCCAACTGCAGGTTCCTCTGTTTGCTTCCTCCTTTTGATTTTCAAGGGGTTAGATTTCCTCTAACTTATTGAGAACTTGAGTCACTTATTGAGAACTTGAGTCACTTATTGAGAACTTCACTACAGAAACTGGTTTCTCACAGTTGTGGTGACTGGAAGTCTGAGATCAGGGTACCAGCATGGTCGGTTTCTGGCGAGGGTCCTCCTCAGAATTACAGACTCCTGTCTTCTTTCCCTTCTCACATAGTGGAAGAGGTCAAGGAACCTCTTTAGTCCTCTTTATAAGGGGACTAAACCCTTTCATGAGGGCTCTACCCTCCCATAGGCCCTGCCTCCTAATATTGTTAAGATGTGACATATGATCCACTGTATAACTGCCACCTGCTACTCGACTTAATCTTCACACTGTCTGGAAGAGGAAATTTTGCAGAGGTAGCCTTGGAGTTTGAGGTGGATCACAGGTTGGCACCCAGAGCTCTTGACACACTTTTTATCTTCCTGAGATAAACATTTTTTCTATCCTTGAGAGAGGGAATGGAAATTAGCCCGTGGAATTCTTGACTACACGGTCATAAGAAGCTCTGTTGACTTATTCTGCTAATGCTCTGGTGGGGGTAGCAGGGTAAAAGAAGAAGGGATGGTAGCACTAGAAAGCCCTTGTGAAGAAATTGGGATTTGAATTGCACAAAGGATACCGAGTAGCTCAAGGTGTAGTGGAAGGAACAGCAGGGGGACTGGACACAGGTGGGAGGTGACAAAGGGAAGCCTGGAAGGTAAGCTGGGGCAGCTGCAGAGGACTTGGCGGCATACCAGAGTCTGTGGCCTTGATATTCAGTTTTACTGACTATAAATACAGTTTTACTTTGTGAAACTACAGAACTGTAGGACAATTTCATTTGGCTTCAGATTGATTTTGGATGAATGAAAACTCATTTTAGTAGGATGAAATCTTACTTTGCTTCCTAGGATCTCTCTCATTCTCCCAAGAGTTTACCTAATAGTTTTGCTTCCTTCTAACTCCATAAGAAATACAAATGCCTTATTGTTTGTTATATATTCTTGTGATGTGATTCGATTTTAAGTGTTTGTATGTTTACCAGTATTTCAATATGTTTTCTTTTTTGGGGGGGGAGGAGGGGGCAATGAATTTTAATGGGCATCGATCAAGATGACAGACTGTGGCTTGGAGATTTTCTAAGGAAGGAGGCTGGCACAACATCAGGGAATCTCAAACACCTGAGGAGTTTAGGTCTGGACTTAGTATCTAAGCCCAGATATAGTAATCTTCTTAGGAAATTTGTCGTTCTTTTCAAGCTCTGGGTCAGAGAAGTTATTTTTAGTTTACCTAAGGCTTTAGAAAAGGTGAAAACAACCGAAGTCCACTCATTGATGGTCATAATTGCCTGATGAGCTAGGCTCCACCAAGATCTCAACAAATAACTTACATTTTTGCTTCAGATAGGAAAAATCATTGTTACAGATTCTAGAGAAGAAATAAAGACTTCAAAAAAGATTCAACTGTGGGGTTGATTAAGGGACTGTGAAAACTAGGGGTGATCTAGATGTAGAATGGGATTTCTTTTTCTTTTTTTAAAGAAGAATGTCTTTTGTGTATTATTCTCATCTTTTCTATTCTCTTTTTAATGTTGCAGTGTGCAAAGATCCACCTTACAAAGTAGAAGAATCTGGGTATGCTGGTTTCATTTTGCCAATTGAGGTTTATTTTAAAAACAAGGTATGTAATCTTTACCCCTTAATCTCTCAGAAGATCCTCCTTTCACCAAATGTTTAAAATAATGTTGACTTGTAAACACTTCTCTGGGTAGATAATATTAAAATAAGTTAAACTTGTCTTTCAAGAATTTTGACTATGATTACTCTTAATCATGGAAGAGATAGCTATAAAAAGGTAATTTCAGTGATATGAAATAAAATATGAAATTTGTTAAATATTCCTTTTTAATAGAAGCATGATTAACCATGTTGCACAAGACTATTATGTGTTGGTTAAAAAAAAGGAAAGAGGAATTACGGTTTTTCAGTGAAATGCTCCTTTTCGCATTTTTGTATATCTAGAATTTTTGAGGCTTTCAAAGAGTAATCTCAAGTTATCTTTAGCTAATATCCACACACATATACAGTAGTTTCAACTAGAGATATTATGGATTCTACTGGAATTGAGTTTTCAACAGTACCTATGTGACAGAGTACACTGACTACATAATATTAAATAAATTGTCCAGCCTCTCTAGGGCTGCTTTCCTCATTTATAAAATGGGGAAATAAGACTATTCACCTCATAAGGTGGCTGCAAGGATTATATGAAATGATTTGTAAAATATTTAGAACAGTGTCTCCTATATAACTAAATACCTAATAAATTCTAGATATTTCTAATCATACTATTCCTTATTTTTCTTCCAAAGGTTTTATGGTTTTTACATATGCCCCAAAGTGAGAGAATTCACTTTACAAAAATAAATAAATAAATAAATAAATAAATAAATAAATAAATAAATATTAAAATTAAAAAAAAAAAGGAATTGAGCAAATAGTTTCATGTTATTCAAGCCAGTACTCTGTAAATTATGGTTCTAGGGATGGCATCAGCATCATTACCAAGAGCAAGTGAGAGAAGAAATTCTCATTCTCCACCCAAATCATTGCATCAGAACCTCTGGGGTGCAACCTACAGGTCTGCATATTTACAAGTCCTTTGAGTGATTCTGATGCTCAGTAAAGGATGAAAGTCACAGATAAATGACTTTCATCCACTCTAACATGCAGTGCCTTCCACTGGAGCAGTGTCCCACTGGTTTTTAATATATAAGGCTCACTTTCAAATCAGCAAAGATTTCTTTCTGATTAAGAGGTAATTACTTTTAAAAGTTATAATAAAACTGTCCTTCAAAGTAGGCTATAAGAATGACAAGATGGATTTTATTTTCCATATTCTTCTCACCCTATCTCTTCATGTACCACATTGCTGTGATACCATCTTTATGTAAACCTTTTACCCAATTAGTTGGGATTTTTTTACATCGATATTCTTTTTTTTCTTTATTTTATTCATTTATTTACATGTGGTGCTGAGAATTGAACCCAATGCCTCACACATGCTGGGCAAGTGCTCTACCACTGAGCCCCAGCCCCAGACCTATATTGATATTCTTGTGACATATTTGACAGTAACATTTTCCCCAGTTCAATGTTCAAGTGCTTACTTTGTCCTTGATACTGTGCTGATATGTATGTTATTTTGTTTAACATTTATTAAAAAAAATGTTTAACATTTGTTAAAAAATATTTTTACAGATAAGTACTACTAACCCTTCCCTGGGAAGGAAACCAAGTCATGGAAAAGTTGAGTAGCTAATCCAAGACCTCACATGGCTACAAAGTGTTAAAACCAGATTTTTTGATCTAGATCTTTTTCTCCATTGGCTCTCCTGAACATTTCTGCCTCAGAAACAATAACTGTTTGCTATAATAATGACCATCTTTTGCAGTGGTAATAATACTGAATTCTTCATATATTTCTTATCAAATCAGAATTTGTTGAAATACATTGATATTTGCTTTTATATTAATGCACTGACCTATTTTTTCTCATTTTGAAACTGAATTTCCCTTAAGCTTTTGGCTTTCTTTTTTCTTTTCTTGTTAAAAAAAAACTATGATATAATTTACTTACCATAAAATTCACCCTTTTAAAGTTCACCACATGGTGGTTTTTGGTATATTCACAGAGTTGTGCAACCATCACCACTAATTTCAGAACATTTTTATCACCCCATAAAGAAACACTGTACCCATTAACATTCATTTCTCATTCTGTCTTCTAGTCCCTGGTATCCATTAATCTATTTCCTTTCTTTATGGGCTTTCCTATTCTGGACATTTTATATAAAGGGAACTATAAATACGTAGACTTTTGTGTCTGGTTTCTTTCATTTAATATGTTGTCAAGTTTCATCCATGTTGTAGGATGTATCAATACTTATTTGTTCTTAAAACTGAATAATGTCCCATTATGTAAGTATGTCACATTTTGTTTTTTCATTTCTAAGTTTGATGGCTGTTGGACTCGAGTCTACTTTTTGATGATTATGAATAATACTGGTATGACTACTCATTTATAAGTGTTTGTGTGGACATGTATTTTCAAATCTTCCTAGTATATACCTACATAGAATTTGTTTGGCCATATGGTAATTCTGTTAAACTGTTTTCCAAAATGATCGTCCCATTTCACATTCCCACATAATGTATGAAGGTTCTAATTTCTCCAACACTTGTTATTTTCCATTTTTCTTTTTGACTATGGTCATCCTAAAGTCAAAAAGTGGTATCCCCTTTTTGGCTTTGATTTGTTTCTCTTTGATGACTTATAATGTTGTACATCTTCATATGCTTATTGTCTGTATGTGTTTTTTGAGAAATGAATATTCAAGTCTTTTCCCCATTTTACAGTGTATTTTTAAAAATGTTTTTATTAGTTGTTGATGAGCCTTTATTTATTTATTTGTGTGTGGTGTTGAGAATCGAACCCAGTGCCCCACACATGCTAGGCAAGTGCTCTACCATGGAGTCACACCACCAGCCCAACAGTGTGTTTTTAATTTAAGTGACTATTTATGAGAAGAAATTCAGAGCCTCTTTTCTCCTTCGCCTTACCTTTCTTTAGTATCTTAGTTTAATGAAGATCATACAATGCTTTTCTTCCTTCTTGTCACAGTATATCCAGTGTTTCAGTTTCATCAAGGGATTGGGTTGTACTGTAGGAAGAATCTAGGCCTCCAAGCCCAAAAGCCTTGCTTCAAAGAAATTAGAGGATAGGCAACTAGGATCTCTTGAAGGAGGACTGACTGCATGGCTATGGGTAAACCTCTCTTCATCATCCAGGTTGACATTTTTCCGAAGGCTTCAATTTGAAAACAGTACTGCAATGATATATCTTCTTACCTTTTTTGTTTATAACTTTTCTGGTCATTTTTATAAGCTCTCAGTTGAGCAGAGAATCTATTTTCTGAATTGCCTACCTTTCTGATATATAGAAATAGCTAGAATCTTTTCATGATTAAAAAAAAAAACACCAACGAAGAGGCCAAATGTACCATTTCTTAACCCCCACTGTCTTCTCAAACTCATGGAACAGAGTAGAAAGCAAGTTACAGTGAAGACACTTAAAGCAGTTCTCCTCATGACTATGACACATTTGCTTTAAAAGAGTTTGGCTTCTTAAAATATGAAGGAAGAAAGAGGCACATGAGATAGAAGCAGTTCTTCCTTTAGGGCTGTTATAAAATAGACATTTAGACTGAATGACATTAAGAATATTGTTGTTTAGTCCAAATTTGTTTATTTTCTGTTTTTAGATTTTCTTTTAAGACTTGTACTTAAATAATTATTGTTCTTTTCACACGTGCACAATGAGACACACATACTTATTTTTCAGAGTTTATAATGTAAAATGTTAGAATATTAGTTGGCCATATGTAGATATTTGGATCAATAAATGGTGACTTAACACAGAATAGCATACAGTACTCAAGTCTCAAAATATGGTGATGATTTGAGTTGCAGAAGTAAACACATAAAAATGTGTGGATACCTGTATATACCTATGTAATCCATGTATATGTGGTTGTGATAGCATTGATACATGTTTTTAAAACCAATGAAATGAGCAAATGGTGTTATGGAAATGCACATATGTAGTAATATAAGCGCATGTGTCAGAACAACAAGAGAGGAATTTAGAGGCATTAGTTACTAGGGAGGAGAGATGGAGAAGCTTGTATTTGTACAATTTTATTTCTTTAAAGAAAGGGGTAGCCAGGTGTGGTGGAACATGCCTGTAATCCTAGTGACCCAGGAGGCTGAGGTAGAAGGATTACAAGTTCAAGGCCAGCCTAACCAATTTGGCAAGATCCTTTCTCAAAAAGGACTGGGACTGTAGCTCAAAACACCCTTGGGTTCAGTTCCCAGTATCAACAAAATTTTAAAAATTTTAAGAAAGAGGTAAAGCAAATGTAATGAAAGGGTTCTTTTTAATCTCAGTGGAGGGTACTTGGATGTAGTATTTTAAGTACTTTTTATATGTTTTTACTTTTTTTTCCTATATATTTTATTTTTCTTTTTAAAATTTCTTTATTTCTTTATTTATTTTTATTCACACAATTCATATAATCTCACATATACATAGGGTAATACTGTCTGTCTCAGTCTATTATTTTTCCTTCCCCCATCCCCTCCTATCCCATTTTCCTCTACCCCATCCATACTTCCTCCATTCTTTCCTATCCCCCCCATAACCCCCGCCCCCGTTATGTATCAGCATCCACTGATCAGAGAAAACATTTGGCCTTTGGTTTTTTGGGCTTGACTTATTTCACTTAGCATGATATTCTCCAACTCCATCCATTTACCAGCAAATGCCATAGTTTTATTCTTTTTTATGGCTAATATTCCATTGTGTATATATACCACAGTTTCTTTATCCATTCTTCAATTGAAGGGCATCTAGGTTGGTTCCACAATCTAACTATTGTGAATTGAGCAGCTATGAACATAGATGTGGCTGCATCCCTGTACTTTGCTGATTTTAAGACCTTTGGGTATAAACCGAGGAGTGGGAGAGCTGGGTCAAATGGTGGGTCCATTCCAAGTTTTTTGAGGAATCTCCATACTGCTTTCTAGAGTGGCTGCACCAATTTGCAACTCCACCAGCAATGTACAAGTGTGCCTTTTCCCCCACATCCACACGAACACTTGTTATTGCTTGTATTCCTGATAATAACCATTCTAATTGGAGTTAGATGAAATCTTAGGGTAGTTTTAATTTGCATTTCTCTAATTACTAGAGATGATGAGCACTTTTTCATATATTTGTTAATAGCTTGTATATCCTCTTCTGTGAAGTGTCTGCCCAGTTCCTTAGCCCATTGTATTGGTTGGGCTCTTTGCATTTTGGGTGTAAAGTTTTGTAAGTTCTTTATAAATTTTGGAGATCAGTGCTCTGTCTGAAGTGTGTGTGGAAAAGATTTTTTCCCACTCTGTAGGCTCTCTTTTCACATTCTTGATTGTTTCTTTTGCTGAGAAAAAGCTTTTTAGTTTGAACCCGTCCCATTTATTGATTCTTCCTTTTATTTCTTGCACTCTGGTGGTCATGTTGAGAAAGTCTGGTCCTAAGTCAATATGAAGAAGATTCGGGCCTACTATTTCTTCTATTTGGTGAAGAGTCTCAGGTTGAATTCCGAGATCCTTGATCCATTTTGAGTTGAATTTTGTACAGGGTGAGAGATAGGGGTTTAATTTCATTTTATTGTATATGCATTTCCAGTTTTGCCAGCACCATTTGTGGAAGAGGCTATCTTTTCTCCACTGTATCCATACTAGACACTCCACTTTGTCTAGTATGATATAACTGTACTTACATGGGTTTGTCTCTGGGTCCTCTATTCTGTACCATTGGTCTATCTGTCTATTTTGGTGCCAATACCATCCTGTTTTTATAACTATTGCTCTATATAGTAGAGTTTAAGGTCTGGTATTGTGATACCTCCTGCATCATTCTTCCTGCCCAGGATTGTCTTGGCTATTCTGGGTCTTTGGTTCTTCCATATGAATTTCATGATTGCTTTTTCTATTTCTGTGAGGAATGTCATAGGAATTTTTATTGGAATTGCTTTAAATTTGTACAGCATCTTTGGAAGTATGGCCATTTTGATTATATTGATTCTGCCTATCCAAGAACATGGAAGATCTTTCCATCTTCTAAGGTCTTCCTCAATTTCTTTCTTTAATGTTCTGTAGTTTTCGTTGTAGAGGTTTTGTTTTTTTTTGTTTTTTTTGTTGTTTTTTTTTTGGTACTGGGGATTGAACTCAGGGGCACTCCACCACTGAGCCACATCCCCAGCCCTGTTTTGTATTTTATTTTAGAGACAGGGTCTCACTGAGTTGCTTCAGGCCTCACTGAGTTGCTGAGGCTGGCTTTGAACTTGCGATCCTCCTGCCTCAGCCTCCCAAGTGCTGGAATTACAGGCGTGCACCACCGCGCCCGGCCGTTGTAGAGGTTTTTCACCTCTTTTGTTAGATTGATTCCCAAATATTTTATTTTATTTGAGGTTATTTTGAATGGAGTTATTTTCCTCAATTCACTTTCAGATGATTGATCGCTTATGTAGATAAATACATTTGATGTATGTGTGTTTATTTTATATCCTGCTATTTTGCTAAATTCATTAATTAGGTCTAAAAGTTTCCTGGTAGAGTTTTTTGGATGCTCTCACTATAAGATCATGTCATCCGCAAATAGTGACAGTTTGATTTCTTCTTTTCCTATTCGTATACCTTTAATTTCTGTGATTTGTCTAACTGCTCTGGCTAGCATTTCCAGCAGAGTGTTGAATAGAAGTGGTAACAGTGGGCATCCCTGTCTTGTTCCAGTTTTTAAAGAGAATGCTTTCAGTTTTTCTCCCTTATGAATGATGTTGGCAGTGGGCTTAGCATAAATAGCCTTTACAATGTTCAGGTATGTTCCTACCATCCCAATTATTTCTAGTGTTTTGAGCATGAAGGGGTGTTGTATTTTGTCAAATGCTTTCTCAGCAGCTATCGAAATAATTATATGATTCTTAACCTTAAGTCTATTGATGTGATGAATTACATTTATTGATTTCCGGATGTTGAACCAACCTTGCGTCCCTGGGATAAACCCCACTTGATTGGGGTGCACTATTTTCTTAATATGTTTTTGTAAGCGATTTGCCAGAATTTTGTTGAGGATTTTAGCATCTATGTTCATCAGAGATATTGGCCTAAAGTTTTCTTTTCTAGATGTGTCTTTGTCTGGTTTTGGTATCAGAGTGATACTAGCTTCATAGAATGAGTTTGGAAGGGTTCCCTCCTTTTCTATTTCATGAAATACTTTCAGGAGTATTGGTATAAGTTCTTCTTTGAAGGTCTTGTAGAACTCAGCTGAGAATCCATCTGGTCCCAGGCTTTTCTTGGTTGGTAGGCTTTTGATGGCTTCTTCTATTTCATTGCTTGAAATTGTTCTGTTTAAATTGTGTATGTCCTCCTGGTTCAGTTTGGGAGGATCATATGTCTCAAGGAATTTGTCGATGTCTTCAAGATTTTCTATTTTATTGGAGTATAGGTTTTCAAAGTAGCTTCTAATTATGTTTTGAATTTTAATGGTGTCTATTGTGATATTTCCTTTTTCATCATGAATTTTAGTAATTTGAGTTTTCTCTCTCCTTCTCTTTGTTAGTGTGGCTAAGGGTTTTATCTGTTTTGTTTACTTTTTCCAAGAACCAACTTTTTGTTTTGTCAATTTTTTGAATTGTTTCTTTTGTTTCAATTTCATTGATTTCAGCTCTGATTTTGATTATTTCCTGTCTTCTACTACTTTTGGTGATGAACTGTTCCTCTTTTTCTAGGACTTTGAGATGTAAGGTTAGGTCATTGAATTGTTGACTTTTTATTCTTTTCTTGAATGCACTTAATGCAATGAATTTTCCTCTTAGTACTGCTTTCATAGTGTCCCAGAGATTTTGATATGTTGTATCTTCATTCTCATTTACCTCTAAGAATTTTTTTTATGTCCTCCCTGATGTTTTCTGTTATCCATGCTTCATTCAATAGGATATTATTTAGTCTCCAGGTGTTGGAGTAGTTTCTGTTTTTTTCTTTTGTCATTGATTTCTAATTTCCTTCCATTATGATCCGATAGAATACAAGGTAGTATCTCTACTTTTTTGCATTTACTAAGGGCTGCTTTGTGGCATAACATATGGTCTATTTTAGAGAAGGAGCCATGTGCTGCTGAGAACAAAGTGTATTCACTCCTTGATGGATGGAATATTCTATATATGTCTGTTTAGTCTAGGTTATTCATTGTGTTATTGAGTTCTGTGGTTTCTTTGTTTAGTTTTTGTTTGGTAGATCTGTCCAGTGTTGACAGTGGTGTGTTAAAGTCACCCAGAATTATTGTGTTGTGGTCTATTTGATTCCTGTAATTGAGAAGGATTTGTTTGATGTACATGGACGGGCCATTGTTTGGGGCATAAATATTTATGATCATTATGTCTTCTTGATTTATGGTTCCCTTAAGCAGTATGTAATGTCCTTCTTTATCCCTTCTGACTAACTTCAGCTTGAAGTCCACTTTATCTAATATAAGGATGGAAACCCCTGCTTTTTTACTAAGGCCGTGTGCATGATAGGTGTTTTCCCATCCTTTCACCGTTAGCCTCTGGATGTCCTTTTCTATGAGATGAGTCTCTTGAAGGAAACATATTGTTGGGTCTTTCTTTTTGATCCAGTCTGCCAGTCTATGTCTTTTGATTGACGAATTTAGGCCATTAACGTTATTATTATTGAGATATTATTGAGATATGATTTGTATTCCCAGTCATTTTGGCTTAGATTTGTTTTTTAATGTGACTTGGTTTCTCCTTTAATTGGCTATTCTTTTAGGGTAGTTCCTCCCTTTGATGACTTATATTGTTGTTCGTTTCTTCCTCATGGAATATCTTGCTGAGAATGTTCTGTAGCGCAGGCTTTCTATGTGTGGATTCCTTTAACTTTGTTTGTCATGGAAGGATTTTATTTCATCTTCAAATCTGAAGGTTAGCTTTGCTGGATATAGGATTCTTGGTTGGCAGCCATGTTCTTTCAGAGTTTGAAATATATTGTTCCAGGCCCTTCTAGCTTTTAGGGTCTGGGCTGAGAAATCTGCTGATATTCGAATTGGTTTCCCCCTATATGTAATCTGTTTCTTTTCTCTCACAGTCTTTAAAATCCTATCTTTATTTTGTACATTAGGCATTTTCATTATAATGTGTCTTGGTGTGGATCTGCTGTAATTTTGTGCATTTGGTGTTCTGTAAGCCTCCTGCAGTTGAGTTTTCATTTCATTCTTCAGGTTTGGGAAATTTTCTGATATTATTTCATTGAATAGGTTGTTCATTCCTTTGGTTTGTATCTCTGTGCCTTCCTCAATCCCAATAATTCTTAAATTTCGTCTTTTCATGATATCCCATAGTTCTTGGAGGTTCCGTTCATGATTTCTTACCATCTTCTCTGTTTGGGCAACTTTATTTTCAAGATTCAATATTTTGTCTTGATTGTCTGAGGTTCTGTCTTCTAGATGATCTGGTCTGTTGGTGGTGCTTTCCATTGAGTGTTTAATTTGATTTATTGTTTCCTTCATTTCAAGGATTTCTGTTTGGTTCTTTTTCAGAATCTCTATCTCTTTGTTGAGTTGATCTTTTATTTCCTGTAGTTACTCTTTCAGCTGCTTATTGAAATGGTCAATCATTGTCTGCATTTGCTCTCTTAACTCATCATTTGCTTCTCTGAACATTTTAATCATGTATCTTCTGAACTCCTTTTCTGGCATTTCTTCTACCATGCTGTCATTGGATTCTTTTAGTGTAGAATCTTGGTTTGTTTGAAACACTTTCCTCCCTTGTTTTTTCATGTTGTTCATGTATCTTCCCCTCTAGCAATGCAGATCTAGGGTATTGTAGTTTCTGCCCTATAGGCTTATAGTGACCCTATAGTTTTCTGAAACCTCTTCTTTAAGGGCGGGATCAATATTAGCAACACCCAGTACAGACAATATGCAGCTGTAAACTAAATAGCTCCTATGAAGACTATTTTTACAGTAGTTTTTTTGTTACAATATTGTTACAATATTGTCATAATAAACAGAGAGGATGAGTTCAATTGTTATCTACAGTATAACAAACAGATTTGCATTGAGGTCTATAGTTTCTAATGGAGGACAAAGAGGATGGGGAGGGCTGTAGGATGTAACTGTTAACAGTGTAAGAAGAGTATGAAGAAGTTCTAGATCATAGGAAGAGTGAAAGTGTAGTCAGAAGAAGTTGGTTGTTAGCATGAGAAAAGTGAGAAAAAGCCCTTGAGGAAAGAGGTAAACAAAAGGAAAGTAGAGAGCAAGAAAAGCAAAGAAATAAAAGTTTAAAAGCTATCACAAAGGAGAAAAAAAAATTCTACACTATAACTGTCATATGCTATTCAAACCTCCCAGTCTTTAGTAACCTGAGGCATGAGAGGTACTTGACAATGAGCTTCCAGTCTCCAGGGGACATCTCAGGATTGGATTTGCCCCACATAATGACAGTTTCCCCTTCGCAGATAATCCAAGATGCTTGCACTGGCTTCCAAACATGTTGGCAAATGAGATGCAGCGCAGGGCGTGGGCACAGAGTCTGTGTGGGGTGCATTCCGTCAGGCTGGGACCCTGGAGGTGGTGTGCTGTCAGTCCGGCTGGCAGTCCTGCAGCTCCTGACTTTTTTCCCCCAAAATGGCGGCAGCCATGTGTAACCAAACCTGAGGGTACTGTGATGGTGAACTTCCAGGCAACAGCAGGCAGCTGGCGATCCACTGATGATCTACAGGCTCCGCAGGCTATTGGCGGACAATGGCAGATGAACCTTGATTGGTGGGCTACGGGCAGGCCAGAGGCAGGCAAACAGGCAAGTGAGGGATGATAGGCGGCGGTCAGTGAGCAATCTGCACTCAAATGTAGTTCTTATGCTGGTAGACTGCAGGTGATCGAGGTAGACAGACGTGGTAAACAGCAGGGGATCAATGAGGAGTAAAGACTGCTTCACGGAGAAACAGGTTTTCCTCTGTTTGAATCTGCCGTCTTGGATTTCCAAAACCAGACACTTTTTTTCTGTTTTTACCTTTTTCATCAGACAGGAATTCTTGTTTTGCAACCCCTTTTAATTTATCTTAAGTTTCTTCGATAAAAGATTTTTGCTGTATTTCAATTTGAACCTCTGACTGGATGTATTTTTTAAAAATAATTTTATTGTGGTTAAAATAGAACACGATCTCTGAGCAGATTTGAAGTGTGCATTGCTGTTGATTGTAGGTGCAATAGATCTTTCTTCCTCATTCACCTCACTTAATTGAAACTTCATGCTTGTTGATTAATAACTCCCCACTTCCCCTTTGCACATCCCCTGCTAAATAATCATCCAGTCTTATATTTTATGAATTTGATGAACTTGACTATTTTAGATTCCTTATGTAAGTGGAATCATGCAGCACTTGTCTCTGGTGTCTGTTTTATTTCATTTAACATGATGTCCTCAAAGTCCAAGTGGATATATTTCTTGTTTCTCTTCCTATTGAAATGATTGTTTGGTAAAAATTTAGTGGGTCCAGAATGTTCCTCTCATTTCTTTTGAGCATTTATTGTTTTCTTTATTGTAAGAATTTGTCCTACTCCATCCTGAGGAGTGAGCATCCTTTACAGTTATGGTTTACAAGAAAGTGTTTTTCCTAGAGAGAGAAAGCAGCCAGTGTTCCCCATGATGCTGGGAGAGCCCTGCGGCTGCATGTTGAGACTGCCAGCTGCCTTGCGTCCCCTCCTCATTCTCATTCTTGCCCTGCTTCTCTGGTGTGCTTGTCTTCATCTTTGCTCATCTATTTGAGCTGTAGAGACAATGGGGCAGGTTGAACATCATTCCTTCTGTCAAGTTTGGTGTGTTTATTCTGTCTTATTTTGTATTTGTGCTCAACAAAACCAGTCTGAGAGTCATATGTGTTTCAGAAACTCAGAACCAACGGGCACCCTGGAACATAATTGACCATGGCACTTTAGGTTTGAAAGCCTCCTGTGCTCCTCTGTTTTCAGAAAAAGCACATGAGTAAATGTTAAGGACTGAAGCTCCTGCATTTTGAGAGGGGTGATATGATGCCAAAACCAGATTTCCCCCTGTAGGAGATGCATTAGTTTTGTTTATAGAACAAATGCATGCTTTCTTATTTCAACTTTGAAGAAGAATCTTTCCTGAGGATCATATTGATATAATATATAGACATTTGCTCTCTAAAAAAAGATGCCCCTGTGGCCAAAACACAAATTTATGGGTTCTTTTTCCTTACTCAAAAAACCAAAACCAATAAACAAAACAAAACAAAACAAAAAAACACCTTTAAAATCATACTGGGATTCATAGAGAGTCACTTTTTATGTTCCCACAGTATTGAAAAGTAATGGCTTTTTTGTTTATTTGTTTAAAACTGTTGAAGGCTATAACCTAATGTTATTACCTCATTCTTTTTCTGTTGGTACTTAGTTATATTTATTATTTTCTCTTTAAAAAAGCATACAGAAGTATGTGTTCTTTTAGTAAAAGTGTACAGAATGAAGTTTAGGAGTTTTATTTCCTTGATTCCATTTAAAGATTGTTAACTGTTTGGTATTGCTTTTTCAGATTTCCCTTTTGCATTTTGCACAGATTAAAAATATGTCAATATAGAGACTGGGCTACAGTCTACTATACTTGAGTATTTTTCTGTGATTTACTTCTAATTCACTTAGCAGTAAGCCTTTCCAAGTCAGAATTTTAAGCATCTGAATGTTATTCCAGGGTGATGATGTAGATAATTAAAAATTTTTTGTTGTTATAAACACTATTACAATGAATATTTGAACCCATACTTACGTATTTTGAATTTTTTTCATTCTAAAATTCTGTTATTCACTATAAATAGGATTTACTGCTTAATATATAGAAACAAGGACACATTATTTTAAGGACACATTAGGATATTATCTTTTCTGTTAATACTGAATTCTAATAAATAAGCAATTTTAGAATAAATTATCCTGATAACAAAGTCCTTGAAATAGAGTTACTAACTTTTTAAAATAAGTATTTATAGAACTACTGGGCATATCTGAGTATTTCTATGGAAGGATTCTTAGGAGTAGAATTACAGAGTTGAGCATCATTGGTATTCAGTATGTTGATAGATACTACCAAAAGTTCTGACAAAAAGGCTTTATCAATTTACACTCCCAATTACGAGGCAGAAAATTCTCCTCCTTAGAAATCAATTCTAAGGTTACATTGACCATCGTATGATTGAGAGGAGTTATAAGACAAAATTAGTCATAATTCAATGTAATAATTGCATTAATAGGGGAATGTCTAACTCAGATTGTATTAGAGTTTAGGAAACCTTTCTGGAGGAGTTTGCTTTAACTGTATCTTGAATAATGAGTTTCCATTAACCAGGCAAAGAGGGAAGTGTGCTGGGAGGGAAGGTGTTTGAGTCTTGGCGAGCGCATGGCAGAATCAATGAGATAATATGATGATGAACTGCAAGTGCTTCAAAATTGTGGAAGGAGAGGGTGTAATAAAAGAACAAAGGAAATACAGGGGAGGTGATAAAAGGCGATGCTGGCTATTCCAAGGAATTAGGATTGTATCATAGAAAATGATGAGCCTCTAAAGGCTTTTTTTTAATCAATGGAAAGATACCTGATTTTTGTGTTAGAAAAATCACTCTCATCATGTGGGAAGTACAAGGAAGCATGTTCAAAAGCAGCAGAGACTGGGCAAGGAATGGTGAAGGTCTAAGCAATGGCTGTGTTCGTGGTGGCTAGAGAATGGTGGGTGGATCTGAGTTCACGAGGAACTAATAGAACTGGGAGAGAATTTGGCTGTGGCCAGTGAGAGAGATCCAAGAGTGGATGGTGGCTTTGTATATTTTAACTTGGGCACACATGTAGGCTTGCTGTATGCTAATGTATAGAATACAGGAGAAAGGATGGGTGGTGATGATTTAAGTAATACGTGAGTTTGGTGTTGCTGCAGGTCAGCTTATGAAAGGTGCCTCTGGCAGTCAAGAGCTGAGCAGGGGATTCCGTGAGAGGGGCCACTGTCACATAGTTAAAACTGACTCCTGTAAATGGGTGACATCTTCCTTGGAAACTTATGGAAAGATAAAGGACACTTAAGGGTCAAGGAAGAAAGAAGAGAAGCCTGTGAGAAGGAATGGCCAGCTAACCATGAGGAAAACCAGAGGAGAATGGCATTCTGATAAGAGATGGGAGGGGCATTTTCCATGCCAGACTACATGTCGGTGGCGAGGGCGTTAGGAAATGTGTGGAGGCTATGATGGGGGGAAGTTGGGTAAGGAGATAGCAACCTTGAATTTGTAGTAGATAATGCCTACATTCTGACAGTTTAGGTGGTAAGACCTTTTCATCCAAAGAAATGCATTCAGATCACTTTGTTTCATCATGTTAGTCATACAAGAACACTGAGCTCACAGCCACCCCCAGGGAGAGCCGTGAGAATGAAATGAGGTGAATGTTCAAGTACATATTAGTTAACTATGTTATCTGCAATCTTCATTTCACCTTGGAGAGTTAAAAATTAATGTGTAGAGAGGGTTTATAAATGTTTGCATGCCACCACGCACAGCTTTGTCTTCCTGTTTCTTTATTCAGGAAAATGCTATTCTTTATTCATCTTACCGATATGCTACGTTTCTACTATGTGCAGGCACTAAACTAATTGTCAAGGGTACAATTCATACATTGTTCCTACTTTCAGTAATCTTATGATATAGCAGGGTAAATGTAGATAATAAGACAATTATTCTAAGATGTGGCAGAAATAAGAGGGAGGTACATGGCAAAGGAGAGGCAGTGGGGAGTTGTGGGAGTTGCTCAGTGAAGCCTTTCCAAAGTAAAACCTGAGTGGAGAAGGATACAGACTTCCAGGTAAAGCAGGAGGTAGAGGAACAGAGGTAGGTGATAAGATAGTAATGTAAAGCAGAGTGAACTTAGAACATGCTAAGTATTGAGAAGCAACTAGCGGTAATATATTGCTGGAACATCAGATGGGCAGAAAGGATGTGTTGAGATTAGAAGCCAGGAGCCAGGTCATGGCAGTCCCTATATGGCATTCAAGTCAGGTTAGAATTTTACCCTGATGGCCACTGGAACCTGTTACAGTTTTAACCAGGGAGTAAAAATGGATAGATTTTTGTTTTATGTAGATAATTTTGAAAGCTGAATAATGAGTCCTGAAATAGGAAGACCTAGTACAGGATGGAATCTATAGTAGCTTGGACAGCGAATAAGAGCCCGGCAGTAGGAGTTGGAGGGCTTGTTTAATGAATATGTAGGAGAGAAAATGGCAGACTTTGATGATGGGTGTGGAGGGTTGGTGGCTTGGTTGGTAGCATTGTTCCACTTGAGGGATTGTGGGGAAGATGATGAGTTGATTATTTTTGGTTTTCCCCTAATACAAGAAACCAATTTTATTTGATACTTTCATTTTTTTTTAATAATTCCATAGTAAATGTTTCCAGTTCACTTTGACACTACATTTGTTTAGTGTCTAGACCTTTCCTCTTTCTTATGAGGATTAAATCTTTGTTTTAAAATTTCTATTTTTGTCTTATTCTTCTTTCTTAATTGTCTTTAATTCTCCAGGAAGAACCTAAGAAAGTCCGCTTTGATTATGACTTATTCCTGCATCTTGAAGGCCATCCACCAGTGAATCACCTCCGCTGTGAAAAGCTAACTTTCAACAACCCCACAGAGGATTTTAGAAGAAAGTTGCTGAAGGCAGGAGGGGTAAGTGGCACTCCCTTGTGAAAAGCCCTCCTATTTAAAAAACCCCAACCTGCTGGTACATTAAGAAGTATGATAGTATTTTCAGAGAGGTAATAGGAATGAAGTACCTTAATGGCTTAGCTGTGTGGACTCAAGGTATGGGAAGAAGTAGGCAAACAATGTTTTAAGTGGGTGTGGGTCTGAAATTACATTATTGGTTAGAACAGCTTTAAGAGCTATATAATTCATATTTATTTTGATGAAAGCCTAAAACAAGCAGCATTAAACTATCTTCAATTAGGAAAAAACAATTTCTGAACTTTTTTATATTAGTTACAGAAACTTTTGGGGAAAAGTTGAAAGTCACATTAAAATTGATATAAAAGGGTTATTGTTCATAGTTTCTTGATCATAATTAGTTAAAAAAAGGCACATTCACTCCTGGGTTATTTAAATATATATTTTGTTTGACTTGTATGTATGTAAACAGTGATTTTCTATTTTTATGATAATGGTAACAAAGGTGTAGTTAATTTTTGACTTGTTTGGGTTGAGTTTCTTGCAAGCATGAACATTTGGAATATTTACTTGCATCCAAGTCAGCTGTACAGACAAATGTTATTGATTGGTCAATATCTATTTTCTAATAAATGTCATTGGGACCATCAACCTCTACTTCAGATGAACTTCCTTTGTTGTCTTAGGTGGATAATTCATGCCCTAATTTGGAAATTTGTTCATTACTCTAGGATCCTCTTCATTTAGTTTTTGGGGAAGTTTTTTGTTTAATTTTTGTATCCGTGAAATTATCATTTTCTGTAAGCACATGTAGACCATAACCTATGAAGTTGATCTCTTCACTGTTAAACTTTACCTGAGGGCTTTAGAGGAAAAAGTTGGGTTTATGTAGCACAGAGATTCTTTCCCTTTATGGTCACGAACAACTCCTTAGTGAACCTCAGGAAAGCTATGGAACTATTAATGTGCATATGAGGTATTGCAAGTTCTTTAACTATGTTCATTCCTCACTGTGACATTTGTCAGTGAATTATGAGTTAAGTAAGTATTGGTGGGTCAGCTTCAGAAACGAACCACCACTTGGAATATTCTATGGGAAAATGCGTCTTGGTGAAAAAGTGAGCTTTTGTGAAACAAACCATTTTAAAATTAGGGACTTATATATTATTAAGGGAGCTGTTTTAAAAATTAACCTTGTTTTATTCCTTTAGTAGTTATCAAAAGCACCATGCTGATGCTGTTTACCTATGGCTATGCCCTTAACAATTACCTGGTCCATTTTTAAAACCCTAAGCAGCCATGTTATTTTACTTTTTATGACTATGGCATGTTGTGCTTCCTATTGTCTCTTTGGCTATGTTGTTGGGTAGGTAATTCGAGTGTGTGTGAATTATGGGACTTGAGTACATCAAGCTTCTGATAAGGGTCGCAGGGAAAAGTAAATATGACGCAAGAACTTTTTAAAACAACCACTTAGTCCCAGAGCACTCATGGATTGCTTGTGAGCAGGAGGAGAGGTTAGAGGTCAGTGATAATGCAGTCCAGTGCAGCGCCACATGCCTGTGAGGCCTCTCCTTGATTTCTTGTCTTTTGCTCTGTGCAGAATGATTCTCCTTGACTTCTGACTTTCTTTTTGTTTCTTTAAGTGCGATTTGAAGCCTGCAGATATTTTCTTATTAGACTTTGTGTCTTGACAACTCTGAAATAATGAGTGTGAAATGTGAACTATTCCAAGCACACTAACTTGACATATTTCATAAGTTCTTCATGGGGTTAATTGCAGTGAATTTTGTAGTAAAAAAATTTTAGAAATTCATGTGAGGTTGGGTAATCCCATAGATTCTATTCATTTCAATGGGAAGATTAAAGTTACCTTCTACACAAATGTGAAAGGCAATCAATGGAGTAATATACTTTTTGGCTTACTTAGATTTTTGACATATTTTTATCTGATATTCATACATTTACCATTGTCTTAGTATTAATGCAGCCTGTCTTGGTGTTGCTAACTTTTGAGCCATTTTGATTTTATTAGAAATCTCTGTCCATGTCTCTTCAGATTTGTGTGTGGGTGGGCGGGGTGGGGGGGGGAAGGCTATTATTTAAATTTTAACCTAAATATTATATATGTGACTTAGACATATATGTTCTAACTTTAAAGGAAAAAAAATCAAGCCCTGTTTCATGTACTCAGGATGTGATCCTTATGTACAGCTGAGGAATGAGTGGAATAACCCTGGTATTTGGCTCTGATTCCTTCTCTCTCACTTTTTTCTTTTGAACCAAAAGTACATAGCCCTATTAACATTGAATTTGACTTTTTTAAAGATCAGAAAGTCACGAAAATCTTGTTTTTAGAGCTGGCAGCCTCTTACCAAAAAATGCTTTTCAGCTCTTAAATGGAAATGATTCCAAAGAACTTTTTGCCAGAAGAATCTTGAGAAGTTGCAGATTCTTTTCTGCTTTATAATCTGTAAACCTATAACTACATGACAATTTTTTTTCTCACACTGGATTTCCTTTTTTTAATATCATAACTATCTTCTCAGTAGTTTCCAAAAAATGTTGATGTTCTTCACCCTCGTAAGAAATGTACTTTATACCCTTCTGTTGAATAGCTCTCTGATATTAAGGATATCTTTGGTTTAAAAGACAAAAAAAAAAAAAGCTTTTGTGGGCCAGGTAAATTTGAACTTAAACATTATTTTCAGTGTCTATTGAAATATAGAATTATTTCTTTTACAGAAACCCGAAGGTAAACTAGAGACCTCATTGGATATTGCTGGGGAAATTGTGAATTTGGTTTAGAACCTAGCCCCTGTCAAACCTTAAGTAAAGAAAAGACAGGGCAAGAGTGAATAAATGGAACAACTTTAGAGCATCTTTTAAAAAATATTTAATATATTTATAATTTTCATTTATATTTATTATTATGTCATTATTAAAGGGTGAAGTGAGCAGTAAACTTTTGAGGGCAAGATTGATATTATCTATTTGTTCTTAAATTTTAAGCAAAAGGACCAAACGTACTTCATGGAGAAGCACCTCTCCATTCCACCTGAAGTATTTCTACTTACTTCTCATTTAAAACAAACAAAGTAATGAATCCATTTTGGATCAGTGATTTTCAAATCGTGTTGATCAGGATGACAGGATTAAAGGATTTGAGATTGTGGTAGATGACTCTACTTTCTATTTAATTATCATCATCTTAGTAGCTGCAATTCAGTCATACAGAAAAAGAGTATGGAAGGATTTGCTATCCCTCACTTCTACATTGTATTGGAAGAAGGTGAGACTTCCTTTTGGGTATTGGCAAAAAAAAAAAAAAAAAAAAAAAAAAGAAAAAAGATATATATTAGTGTTTGTATGTCATTTCACTAAAATCGATTGTTCTAGTAACTTGTTTCTGAATTTCTGATTAGGAAGACATATGATAACAATTGGTAAAGATTTTTGAAGTCAGACAGATTTAGGTAAAACCTCATTTCTTATCTTCAAACCGGACTGTCCTGTAAAAGTTACTGCATCTTTTGGGATCTTAGTTATCAGGTGTGAAATGGATGTGGTGGTATTTTCCTCATAGAGGATGTGTAACCATGACATGTGGCAGGTATTAATCACCTAATATCATAGCTCTTTTTCCCTTGATTACTTGTTTAGAAGACAAATAGATGTTTAACTCTCTTTATATCAAGCACTTAAAGTTGTAGCAAAAAGTGTTGCTATTTAGTGTAAGCTACTCAGCTTGTATTGTCAGGAGTACATGTTCAGCATTAGGCAGTGTGACCTGCATTGAAGCACCCTCAAGGACCCATGTTGTGTTTAAGGAAGACTAGCCTCTGATGTCTTTCTTCAGAGGGTTTACACTCTGGATGTGTGTGTTTTGTTTGTATAAAGTATAACTTCAATTCTGTTTGAAATATCCTTTATAAGTTTTAACTAGGAAAATCCATGATTCTTACCATCATTATTAATTCCAAATTCCTGGCAGGTGTGAAAGGTTCTGAAAGCTGGGCTGCCTTTGGAGATTTCCCATGTGTTATGTCCAGGAGGGTAGTTACATCCTTGTGCTCCTGTGAAGAAAGTGCAAAATGGCAAGCATCTTTGGAGAAATGACTTTTATAGCTGCTCCCCTTTTTTTGGCCTGGAAATCAAGTGGTCTGCCTTGCTTCTGTTCTTTGTGGGACGTAGTAGGAGGGTATTGAGCAGCGAGGCAGCCTGCCTTCATGCCTTCCTTCTCTCCTTCCTCCTTCCCTCCTTTCCTTCCTTCTTTCTCCTCTTCTTTCTTCTCTCCCTCCTTCCCTCCCTTTTTTCCTCTTTACCTTCTTCCCTCCTTCCCTTCTTCTCTCCCTTCCTTCTTTTCTCCTTTCCTCCCCCTCCTTCAATTAAACAGGGCAAAGTCTAAACATGTTGTTCAGTCTATTTCTGAATCATTGGCAAGCAGTTAATTTTGAGGACTGAAAATTAAAACTAACCACAGCAGTTGTTAAAGCCAGGGTTTCTATAGGCAGAAATCCAATTCTGTTCAGACACCACCTGCTTCAATAGGACATTTCAGATGCCCATTTGGCAAGATTTGCTGAAGACATGGGGAACATGCTTTCAGTCTGTATTAAGTCTGTAACATAATGCGGTCCTGCTTCTCAGAGTGACAGTTACATTTATATGTGATTTGTTTTTGCAGGAAATAAATTGGAATTTTTCTAAAACCCTGCTTATTATGAAGTGAAATTCACTGTCCAACAAGGGGTTTTGGTTTCTAAAGGGCCAAAGGAATCTTACGATAAGGAGCTTTCACTAATGCAGCTGTATCAAGCTGTCTGAACATGGCATTATATTGCAAAGATCTGGAAAGAACCTGTGTTCGTGTGGTTTAGCATTTTCTTTGTAGGAGAGTTCAGAACACTTCTAATTTCTAAACCATACAGATCACATTTTTTCCTGCACAAATTTTAATTTTTTTGAATACAAAGATGCACACACAGTACAAAATGATATACAGTTGAGCCTTCCTCTAGGTCACCAGTAATACCACAGCAAGTAACCTCTACATGGTTTTTTGTGTGCATGACCGGTATGTATGTAGGATAAATTCAGGAATAGAATTGTGGTTCTAAGGCAAAATAGCTTTTAAATTTTTGTAGACATTATGAATTTACCACTGAAGAGTTCATAATACTCTATGCTTGCACCAAGGATATATGGGACCGCCTGCTCTGCCTATTTCTCTGTAGTGATTTATTGAACAGCCCCCCACTCCAGGCTGGTGGATGGAAATGGTATCTCATTTTTAATTCACATTTCTCTTATGACTGATGATGAGCAACTTTTCATATGCTTAAAAAGCCATTTTCATTTCCTTCCAAAAACCACATTTTAATGTATTTTAAATTGGAAATATTCTAAGTGTTTCAGTTTTGACTTAAATTTATGGGTACTTTTCCCACATACTTAAATTTGGAAAGGTTACAAAAAGATACGGAAGCCTCTTTAACCAAGGTCTGTGTTTTCAGGCTTTCTTCGATGTGTAACAAATTATGTTCTTAGGAACTGATTTGTCAAGACTTTGGCTTCTAAAAATATAAGTGGCTTTTGTGGCAAACTCATCTCAGACAGTGCCCAGAGATGGATAACTGGCTGCTTATTTTAAAAACGACTCAAAGAAAGTAATACAGAGAAGATTATTTAAGTGACTGTCACTGGACAGCTTCATTGGATTTTTGATATCTATTTTGGAACAAGTGTGATTTTTTTTGTTGTTATTTTCTGAAATATATCATCCTGTAATTGTCTGCCTCAAAAGATAAAAGAATGTTTGCTGCTGTTTTTCACCGGCACTGATAAAAGGTGATTTATTTAAATGAATGTAAAATCAAGCAGGCTGCCTCATCTATTTGGTGGTTTCTCAGAAGTTAATTTGCTGTCATATTAGGTATTTTCTCTTCCTTTCTACATCTCTTGCTGCTCCTCTCGCAGCTCTGAGAAATTAAATCATGAAAGTGGAACATATATGTAAATGATAAATGGAATGTCAGAGTTGTGAACCTTAGTTCCAAATGTAAAACTGATATCATAAATTCTTTTAGAGAAGGCATGGTCATGATGGTAGGCATTTATGTCATTCAACTTAGTGGTTTTATGGCTTAATTTTTTCTGAAAGTCATGCATTGTTTTGAAGATAGTTACAGAGTTTTGTAAATATGCACCAAAAAATATCTGCAGTATAAATGAATTTTTCCTCCCTTTGTTCATTTCTTCCTTCCTAACTACCTGTTTACTTTTTAGGTAAAATGGGAAAAAATAGAGGCATACTTATCACTCAGTTCAAAGTTCAAATACTCTTACTGCATTAACTGAGCAAGGGCTAAGAGAAATGAGACAGGTGGACATCACAGATATTCTGTTGAGTATTTAGCTGTCCATTTAGTTGTCCCTGATATGTTTTGTCAGACCTCCCAGGGGTAGCAGTTGAGCTGACTACCTGTAGGGAGATCTTAATGTGGAAGCCTTAATTTGGTCTCAAAAGGCATACAAAAGGTATGGCATGGGAAAGAAAGCCATTACTGAGCCCTGCCCCTGTTCCCACCCCCAATGCATGGAAAGTCAAGAAAATAAAACATGAACACAAAAGGAAAATAGTAATGGGCATGAATTTTGAAGTTTTAAATTAAAAAATAAATAATTCTTTTTTAAGTCCGAATTCATTAAAACTAAAAATTGCTGCCCAGTTTTCTCCCCATTATTGATTCAGGTAGAATTTTATGCACTTGTTTCAAAGCTGCATACAGAGTTTACCTAACATGACTGGGTTTGTTTGCTCACTGCTAGGGTAGTAAGTTTGTTGCTTTGTGAGAGCAACCTCTAATCTGGTTGTCTCTGTTGGATTTGTGTGTGTGTGTGTGTGTGTGTGTGTTGCGGGGTGGAGTGTGTGTGGATTCACACTGTAATATTAAGTAAAAGCAAATTTCTGGGTAGTGGTTGGGAAGAAGAGGAAAGGAGGCTATGGGTCACACTTTTATTTTCTGATGTTTTTCTTGTTCCATAAGTTACAAGAAAACCCGACAATAGTTGGGATCTGAAGGTAGCAGTTTAAAAAATAAATGTCTGAAATTCTTGAAATAGACATTTGAGGTTCATTTCCAGGGAGAAAAGGTGGTTTAATATTAATAACCTTTATTACCACAAGGGACATAGTCATGGTGTTTGATTTGATATCTGAAGGCACAAATTCAGTTCTTGGATCTAATTTACCTTGGGCTTTAGGTTGGTGTAAATCTAAAATAAGCATAATATCCTCTTCTTCCCACTTGAGATTATTAAATAAAATGTGGTACTTGGTTAAACGGTCAGCAAATAATTGTTTTATTTATTGAAATGACCTCTTTTTCTCTACAGATTTATTATGCTTCAGGGTAAACCATTACCTGGAAAGGTTGAAAATAAAAGGTTTCCAATTTGGTCTTTTGCATAATAATAGTGATCTATTAGAAAGAACACATTTTCGTTTCAAGAAAGAATCTAATTTTCCCTGATTTAAAAATAAATATGTGATGAATTTAGGAAATATACACTTTCTCAAAAAGCACAAAGGAAGAAAACAACCCATTCTGACCTTCCCCGTGACAATAGCCTCTGTCATTAGTCATTGTGTTTTTATGTAGATGAGTACCTACTGAATGTTTGTATTTTGTACTCAATACATTAAACATAAATTGCATAGTGTTTTGTTTTGTTTTGTTTTGTTTTGTTTTTTTGGTACCAGGGATTGAACCCAGGGATACTTAACCACTGAGCCACATCCCCAGCTCTTTTTTATATTTTATTTAGATACAGGGTCTTGCTGAGTTGCTTGGGACTTTGCTAAGTTGCTGAGGCTAGCTTTGAACTTGCAATCCTCCTGTCTCAGCCTCCCGAGCCACTGAGAAAATTGCATAGGTTTTAAGCTATACAGCTTTACTTTTGTTCTTTCAATGTGTCTTCGCACTTTACAGGATTGATGTAAGAATTCTGGTTGGTTGTTAACTTGCCAGCAATGTATTCTGTGGCTTTTGTTTATCCCCTTTGGCTCTCTGCTTCTCAAAATTAAAGTTACTAGTTTAAATCCTAAAGTCAGTAATGAACTATTTTGTACAGATTTAAGAATTTCTCTTAATGGTTCTGACAATGAGAATTATGATGGTCTGGTTTTTTTAGTGACTTGTATGGGCCATAGTAGGTTAGTTATTTGGAAATATTTATATTTCAGCATAAATTATTGTAGGTATTGATTTTATAACTTACCTTTGTTAGTGTCATTCTCATCTTCCTTTCTCTTTTAGGATAGTTTGGGGGCTTGTAGATAGGATGACATGGTTGAATATAAACAGGCTTTTAATGATCTATTCATAAAACAAACCCATCCATTCAACTACAGTTAGAATCAGTTGGAGGTATAATAAAATTAGTTGAACTAACAAATTTCTGTCTCAGCACAAACTCTTGGTGACTGAAAACAGGGATTTGTCTGGGTAATGTAGACATGTACCCATCCATACACTGTCCATAGTGTCTTTGGGCAAGTGGTAACTAAGCACTTCACCTACCCACATCCCATGAAACCCCAGCTGGAGGAAAGTGACATGGCTAGCAGAGCATAGCTGGGTCTCAGCCCATCCTCAGCCCATTGACTGGATGTCCTTGTGCAGGACACCATCAGGGCAATCATTGCAGTGGGAAAGGGTAATTTTGGTGTTAAAACAAAATTATATTGTCTGAGATAGACAGGATTATATGGGGAAAATAATAAATAAAGCTGTCTTGAAATTTCATTTTCAGAGTATTCCACTTTCGAATGGTTGTGTCCTTCAAAGGTGACTGTCATTCTGCCACTTTCCTTTATACTTCAGCTCATCAAATATTATCCAACATTAATAGATATCTTTAAAGGTCTGGTTTAAGCATGGGAAGCAAGAGGACTTTTGATAAGATAATTGTGCTGACCCAGGTATTTCAAATGTCAGTCACTATGAGACAGGCTAACTCCTTGAAAGAACCTGGCTTCAAAACCTGGAAGACTGAATAGTGTATCCTTTTTTATAGGGAATTTCACACAAAGGGTAGTGATTTATTATTTTTTAAGGAAAGATTAAATAAAGAGAATTTTCCTTCCTGCTAATTTTTAGCCCTGAATATTTTGGCAAAGTGAGTATCATTGAACTCCAGATTAGGTATATTCTAGATCACCATTAATAAAAATACCTCCTACTGTGTTCCATTGCTAAGATGCACTTTATCTGATTTGAATAGGACTAGGAAATTGTTCGTGTTGAATATTGTTTCTCTTGTGTCCCTTCTGTATTTTTTTCTTCCTAGATTTCTGTTCCAACTCTTGATAAAAATGGATCTATTTTTTTTTTGCCCATCAGACCCTTCTTCCATGGTCATGAGCTTTTCTTGCACAATACACACTGTCTTCTGGGATCATCTTAACTGAATTCTGTTCTTGTTTTCTTTTAATTCTTCAAAAGAGATTTTTGTGATTTATATACATATGCCTAATTTTGGCTTTGCTTCTTTTTTCTTGTTTAATTAAAAAGAGAGCTATAATATGTCTTTATTCTGATTTATGTTTCTTAAGAGAAAATGCATTGATGTCCCAAGTGCATGTGCCTCTGTACTGCTGAGTGTCCAGGATGTGACTGTCTCACAGGAATTATTTAAATGCTATGCTTTAATTATCGGCCTTTGAAGATAGTAATTAAAAACTATATGAATGGTTGAAGTATGTCATAGATTGATCACTACTTGATTTTCCGTGCATATTTTCTGATTTGTTTTGGTGAATATAGCATCACAGTTAACAGATCATGAAGTAGAACTTTTGTCAAATGTTGGCATTGGCACTTGGTAGCTGTGTGACTTTGGGCATATTACTAATTTCCTTTGGTTTTCTTGCTCATTTTTCAAATGGAATGTTGTCTCATTTACTGGAATAGAATAATGGTGAGGGTAATTGTGATATCGTTAGCACAATGACTATCAATTTTATTATTACTAACACATTTAGGTTCTGGACATGGGGGCTAGTGCTTATTTTCATGGCTATAAAATGAGTAAATCACACAGTTTCATAATTAAATTGATTCTTCCATTTAATAGGTTGAGCTGCCTACTTTACAGATCAGAAAACTGAGGCATCAATTCTGAAATGATTGGTCTAGCAAGGGAAAGACTGAGTCAGGGTTTTCACATTTTCTTTCTATAGTAGCACAGAGTAATGCTAACATACACGTACATACGTTGATTGATTGTTCAGGCTAGGGAATGAATCCAGGGCCTCATGCATGCTGGACAAAAGCTATACTACTGAGTTACATCCCCTGCTCATCACCTTCCTTTCAGAAATTCAATTAAAACAAGACAAAGAATTAAAAAATAAACATCTCCAGGGCCACTTCTCTTAGTTGTTTTAGGGTCAGTAGAGCATGACTTCACTTGCCAGAGACAACCTGAGTAAACTGCCAGATGAGAGAAGCTCACCTATTGATGTGGGCAGAAAATGCTGTCCTTTAGTTTATTGCTTTGCAGACTTAAGTCCCTGTGTAGTAGACTCAAGTTCCTTATATCTCTCTTGCTTCTGGAAGTATAGTTTATGCAGAGAAAATGATAATTAGGGGAAGCTCCCCTCCGACCCAAATTTCTCAAGCCACCATCAACCTATCTGTTGGGAATTGGTTAAGTTTTCATTTTCTGAAAATTAGAGGCAAGTCTCATTTTGGTGGCTTCTATTCCCCCCCCCCATTTGAACAGCAAGGATATGTATTACTTTAAAAGGGTTTTTCTTGGCATTAACCAGCACATGAAAAAGCCTATAATAAAGTCAACAAATAACTTTGTTATCTACCAAGGTTTTGAAAATAGAGATGCAAATAAGTCATGAATAATGGTGATTCTTTCAGTGCTTAGATATTAAAATTTTTTACCTCAGGGGTAGGAAAGTAGAATTGTAAAGGGTAGGAAAGTGGGATAGTAATACACTTTATTAGAATCAGCTCTCTCTGGCTGACTTGCCATGTCTTTGGGGAGGCTGCTTTGACCTCTGGGTCGTCACCAGCCCCTTTCCTTTATGTGTACACAGTCCAAAACCAGGATATATAAGCTAAAAATAGTAGAGAATATTTGAATCTAGGACAGGTAAGACAAGCTCAGGCTGAAGAGATCCAAGACGCTTGTCAAGTCCTGGGAAGACTTCTGGCAGAAAATTTCTGCCTTTTTGTCTCTTGCTTCATAGATGGAAGTTTCCTGAACAAAACTGCTTTTTATTTTATTTTTACTTCTGAAAATCAAGTTTGAGAGAACCTTCCTGAGTATTGCCTTACCTTTCTTGTTTTCAAACAGCATCTTTCTTTCCCCCCACCACCTGTGCAGGTAGCTCTGAGTGTTTAATAAATTTTAAAACAACAAAATAAAATACAAATTTCCTTCCAAGAGGCTTAAAGAAAAGTATAGTCTTTGTCTTAATCTGGAGGAAATGTAAGTACTTTCCATTTAAAAAGATTTGAGTACCTCCTGTGAGTGAAATTTAATGCCAGATTCTGGATGTGTTGAATGAATGAACCTTGAATTTTTTACTTTCTAGCAAAACCCCAGCCCTTGGTCAATTTTCAGGGAATAATACATTCTTATCTTTCCAGAGGACTGAAAAAACAGTACAACTCTGTTTCTTAGAAAGGGAAGGGAAGAGAGGGGAGAAAAGAGAGTGAAGGAAAGGAAGCGAATGGAGAAGGGAAAGGGGAGGGCATTCCCAGTTGTCAGTCCTGGTTACCTTGGTGTGCTTCTGGGAGAAATATCTATGGTATTTCCAGGCATCTGCTTATTTTAGTGGTGTGCCAGCAACTTTTTCATTGGATCTCACCCCTTATCCCATCCCAGGCAGGTTCTGAGAGCTGTAAAGATCCACACAGTAAATGTTATGTTCTAGAAAGCTGATCTTTTGTCTAAATCTGTTAGATGGTCAAAATGAAAGTGTGTGAAATTTCTTGTTTCTGCAACACATCCTACTAAGTGGTACTAATTTTCCCAAATGAGTCATACAAAAGTTGTTTGCCAGTATTTCCCAATATAAACCCAATATTGAGTATTGAATTTCCATTACAAGTTTGCAGGGTTTTTTTTTTTTTTTCTTATTTTTTACAACAGAGATAGTATATGAGTTGAGAGGAAATGAACCAGGAATTCCTTTCCTTTTCCTTCCCTCCCTCCCTTCCTTCCTTCCTTCCTTCCTTCCTTCCTTCCTTCCTTCCTTCCTTCCTTCCTTCCTTCCTTCTTTCCTTCCTTTCTGGTAGAGAAGTACAACCTCATTTGGCATTTTTGAAAGCATACCATTGCCTTTCCTTCTATTAAGAAAGCCTTGATTTAGCTGACAAATCTAATTTGTATAAAAAAGACTTGGTTGTTTTGAGATTGTTATGGTTTGGATGTGAGGGTTCCCCCAAAAGCTTACCTGTGAGATAATGCAAGAAGGTTCAGAGAAGAAATGATTGAGTTATAAGAGCCTTTACCCAATCAGTGAATTTTAATCACCCGTTGGGATTAATTGGTAAATGAAGGCAGGTGGAGTGTGTTGTGTGCTTTCTCTCTCTCTCTCTCTCTCTCTCTCTCTCTCCCTCTCTCCCTCTCTCCCTCTCTCTGCCTCTCTGCCCCTCTGCCTTTCTCCCCTCTCTCTCTCCATTCTGATCATCATATGCTTCCCTCTGCCACACACTTCTCCATGATGTTCAGCCTCACCTGGAGCCCTAAGGAATAGAGCCTGCTGTCTATGGATTGAAACCATAAGCCCTTGAGTAAACCTTTTCTCCTCTGCAATTGTGCTGGTCGGGTCCTTTAGTCACAGTGGCGAAAAAGCTAACTAAAACAGAGAAGGTATGTAGATTCTTCTTAGAATGTGGTATAGTTTAGGTCTGCTCAGAATGCTGTAGGTCCTTGGGCAAAGATCCAAATGAGGTGAATTTTAACAGACTGAGGCTCCTTCTTGAATACCCTCTGATTTAGATGCCCTTCCCAGGGACTTTTAGCCCACTGTGCATAGACTGAGACATAGGGATTTCCTAAGTATTGTTACTTATTTACTTCATAATTTAAAAAAAAATTTGGAAAGAATTTTAAACTTAAAGAAGTTTCAAACATAATACAAAGACTCCTCTTACCTGAACCATTTGAATGGAAATTGCCAACATGATGCTGTATTATCCCTGAATGCTTTCGTGTTTCTTAAAAACATGAACATTCTTTTATATAACCACAATAGAGCCATCAAAGTGAGGAATTAGCTGTGATGCATTACTACACCCTCTTCCACAGATCCCACTCAAATTTTGCAGATTGTCCCAGTAATGTCCTTTATTTTTAAAGCAAAAGGATCCATCCTACAATCATACACAGCATTTAGTAGTCACATATTAGCCAACTGGGAATAGTTTCTGGGTCTCTCCTTGACTTTCATGAACTTGAACACTTTGAAGACTCTGGGTCAATTGTTTAGCAGTTGAGTTTGCATGCTATTTTCTCATGGCTAGATTCAGGTGAAGCAACTTTGGCAGGAATATCACAGACGAGATGGTAGGCTCTTCTTGTGGTACTATCTCACATGATCATGATTTTCATTGTACCATTACTGTTGATGTTAACTCCAACACTTGATTCAGATGGTATATGCCAGGCTTCTCCATTGTTAAATTCCTTTTTAAAAAAAATCTTTGTAATTGAGTAATTTATTGGGAAATACTTTGAGAAAATATAAATATTCCACTATTCCTCAAACTTGTTTATTCTTTTATTTATTATGTCATTACAGACTTACTGGTACATATCTTTTCAATGGTTTATAATCCATTACAATCATTATTTATTTTCATACATAAATTGTTCTAATTTGACCCCTGTAATGTAGTTTCTAGATCACTCAACATGTTCTGGTCATTCTTTGCATACTTTCTGTTTTCTACAAAAAGATGTTCCTGGCTCATTTTGTACTGTTATGTTCCCAGCCTGATGTTCAGTCATTTCTCCAATGGGTAACCCCTTCTGTGGCAACCAGCTCCACCTCCCATTACCACCCCTCCCTTCAACATTGCCTCCTTTGTCTGTCTCCACCTAATAGTTTTTGGGTTGAATTGTCTAGGTAGAAGAAGGACACAAATTATTTTGATTTAATGACTTATGTTAGCTCTTTGTGAATGGGGACTATAACATATTTCATGTGATATTTCCCAGTGGCCATTGTGTAGTAATTGCTCAATAAATGTATGAATTCATTCAAAGATAAATACTTATTATGTACCTGTGTTAGTCAGCTTTTTGCCACTGGAACCAAAATACCTGACATACACAACTTGGAGGAGGAAAGATTTATTTTGACTCACAGTTTCAGGGGTTTCAGTCCATGACAATCAGCTACATTGTTCTGGGCCTGAGATAAGACAAAACATCTTGGTGGAAGGTCATGGTGGGGAAAAGCTGCTCAGGTCATGGAAGCCAAGAGGCCAGAGGGTAGGGAGGAGGGACCAGGGACCAGAAAACCCTTCCAGGGCATGTCCCCAGTGACATACTTCCTTCAACTAGGCATCATCTCCTAAAATTTTGACCTCCTCTTAATGCCATCAAATTGTTAATCCATCAGTGGATTCATCCATTAATGAGGTCAGAGCCCTCATGATCCACTCACTTCCCCAAATCTCTACCTCTGGATATTGCTGCATTTGGGGACTGTTTGAGACAACTTTTGCAATACTATGACCAAAATACCTGACAAGAACAACTTAGAGAATGAAAAATTGATTTGGGGCTCAGGTTTTCAGAGGTCTCAGTCCATAGACAGCTGACTCCTTTACTCTGGGCTCAGTGTGAGGCAGCACATCATGGGGGATAGAGCCCAACGGAGGAAAGCTACTCATCTCATGGTGAGCTCAGGAAGCAGGGGATGGGGTGGGAAGGGACAACCACAGGGAAGATGCACCCTTCCAGGGCTTCCCCTCAGTGACCCATCTCCTCCAGCCATGTCCCACCTGCCTACAGTTATCAGTCTGTTCAAATTAGGATGGAAAGATTATAGCTTTTACAGCCCAACCCTTTTACCTCTCAATATTCCTGCATTAACAGGATCTGATGGGGGATACCTCATATCCAAGCCATGACAGGAATCAAGCCTTCAACAAGTGAGACTTTGGAGGATACTTCATATCCAAACCATAATAGTGCCTATTAGGAAGGAACCTATCACTATTGCAGGTTCTGGGTGGATACAACAGTGAATCATATTTAAATAAAAAAATAAATGTACATATTTTTAGGAGCCCTTCAAAAGAAAATAGTTCTTGTGAAGGACAAAATTATTTTGTAAGGCAGCTATTTCCCTGAGTTTGTTCATTTGCATTAAAATGCATTCAGTAAAAATGGTTTTTATTTTGTAGTTTAAAAATTTTTTTTTGAAGTAGTAGAGATTGAACCTGGGCCATGTGCATGCTAATCAGGACTTTGCACTTTTTAAAGTATAGTTTTTATTCAAGTGCAAAAACTAAATGTGTTACAGATTTTTCCCTCTTTGATAGTTTCTTTTTCTGTATTAGGACAACTCTGTTTTTCTCCTATCTGAAGAATATGGTGTTTCATACAGCTAACCCTCCTTTCAAGGGTGAAAATGGAAACGTTGGTAATATAAAAATGTTCTATTAGTTAATTCTGCTCTTCAGTTTGTTAGTTTATACATCTTTGACTAAAGATACTTCCAGAGGAAAACAATGATTTAACTTCAATATTTTTTCTCATTATACTTTTGGTATTAAGTGATGGAATGCAGAAAAGATAAGAACAGCAACTTCTTACTATTATTTAATTTAATTATTAAATAATATCAAATTTAATATTTAACTATTAAATACTTTACTGTTATTTAATTCTTGTGAATTGAATCACAATACATAGTATAAAATAAGACTTTCTCTTTTAATGTTATCAAATTATCCCAATAATCATTCAACACATATTTGATTGCTTAGTCTTAGTACATACGTCATAGGACTCAATATGATTGAGATAATCTGTGCTTTGCTCATAGCATCTAATAAATAAGCATCCACTATATCTGAATGTGTATTTTACTTATTAGATGATATAATTCTAATACCAGGAATTTTGAATTTTTCTTAACAATTGATAAAATTGTATCAATTGTTGCTACAATTGATACAATTTAGGATTCCTGAAAACTTCTGGGTTGAACATAAAAATTTGAGTTTATAGTAAGTATTCAGCTCATACAAATGTTGTTGGTCTGTTGATTATATTTTTAAAAATGCTGTTTTAGATTGTATCCCTGTGAGTGAAATCACTGGGTAATAGGGCATTCACATATTTAGCTTTATATTATTTTATATACTAATAATTATAATTTAGAATCCCATTTTAACATATGTAAACAAATCCTATGGCTTTGTTTTCTAATCAGACCTGGTTTTTTGTGCACATTTAGTAGGTGTATAAAATTGGATCTTATTATCTTATTTTGCATTTCACTGATTAGTTATGAGGCTCAGCATATATTTCAATGGCCAGTCATGCTTCTTTCTCTCTAAAATGCTTTTTCCATGTTCATTTTTCTATTTATTTGTTGGAGGTCTTTTTATTTTCAGGAGAAATTACCCTCATTGTCGTTTATGTATACTCTTGAGATCTTTTCCTAATTTCTCCAGTTACTTTTTAACTTTATGATATTTTGTGATATAGTTCTTAATTTTAATGTAATCAGATTTTTTGATGATTAATTTTTTTGTGTGTGTCTCATTTAATATGTTTTTCTGTACCCCAAGGTCATATGGATATTTTTCTAGATTTTTTTTTCATGACGTTTCAGAGTTTTTTTCTAACATTGAAATATTAAATGTTTAAACACATGGAGTTGATTTTATGGATAGTATGAGGTAAGGCTCTAATTTAAATTTTTTCTTATATAGAAAAATGGTTCCAGCATATTTTGTTTAGTAGTCTATTTTCCCCAATAATCTTCCCTGTCAGACATCAGATTTTCATATGTTTGTAAATCCATTGGGTATGGGTACCCCACTTTTCCATTGGTCAGTTTGCTCATGTTTTCAGCAATACCACAGTATTGTTATTACATCATATTATAAGGAGGTTTGCTAATGGGCCTGGGAAGTTTTATTGTATCATTCTTTTTTCTTCTTACAAATATTGGAATCAATTTAAGTTCTTTGAAAAACTTTTGAAGTTTGCACTGAAAATTACTTTGAATCTGGGGATGATAGAACACCCTTTTCCATGAACCTAGTCTGTTTAGGCTTTCTTTAATTTTTTTTTTTTTTTTTTTTTGGTGTTGGGGATTAAACCCAGGGCCTTGAGCTCACAAGGCAAGCACTCTACCTTCTGAGCTATATCCCCAGCCCAATGTTTTAAAATTATCAAGAGATTTTTTATAGAAAGTCTGTTTGGTTGTATGTTTTGCTTATACCTAGGTACTGTATATGTTTTATTGCCGTTATAAGTAGAATATGAAATGTTTCCTATTTGTTGCTTATGGATAAACATGTAGCTTATTTTAGCATACTGATATTTTTTACTTCTAGACATCTTATTGAACTTATTAATTCTAGTAATTTTCTGTGTAGGTCCTTTTGTATTTCTGTATGGACAACCATATTGATGGGAATGATAATATTTGTCTTTGTTTTTATTTTTTTCTGCCTATTGTGTGTCAGCAGGAACACCAGTAAAAATGCTCCTTGTCATAAAGGGACTAATTCTAATAATTTAGTATTGAGAATATGTTTTTGCATGGGAATTTGGTAGTTGTTCTGTCAAGATAAGGAATTTATTGTTCTCAATTTCAATTTTTTTGGAGGGTGTCAGTTTTGATAAGCTGTATTTCCCTAAGAATGTACTGTGAAATTCAGTGGTATACAGTTACTTAAATATCCTTGACTTTTGTGCTATAATTGTCAATATATTTCTTTTTTTCCTCCCTATAGTTTATTTGTAATTTCTCTTATTTGTCTTAACCTTTCATAGAAGATTCAAATTTTTTTAGTTCTTTTCAAAGTTCTTTTTATTAGTCTTTACTGATTATTTTATTAGTTTTATTTTTATATTAATCTGTATAGTCTTCCTTTTCACTCAAGTTTCCTATGACATTGTTTCCCCAAATGTGTTAAACACCATTTTTAAAACACATAAACATTAGAGGCTAAAATTTTTCCTTCAAGTGCTGTTCTCATTATATTTTACAAATATTATTAATGCATAGTATTTTCTTTATCATTCAATAAAATAAGATGAATTTGAAACCTGCCATTTTAATTTCTTCTTTAACCTGTGAATTATTTAGAAGTGTGTCTTTATTATTCAAGTATGTGATTCATTTTTTTAATGCAAACAGGTTTTGAATTTTAGCCCAATTATATTACTATAATTTCTGAATTCGCTTCCCTTCTTCCTGAGGTAAATATTGTGGAAGTTTTATGTAAAGTCTCCTCTTAGTAAACTCACTCTTGATTTTTGTTAACCTATAAAAGTTTCAATTCTTACCCCCATTATAAGGAGTGGCTTCTCTGGTTATACAATTATAGGTTATTATGTTTCCTTCCAATACTTTGAAAATCTTTTCCTATTGTGAAGTCTGGTGCCTGTTTGAGTCAGGGTCATGGTAATAGATGTTGAAAAACTACCTCTGGGCAGGGGGCACATATTTTGAATGTTTACTTATTTCTGTGGTGTAAATACTCTCACTATTTGATACCAGTTATTGCAGAGTTGCAAACACACAATCATGAAGTATTTCCACCATCTTGACATAATACAAGTAAATACCTTAATCACACAGATCAGAAGTGATTAGAAAGTGGTGAGATTAGAAGATCTATTATCTCTTAGTATTTCTTCACTTGTAATTTAATGTAATTTTAAAAGTAGCCTTGTTTAATTTATGCATTACATTTTTATTTGTATAATGCTTTCATTTTTTTAAGAAGTGGCTAACAAAATTCCTGAAAATTGAACAGTTGCCTCTTATTAGCCAGTTTTAGCACATCACTTGCTAGCTGTTCTTTTATTAATAGTTGATCTTTTGTTTTTACTGTTTTTATAATCTTTTTTTATTTTTAGTGTCCTTCATTTTTATTACAGGTCTAGGATAATTTATTTATATATCATTATATGTATATTATATTTGTTCTTTCTATGAATTCATGGCATTTATCTTTTCTGAAAAACTCTTTGTGATTTTATTTCTGTATTCTTTTTTCTTTGGGATCTCAGATTAGATATTTGTTATTTTTATTCTTTTCTCCATATTAAGTTTTTAAGGTTTCTACTTATATCTGTTTGTTTTCTGGCAGTTTATTTGTATCAGTCTTCCATTAATTCTAAGGAGCTATATTCAGTTTGCCATTTAATCCATTGAGATATTGATTCCAGCAGTGATTTGCTTTTCCATTTCTTAAAGTTTTAGCTATTTCTTTTTCATTACCTAGTCATTCTTATTAATTTCTGCTTGAGTCAGCTTTACATCACTGTGACAAAAAGACCTGATGAGAAAAACTTAGAGGAAGAAAAGTTTATTTTGGCTCATGGTTTTGGAGGTTCAGTCTCTGGTCAACTAACTCTGTAGCTCTGGGCCAAAGGTGAGGCAGAATATCATGGTGGAAAGACATGGCAGAGGAAAGCAGCTTGGGGTCGGAGTGGGGGCGCAGGAGCCATGGCGAGCATGCTCTGCTCACCAGGGACAAAACACAAGCCCTAAAACCATGGCCCCAGTGACCTACTTCCTCCAGCCACACCTTACCTGCCTCCAGTTACCACCCAGTGAATTAAACCTTGTGGATTAATTCATTGATTATTTTATAGCTCTCATAATCTAATAATTTCACCTCTGAACAATCTTACATTGTCTCTCATGTGAGTCTTGGGGGGCTACCTCATATCTAAACTATAATATTCCATACCTGTTTCCCAAAAGTTTATGCTCATCTCATAGTGCAAAATACATTTAGGCTAATTCTAAGAGTACTTAAGAGTTCCAGCATTGCCAAAAAGGTCTAAATTCAAAATCTCTCATGAGACTCAAGGCAAATTCTTACATGTTTTCCCTTGTAAAGATCAAAAACAAGTTATATATGTCCTATATATAATGTCACAGAGTAAACATTTTCATCCTACAAGGGAAAATAGAGGCATAGAAAGAAGGAATAGGACCAAAGCAAGACTGAAAGCTGGATAATCAAATCCTGTAGCTCCATGTCCAGCATCCAAGGCACGTGGCATTGTGATTTTCTTTCCAAAGGGCTACGTAGCTCTGCACCTATGGTGTAGCTGGTTGCAGCATACATGGCCTCTTTCTTGGCTTGTCTCTGCTCAGTTACTGTAGCTTTCCTCTGCAGACTTTCCATGTTACTGGCATCAGTTAATCTAGGGGTCTCCTTAGCAGCTTTGGTTTCCTTTGCACTTCTTGCATTGCCCTCTCAGGATGCCTGCAGGAATTCTAACCTTCTATGCTTTGCCTAGCTTCCCCGACATTCTTCTGAAATCTTGGTGGAAGCCTCCACAACCCTATAACTCCAGCACCCTGCATTCCTGCAGAAACAGTCCCATGTGGTTGACACCAAGGTCTGCCACCATCTTGAGCAGTAGCCAAGTCTCTTGTGACTATGGCTCCAGCAGCCTCTGAGTGCTTGGACAGCTGAATGTGGTAAAAACAACTTTCTAGGCCCCCATGTGCAAGCAGGTTGCCTGCGTAGTCTCTTTGTAAGAAATTTTAAATTTTATACCCTTAAGCCTGAGTTGAGTGTGGTCTTGCAAATTCCTGGGATGCCCTAAGCCATACTTCTTATTGTTTCTGGTAAAGTACTTGGCTTCACCTCTGTTGCTGTAATCTCTCTGACAACCGTACCTTCCTTAGCCACAGATTTACTCACAATCTTCTGGCCAATCTGCAGGTTTTTCAAATGTTTGTTTTATTTTCTGCTCCTGATTATCAGAATAAGTTTGACTAAAAGCTGCCAGCATGAGCTAGGGTTGTAGCTCAGTGATGGAGTGCTTGCCTAGCATGTGTGAGGCACTAGGTTCGATTCTCAGCTCCACGTTAAAAAAAAAAAAAAAAAAAGCTGCTAACAATATCCATGCTACCACATGTGTGCTATGCTGCCTGGCAATTTCATCTTCCAGGTTAGTCAATCTCCTTTAAATTCAGCCTTCACAGAGTGTCAGGGTATAGGCAAAATGTAGACAATTTCTTTGCCAGAATGTAACATAAGTGGCCTCTAGTCCAAATCCAATAGAATTCTCCTTTCCTCCTGGAATCTCATGAGCCTGGTCTTTACTGTCTGTAGTCTTGTTAGCATTCTGGTTTTCTGAGGTCTTACCAGAATTGTCCATTAAGCTTGGCTTACCATGTTCAAGGCTTTTCCAACTTGTATCCCTAAACTTTTAAAATAATTCCACCCACAGACCAGCTCTATAGACTTCAGGTTAGGTCCCAGCAATGACCCACTTCGTGGACTTGATTTCTGTTTTAGTTACCTTTTTGTTACTGTGACCAAAATACCCAACAAGAACAACTTAGGAATAAGTTTATTTTGGCTCATGGTTTCAGAGGTTCAGTCTTTGATCAGCCAACTCCATAGCTCTGGGCTTGAGGTAAAGTAGAATGCAGAACATCATGGCAGAAGTGTGTGGCAGAGGAAAGCAGCAGAGGTTGAGCTCTGCTTACCATGGATAAAATATAAAACCGAAAGAAATGCCCCCAGTGACCTACTTCCTCTAGTCACACCCTTCCTGCCTACAGTTACCACCCATTTAATCCTTATCAGTGGATTAATTCACTGATTATCTTATAACTCTCATAATCTAATCATTTCACCTCTGGACATTTCTTGTGTTGACTCACACAGGAGCTTTTGGGTGATAACCTCATATCCAAACCATAGCAATTTCTTATTGCTTGGTTACTTTTTGGACTCTTAACATTTTTCCTTTACATACTTCACATGTATTTATTTTACATTCTGCATCTGATGATTGTGTATCTGAGATCCTTATGGCCCTTTTTACCTCAGATAACACTGACATATTTCTTTGTGTTCAGAGGTATTTTAAAAATATGTGTTCATATTTGTTTAGATGAACTTTGGAATCCTGAGACCTGAGTTCAGAGTATATCTCCCCAACATCAAAATTTTAAAGGCTATTCTTAGTTTCTGTGAAATGCTTAGTTTCAGGTCTCCAAATATCCTATAAGCTCCAGTTTTGGTCCTTAGAGATCCATGGAAAATAGGCATGTATATACCCTTTGGGTTGCCCCGTATTTCATGGTTGATTATACTAGACCATTTGCATTTTATCTCCTTTCTTTTTTTATCTTTTATATATTCTTAATCCTTGCAGTCTTCTCTTTTCTAATGGGTCCAGTAATGAAAGGTTTTTTGGTAATTAGTCAGTACCTAGTTGTAGCGTAGTGAGAGCTCCCAACATCCACTAAATTAGAAAGGTTATTTTTTCTGAAACCGATGTAGGTCTAACAGTTTAAGTGTAGTCCTTTGTGAATGTTAGAGACTCAGTATATATGTATGAATAAGTATTGACAGAAGGTGACAAGGTAGCAAAACTGTGATTATTTTTCTTTTGTTCAGTTGATTATTTTTCTTTTGTTCAGTTTGTTCAGTTGCCACCTCCACACCTTTGTGGTACTGTAGATTGAACCCAGGGTCTTGAGGTGTGGTAGGTAGGCAAGTGCTCAGTCAGTGAGCTACATCTCTAACCATGGGCTGTTTGTTAACATAATACATATGCTGAATTTTTATGTGTTGGGCATTTTCATGTATTGCTCATCTTATACTTCCTGCCACCTCCTTGTGATTAGTAATATGCACTAAGATTGGCTGTTCTCTGTGTGTAACAATTACTTACTAAAACCTCATTCTGAAAAATCAAGCTGCTACCAAAAAGGAAGGCTGTAATGATCTAATTGATGTATTTTAAAGCTTATTTCAGAAAACAGAAACCATACAAAGCTAAATATACATAAACCTAGAAAGAGAAATGATATAATTACTACTTTGAGCTTCTAGTTTCAAACCACAAAGGTAAATGGAATTTTGCTTGAAACTGCAGTCTTCTAAATATAACTTACTGTTAATTGTATTTAATTATAACTTAGAATTTAAACCATAGCAATTTTAGGAGGTAGTATATAAATAGGAGAATTTTAAGTGATACTGAATTCTGAAACAAAAGTATTTTATATTACATACAATAGATGAAGCCAGTCATTTGAGGAAGGAAGGCATTTAAAAATTTTGTATATTTAGATATTACTTTGTGAAATATTCAATTTTTTTTTACCAATTGATACATTTAGACATCATATTTAAATGGAGATAAAGTACTTAATATTTTGAATGTTTAGGAAAATATTTATTGGGCTTACTTTTAATGCTTTTAAATACAAGTCTAGGAAAATGAATCTTTACCTTTTTTATTCATTTGTGAAGGAAAATAATATTTACAACATATTACATTTACACAATTCTATTATAGTGCTTTTCTATCTATGTTAATAGTATGAGTAAAATGTATAAAACAAAGTATAATTTAGATATCAAGCACCAAGCATAGCTTAGTGCTTTATTATAGTTTGTCAAAGAAAAGTAAGATGAGATAGCCTTTAAATTTCTCAGAAGGAAGATTAAAATATTTCTAAAACATGGGAAGATACTAGTCATATAGTTGAATAGTTTCTGTTTTTCTAGTGAAAAATTTATTTCATAAAATTTTTGAAGTGCAAGTAGGCACATGAAAGGCAAGAGGATATAAAAGTATATTTGGGAATTTGAAGAAATTTATACTAAATAATGATTGTACATTGATTTTAAAAAAGAATTAAATGCAAAGGAAGGTGTTTCACAAAGAGCAAAAGTCCTATATTTCAATCTTCAACTCCTTCCCACTTCCTGGAAAGAATCTCTTTAACCGTTGCTAAATTCTAAGGTCATTGCAAACGTTGCCAAACTATGAAGTTGCTGTTTCTTCATGAGAATATCACTCATTTGCTCCACCTCCTTTCTACTTAATTTAAAACCATTTAAAAATTTTCTCCTTAATACTTTCATAATTTTCTTGATATTGAATGTAGAACACGTTTTCTTATTTTATCAACTGTGGACAGTGCCTCTCAGTTCTCAACTTTGTAAGTTCATTTTATCCTGGGTTTGTTCCCTTTTCTGCCCTTTTTTCTATCTTCTGTTTCTGTCATTCAAACACTTACATTGTCAAGTTTGATAATGTTGTGTTATATAATTAAAGAGGTTAAGTTTTAGGTGCTCGTGTATAGCAGCAGTAGCAGTGGTAGCAATTAAAAGCATTTACATAATTCTGCTATGTGCCAGGCACATTATTTGTATTATATATACTATTTATAACAGGTTGCATGACTCCTTTCTGAACTATTTGGGACTGGTAGTGTTTTTGGATTTTTATTTTTTTTTTTTAAGTTTTAGAATATTTACATATACATAATGATGTATCTTTGGAGCAAACCCCATTCTAAGCAGCAATTTATTTATATTTCATGTGCACCTTATATGCATAGCCTGAGGAAAATTTTGTACTTTTAAAATATCTGTGTTTAGACTACGACCCACCACATTATGTCAGGTGTGGAATTTTCCATTTACAGTATCATGATAATGCTCAAAATTTTTTCTCATGTCAGTGCTCAAAATGTTTCTGATTTTAGAGCATTTAGGATTTCAGATATTCTGCTAAACATGTACATACACATATATACACATAGGGGTGCTATTACATATATTAAAGTTATTTTATCATCAGTTTGACCTTGATGATATAAATACTATTATGATAATGTTATGGTTTCCATTTTATAGACAAGGAAATTTAAATTAATTAGCAGGTTGAATGTATTAATTTCTTAAAGTTGAAGTCATTAAACATTGCTTATTGTTATGGCTAGGTAAAATATTTACTCACAGCTAAGATATTTACTGTGACTATGTTTTTCTTTTGTACAACTGTTTCTTTTTTGTGAATCTAAAAGTTGTTTTTCTTCATTACCACCTTGGTTTTGTGCTAAATATCTCAAATTCTGTTTGTTCCCAGTTGCCTCCTACAGGGCCCCTTATAAGATCCTTCGGTTTTCTTATTCAGTGACTTCTTCATCTCACCTTTTTCAGAGTGATTGATTGTTCAGTGTTTGTTTTGAGTACTATAAATTTTTGTTGTTTTAACTTATGTAATATGGCAGATTTTTACATTGACTTCAAAATGTTTAATTGTGAAATGAGAAGTAATACAGTTTTCCGTTACCCTTCAAAATGATTGGAAATGTCTGTGCTCTGCCAGGTCATTGTAGGAGGGATTGATTTTTCTAATATCACTTACACCCTTTGAGTACAACTCAATAAATGGATCAACTTTAAAATATTTGATAGCAAAAGACTCAGAATTTAGCCCACTTGAAACATAGTCAGGAAGAGCCTCTGTTTCAAAATAAATTATTTGCTACCTGCTCCTACCTAAAATAACATCTTACCCCATTGAGACACAGTAGACATTCATTTGCATAGTTCTGCCTAGACTTCATGTTAGTCTTGTAAAGTCTTGAGTCCCTGTTGTACCCATTCTTCTTGGATTCCAAGCTCAAGTCATACTGGCAAGACTTGACAGCTGGTTTTAAAAACAATTAACTTAAGAGTTCGTAAAAGTATAGTGGTTCAGACTGTGGGCACTGGAGTAAGGCTACCTGGACCTGAATCTCAGTTCTATCATGAATTAAATGTATCTTTGGACACATTGGTGTCTGTTCTTCAGTTTCTTCATTTAGAAAATGGGGATAATAGCACCTAATTCACAAGATTGTTGAGTTATTAATTATAAAACTTCTACATAAGTGTCTATACTAGTAAACATCCAGTAAGCTGTTACTGCTTCCATCCCCCACCACCACTCCAGTGGTTTTTTTTTTTTCCTTACTTTCTACTTACTCTAGCCTCTACCACACTTGACCATCCTAGAGTGAAGAGCTCTTATTATTCTCCTTTTTGAAGTCCTCAAATGAGTGTCCTTTGTTTCCCAGACATAATTGTCCTTTGAAACTGTTAGTAAAGCCAGTCTGTCCAAATAAAGAATTGGCAGAATTCATAGCCAGGTATGGCTGAGGGGAATATGTTATCCGTATCTAGACTCTATCCTTGAATGGCAAATATTATCTTTTGTTCCTCTTTCACATAAATGTTGGTTCATGCTTAAGTTGATGAATGATTGCTACATCTTTTGTCAATTGTTGCAAAATCCAGGCTTAACTGTATTTCTGTAGGTGTGGTTATGTCTGTACTGGTTGACTATTGTACAGATTCAGGCAAATTGAGAAATTAAAGAATGATTCTATAATTCTATAAACCCTTCTGCTCCTTTCTGCCCTGGTCAATTTTAGAAGTGACTTTTATTTTACGTAGGTTTTTTTCTGAGCTATAAAGATATACAATAGCAGAATTCCCCCTAACTTTACTATTACCTGAAAGAGTGAGGTAACATTATTAAAATGTGAAAATGAGTAAAATCCCATAACAGCAGTCTTTTATTTTTCTTACTTGTGCATGTATAAATATTTCATGTTGTTTTGTGGAGGGGTCACTTAGATTGTTATTGAATGAAAGATTTCCATTGCTAGTCTCAAGTGCCATTTCTCTTTAATCCCTTTTCCATTGACTGATAAATGTTAAGTTTGGGTCTCACTGGTTCTGTTTAGCCTCATTGTTTAGATAAGTTTTTGTGTGTGTGTTTTTTTTAATCAGATCAATTGTTGAAATGTTTTCTGCTTTACAATCTTACTGTTTTATGATGTTAATTTTTAATAAATATTTATGGTTTAAAGTCAAATGTGCTTAAAAAGCCTATAAACACTAGCAGCCCATTTTGCTTCACCCTTTCTCCAATACACACACACACACACACGCACAAACACACATGCCTGTGCACAGATGCACATACTTTCTTTTTTTATTTTTATTTTTTTTAGTTGTCAATGGATTTTTATTTTTTTATTTTTTATTTTTTTGTTTATATATGGTGCTGAGAATTGAACCCAGTGCGTCATGCATGTTAGGCAAGTGCTTTACCACTGAGCTACAACCCCAGTCTGCACATGCTTTCTTTCTCTCTCTTCCTCTTATGTACCCCCGCCCCCCATTGCACTGCTTAGTTGTTTCTGTTGGTATTTACCTATCTAATTTGAAATATTTATAAATTGCCATCTCCTCATATACTTTGTTTTATAGGAATTATTATTCCTTTTGAATTTTGAATTAATGAAACTTCATTTGTTCAGTTGTTGTAGGAAAGTGTATTGTAGATATCCTTTAAGTCAGAATTAACTTGATACATTTCTCTTTGTTAGTTGAACACTAAATATACATTTAAGGCAGTTATACAATGATGGAACTGAAGCATAATGTTGGTGAAATTTGTTTCTTTTACTTTCTTCATTATATTTGGTATTCTAACATTTGCATATTTTGTGGATGTTTTTCTAGCTTCTCAGAGAAAGTGAGTACTAAGAGTGTCTTTGTGCTTGGTTTCTCTTTTCTTCCTATTTTCCTTTTTAAATAATGAATGTAATAAGGGCTGTAAATCTTCCTTTGAAGAAGTGTTTTCTGTGCCCTTAAACTGCTTTTTATATTAAGTGCTCTTTTCATTGTTCTCTTTTGTTTTTATTTTTCTCTTTTCATTAAAATATGATCAACCAATATAATGTATTCAAACATTTTAAAAGGGTATTTTAAAGTTTATAATACCTCATGATTGATTTTTCGTATTCCACGGGCATATGTAAAATTTTGTGTTTTTTTTCAAGGGATAGAAAGTTTTTTTACATAATTATTAAATCAGTTGGGAGTTTTTTTAGTTAATTTTACTAAGCCCATAATCATTTTATTAGATCTGTTCATTGATAACAAAATGTATTGATTTCTTGTTTCAATTAAATATATTTCAAGATTTTCTTAAATATTAAATGCTTTTACTGTATGTAACTTAGCTTTTTACATGGTCTTTGCTGCTCAGGGCTCCTAACCTTGAAGTCCACATTGTTTGATATTAATATAGCACTTATGCTTTCTTTGGGAACACTTAGCTGACATTTCCTTTTCGCTTTCTCTGTCTTTTAATGTGCTAGGGGTTGAACCCAGAGGTATTTAACTACTTGAGCTATATCCCCAGTCCTTTTTTTTAGTTTTGTTTAAGGTAGGGTCTCACTGAGTTGGTTAGGGCTTTACCGACCTCGAACTTGAACTCCTCCTGCCTTAGTCTCCAGAACCTCTAGAATCACAGGCATGTGTCACCACGCTTGGCCAGCTGGTATTTCTAGAATTATTCCTTTATTTTAAACTTTCCTCAAACTTGTGTCTCTTGTAAAAACAGTGTGTACTTGACCTTTGTCTTTTTAGATCTGACACTATCTTCCAGTGGCAGAATCTAGCTCTTTTCATTTTTATGAAAAGAGTGATACTACTTCTTGTTACTATCTTTTTACCTTGTTCATTAGTAATGATAATTATATATTTATATTATATATTGTAATTGTTAGTAGTTATATTTGTGACTTGAATTTTTCTTAATTCTGCTTATTTTTAAATTTATAACCATTTCCCATCCCCTTCTCACTTTTTTTGAGATACGATCTCATTGTGTTGTCCAGGTTGACCTCTCAACTCCACGGTTTAAGAGACCCTTTAGACTGAACCTTTGGAGCTCCTGTAACTGTGACTCCTGCATGGCTTTCCATTTCCGTTTTGTTGATGTGACAGTTCTGAACTTTCTGAATATTTCCTTATTGGCTGCCTTCCCTTTTGATTGCTTATAATTCAGATTTTTTTCCACTTTAACATGAAAAAAATACATGAGCATTTTCCTCATCTTGACACTCTTCTTTTGTTCCTAATTATAGGTTCAGATTTCTTCTAGACTTTTCTGTCAGGAATTCATATTGGTCACTTATATTACATATTCACGTGTCTTATTGTTTGTTTAGATTTAATTCCATATAGAGCACATAATACATTGCACTCCATTTCTTTCCCTTTCATCTTCCCATACACAAGGTATCTCTTTTCTGATATGATTTTCATTTGGTTGGAATCCCTTCTCTAGTCCTTTTTTTAGATGTGGCAGGGGGATTGTGCTTTTTGAATCCTTAAGTGTTGGCAGATACTTCTTTCACATTATGTGCAGGATGTGTGGGTTGTACGTAGTTTTCCTTTATCCATGGTTTTGCTTTCCATGGTTTCAAGTACGTGATCAATGATGGAAGAAAAGTATCAAATGGAATATTCCCCAATGGAATGGAACCATTCATAACTTGTAAATAACTTTTATTAAAGTATATTTCACAATTGTTCTGCTTTTATTATGTAATTGTTGTGATGTCTCTTACAGTGCTTAATTTATAAAATGAACTTTATCATAGGTACATATGTATATGAAACAGCATTATATGTATAGGGTTCGGTTTTATCCAGGCATCTCCTGGGAGTCTTGGAAGATAGCCCCTGTGGGTGAGAGGGATTACTACTCTTCTTTTTCTCCTAGCCATCCAGATGGCTTTTTTTTGGTCCCAGGGATTGAGTTCACTGAGCCACACCCCCCACCCTATTTTGTATTTTAGTTAGAGACAGCGTCTCACTGAGTTGCTTTGGGCCTCAGCCTCCCAAGCTGCTGGGATTACAGACGTGTGCCACTGCACCCAGTGAGTCTGTTCACTTTTGAGTAAATATTGTTTCTTATAACATGTCACTTTTTCTTTTTATCTTTAAAGTTAAGCAATTTTAGTGCACTGTTCTGGGTGCGTATTTTATCATTAGTCTTGCCTGGATCTTGAAGAAACTGTGGGGTTGCACTTTAGTCATATCTTTAGTTTGCAGACATTTTCTTCCACGGCAATCCTTCATGATTGCCTCTTCCGTCTTTTCCGTCTGTAGGTTCCTCTGAAATACTTATAGTGACTAGTATGTTAGGTGCCTCCAGCTTCTCAATTTTGTCATTATTTTCAGTGCTTGTGTTTTTACTTTTTTTTATAGAAGTTATTTTTTTGTATTCTACTTGATTCTCCTTAAGTAGTCGTACTGTTTTTGACATCAGTATTTCATCTATCTCCTCTAGAAGAGGAATGTGTTCATTCCTACTTCCACTACCCTCAAACTTGTTATTTATATGTGCATTGGGGCTCAGGGTAAGCTGGTAGGAGTCCTTAGGTGTTGTAATGGTGTAAGCCAGGAGCTGTGGGCATCTCAGCCTGCACTGTAGCAGCAGGCATGTTGCCTGATTCCTATCTGCATATCAGGGAATGCTTTGCCTTCTTTCTGATCTCATTGCATTCCCCAGCCCCAGGAATAGAGCCCCTCTCCCTCCTATTGAGTGCCTTTGGATCTAACTTGGAGCCTTTGCTGATGAAGCCCTGTACCAGCTTTTCTCTCAAGATATCCATAACCCCATGGCACACTCTTCAAGCTGCATTGCCTCTTACTCCAGCGCTGACTGGTTTAAGAGAGGGTTGGATTTTAGGTTGAAGTGGAGGACATAAATCAAATGCAAAGTTTTTTCCCCACCCAGAATTCTGAACTTTTATACTTTGTTCATAGCTTCAAATAGTATATCTTTGCTCTGTGCCATTTGTCATGTTTTAATGACAAGAGAGACTTTTATTTTGGAAGCTGCAGTTTGACCATCTTAGTTTTCCTTATCCCTTCATAGGGATAATCTCTTGGACTATACACCAGTTTTTAGGAAGTGTCCTTGTAAAACACTATTCATTCTTTTAAAAGAATTTTTTAATTCTGATAAATAAAACTTTGAAAAGAATGTATTTGCCCATATGCAAATTTCATTGAACCAAATGTGATTGATCTGAAGATCTTGCACAATGCAGAAACCAGTTAAAGTAGGATAGAGAGGAAAGCTTGAGGAAAGAAACAGGGGTTGAAGATTCAGCTTTGAGTTACCAGTGGAAAGAAGACAGGGAAATTGAAAGCCATACATAATCAGAAAACCTTACCTTGGCCAGTAGTTACCACCGCTTCTTTTCTTAAGCCATCTACTAGAATTGCTAACAAGTAGTATTAGAAGAGATTATACTTTAAAGAGACCCATTCTGTTGTTAGAAAATTAAAACAAAGAAGCTTTCAGTAGACTTGAATGAATGAAAGAAAATACTGTACCTTATATTCAAAGATTATAAAGTTAGTGCAAATATGTGGATATTTATGTTTAAATAGTCATTTGCCTTAAATATTTGAGATTTGAATTATGCACACATGCTCTCTTTGGTTGGAGTGCTTGATATACGGTTTGTCCTAATCAGCCTCAGGCAAAGGGAATTTGAATTATACAACATGTGTAAACTTCACATTGAATGGTAATTAGTCTGTGCTGCTTAGTGGCATTTAATATTGAGGTCAATGGTTCAATAAAACTTTTAAAAAACCACTAACTAAATTGGGGTGGGGGTAATATGTGTGTTTGCGACATATATCACATATAGATTTTATTTATATGCATATAAATAAATAAAAACAGAATCAGTGAAAGTTTTTATTTTGTATCAAACAATTTAATACCTCACTCTATATCTAAGCCCAGTTTCATATTTTTTGTATGTATGAATATGGAGTCTGGTGGCATATATTTGGACTTTGTCATTTGTCACAGACACAGACCAAAGAAAATGCTCTCATATAATAGAAACAATTCTCTCTCCTTTTCATTATTTTAAAAATTTTATTTGGCTAGGGCATTATTATGGAATATGTTTGTCCTCTTAATTTTGAATTTTTCTAGCTTCAAGAAAGCTTTTTGAGGTAGGAATTACAAAAGGAGAAGAAACAAGAAGGGTTGGACCCACTTGTACCAAGATTTGTTGAGTGGGTGAAAAGGTAACACTAAGTACCTCCACCTACAGAGAGCAAAAAGTTTTAAGAACTTTCATTTCTCGGTTTTGTACCAGTTATACATGTGTAAGTAAGACAAAAACTTAAACTTTCTGTGACTTCATTACCTGTTTCAGATACCACTGTATACCTTGTGTTAAGAATTTCAGTTTGTTCTGCAGAAAGGTTTTTAAAATACATCATGGAAGGATCCCTGAATAACTTTTGTTTTGTTTTGTTTTGTTTTCCTGGTGCTGAGCTATTAACTGTTTTTAATGCTTAACATTAGAAATGTGTTGATAGTTTACAAATAGTATGTTTTCATAAGTTACATTTATAACAATATGTGTCATACTCCACATAGGTTGAATATTAAACAGCAGTGCTTGGGTGTTCTACAGCCATAATTAGACTACTGATTGCAAATTGCCAAAATTCAGAGTCAACAAACCAATTAAAAAAAACCTCAAGGCTATACGATTTCAAAATGCTCTTCCTTAATTTAGTTTGTCCATTATGCTTTATTTTAATTATTCATAATATTGCTTAACATGCCAGGAAATGTCTTTTAATAGATTTATAAAATGCTACAGTTTCTGTAATATGAATTCTGTCTTTAGTATTCTGTTTTTAAATCTCAGATTAAGATGTTTTGTAAGAAATTGCCTCTTTTGATGCATAAAAGCAAGTCTTCACTTTGAAATGGTAACTTTACCATTTTATCGTTTTGAAGGAAAGTGCTCATTTGAGAAAATAAGTGAAATAATTTGGTATATGTCATTTTGTTGTTGAGCAAATTACACTAAAAAAATGCAAGAAACAAAAAATATATATCCCCACTAAGAGCAATAATTTCCCATTTCCCCATAGATTCAATAAGTAGTGGATTATGCATTTCATTTTAGTGAAAAGTGTATGCCTTACCTATTGACTTTTTGGTATCATGCTAGATATTAAGGAATACAGGATTGGTTTGCCTGTCATGGGGCTTAAGTGGGTAAGTTAGAGGTGAAACATAATAAGCCTGAAGATGTAAATTCTAGTTGAAAATCTGGACATTTATTTGTCTTTGGTTCCATTAGGAGGTGGAAATAAGCAAGAGAGAGCTCTTCTTTTAGTATTGGTGTGGATTTTTGCATGTCCAGGATCTACTTCTGTTTCTTATTCTTACTATTAATGGTAGAGGTTCACAGATGTGGTAAGTATGGCCTTAGAATTTTATTCCTACAGAAAGAATATATAAAGGTTATATGCCTGAGGTGTTTATATCAGTGAAAAGATTGCTAACATTTAAAGAGAAATAGGAGCAATTAACTTTTCTCATGATTATACAACAGTAATTACTAAAATCCTCATTTCAGGGGCTGTAGCTCAGTGGCAGAGCACTTGCCTAACATGTGAGGCACTGGGTTTAATCCTCAGCACCACATATAAGTAAATGAAATAAAGGTCCTTCAACAACTAAAAAAATAAAAATAAAATAAAATAAAATCTTTATTCCATTTGATGGTAAAGTTAAATCTTTGTTAGATTTCTTCTTTTTTAATCCTGGTAGCTGGGAGACATAGTCCTTAATTGATAGACCTTTAGACAGCATAGAAATAATAGTTTTTATCTCAATTTGAGAATTATTTTCTTTTTGGGTTCTTGTGATTCTTGACACTGCAAAGTCATTGAAAGATTAACTTCACTATGTGTAGCTAGATGTAGCTCCCTGAATGAAGTCAGCAGTTCACTCCCTTATTGTTTTAGTTTATTCTGGTCCTTGGTCTCTAAGTACCATTTCATTCTTCTCTTTTTAGTAATTACCTGCTTATTCTCCAGGACCTAATTGACCTGTTACTGTTCCATGAACTTCTGAATTATTCTTCTTACCATGTCCCCCAGAGAATTAAATATCCCCTTCTTTTGATTGTCATAGCACTTTATAGGTGGGTCTTCCAACAAGTGTCAATCATAGATACATCATAGTTATTGAGAATGGGGGCCATGTGTTATCCATCTTTGTATCTTCTAGGACAGCATGTAGTTAACATTTGTGAATTGAAATGTTTTAAAACTCTGTGCCTTCAAAGACTAAGAAAACAGCTGTCTCATTAAATTCTTTGATCATGGTAACCTTTTCTCCCTATATTTCTTGCATACACTGTCCCCACCTGTTATACTGTGATAGTTGGAGTATATTAAAATATTTTTGGAATTTAGAGAGAGCTTGAGAGGAATCAAAGAAGGGTCATTTTGTGTATGTCAAACTCAAGGAAATTGGCTTTTGATTCTTTATTGCTGTTCCGTTTTGAGAGTTTGATTTTCTTCTCCCCTTTCTGCAGGACCCTAATAGGAGTATTCATACCAGCAGCAGCAGCAGCAGCAGCAGCAGTAGCAGCAGCAGCAGCAGCAGCAGCAGCAGTAGTAGCAGTAGCAGCAGCAGCAGCAGCAGCAGCAGTAGCAGCAGCAGTAGCAGCAGCAGCAGCAGCAGCAGTAGTACCAGTTTTTCAAAGCCTCACAAATTAATGAAGGAGCACAAGGAAAAACCTTCTAAAGACTCCAGAGAACATAAAAGTGCCTTCAAAGAACCTTCCAGGGATCACAACAAATCTTCCAAAGAATCCTCTAAGAAACCCAAAGAAAATAAACCACTGAAAGAAGAGAAAATAGTTCCTAAGATGGCCTTCAAGGAACCTAAACCCATGTCAAAAGAGCCAAAACCTGACAGTAACTTACTCACCATCACCAGTGGACAGCAAGATAAGAAGGCTCCTAGTAAGAGGCCCCCCATTTCAGATTCTGAAGAACTCTCAGCCAAAAAAAGGAAAAAGAGTAGCTCAGAGGCTTTATTTAAAAGTTTTTCTAGTGCACCACCACTGATACTTACTTGTTCTGCTGACAAAAAACAGATAAAAGATAAGTCTCATGTCAAGATGGGAAAGGTCAAAATTGAAAGTGAGGCATCGGAGAAGAAGAAGTCAGCTTTACCGCCATTCGATGACATCGTGGATCCCAATGACTCAGACGTGGAGGAGAATATGTCCTCTAAATCTGATGTGAGTAGCCTCACTGGTTTTCCTCCTTTCTTTTGATAGTTTTCAGATTTTATTTCAAATACCTTTATGATAAGGAATGAGGGAAGAAAATGAATGCTGAGCCCTGCAGAGGTAGCATGGAGGTAGGTGTGCCCTAGAAGTGAATTTCTGTCACTAATGGGAAAAAGGAAATGGAATCATTAAGGAATCTGCAAAATTTTTTAGGCTATGATTTCAGTTGTTAATGGAAAGATATATTCCCTAGTATAATAATGGGTTATTTGAACAGCAACAGAAAATTTCAGTGCTCATTAAATTTTGGTAACTATGTTTTTTAATGATGTTGATTTAGAAAATGAGAGGAATACAATAAAATTTGATAACAAGGGAAAAATAAAAGAGAAACCTAGAAAATATTGGAGTATGACTATAATGTTGATCTTTCAACATTGTAATGAAATAATTTGTATACATAGATGAAAAGATGGCAATACTATTTTTAATAGCTTTAGTAAGGCAAAGTTTATATAATAATATACTGTGCATACTTAAAACATATAATCTGAAAATTTTCGATATTTATATATACTTTAAAACCATTTTCATTGTGAAAATGAAGTATTTTTTCTTCATTATATAGCCACCGATTTAGAAAGGTGGTGTTTTGTGTGTGATCTTCATTGTGTTTTCTATGGGCAGGATTATCCTCTGTGGATACCTACAGGAGTGCCTGATAATCTAATACTTCCAAAGAATGTTATTTGATGTTGGGATTTAAACTTATAATTACAGATTTTCAGAGTTGGAAAGGATTTTCAGGTTATCTATTCTAACCTCTTACCAGTGCAAGAAATCTTATACTTCTGGTGACATGCCTGATAGTCAGAAGGTATTTGATCTATTTCTGAAAAACAAACATCACTTACAATGAAGTTATCTACTCCTTACTTTTTTTTTTCTTTCTGATTTTAGTCTTCTGGAGTTACTTTTCAGTGACCATTGTTCCCCCAAATTGCCCTTATTTGGCTTGTCACTATTTCCAGATGATGGTCAAAAACAATGTCTGGCTAAAGATGGGAGTATTTTTCTTTCTGTTCCATGAAGTTGCCCATAGATGGCCCTAGTTTAAATGCTGGGTTAAAAGCAGCTGGAATCAGAGCATGGTACCAATACCAATCCCCAGGAGGACAGAGACTACTTTCTTTTCCCCTACTCTCTGTAGCAGTTTCAGACTTCTGATAGAAGATCAAGTTAGGAGCACGATGGCACAGAAAATACTGAGGGTTAAGTAATTTGTTCCAGTGTTTAGTAAAGGCTTAATAGTTACAGCTTGTGAAATGGAGAGGAGAGTCGAATGGGTTTGTTGCAGTATGACAGGTATGTACTTTTCCTCGTGTGCTCCCTACCTCTCCTCTATTGAGGCTTACTCTTGGTGCAGATGTTACTGGGAGCTGTTGTTTGTATGTTTGGCTGTTGTTTCAGATCACCTGACAGTTCTATTAGGGGGTGACTAATCTACCAAAATTGTCGAGTTTAGCAACTTTGTCTTTCTATATTCTGACATATTGTGATTCTTCTAGAACAAAGGTTTTCAAATTGTGGGCTGTGAGTCACTGGTGAGCTATGAAATCAATTTAGCATGTCTTCATCAGCATGTAAAAAATCAGAATACATTGTAATTAGTATGAGTAAGTGATGGTTTGTGAAATTTTTATTTCAGAGAGGGTGCATGTGTTTTTCTACAGCGGTCAAAACTTTGTAAGGGACATTTTTTAGAACATTTGCTGATTTGTGAGTAGACCAAATTGCATTCATAAAGCACTACTGAATGCTCTTTCTACATGAAACTATCACAAATGGTCCTCCTCCTAAGGAAATTTTGTTTATTCTCTCTCTGGGTTTTTGTTATTGTTATTGTTTGGTCTCTTGCACCTCTTTTATATATTATTCATAAAGTATGGCTTTCTTTTAATAAAATTCTTCCTCAACTTTGTATATTTACCCAAAGCAATACCTTGAAAAATCTTCTGGAACTAAAAGTTTAAATTGTAATTCCTTACAGTAGGTAGTACATTTTTCAGAATGATGTATGACATGGTATGACATGGTAGAGCTACAAATCTAGTGATTACAACAGGAGTTTTTGAAATGTTTTCTGCACAGCATAGCAGAGGAAGCATCTAAAGACTTTTGAGTATGGTTTAGGTATAAAACCCAAGAACTATATTTCCTTTAGTTTTCTGGTAATAAATGTCTTTATTGTTGCTACTGGTGGTTTAATTCCTTAAATGTAGATGGTGTAACAGAAGAGAATTGATTAAGGTGGTTGCATGTTTGCCATGTGTCCACAACCTTGCTATGCACAAAGTGGGGCAGGAGAAAGCTGAAATTCCACTTAGCCAGTGATGAAGACAGCCTGGTGTCCCACCAGGTAGGAGATAGTCCAAACATAGGCTGTGGGCAGGACAGAAGAAACAGGAGGCAACTGCATCAGAAAACAGAGCAGTATAGAGCCTCCCTTGGCAAGTAACTGATCTGTGTCATGGGGAAGGACCACATTTCTCTAAAGTCATTAACAGCTTCATTATGTGAATATGAACCAGATTTATATTCATTTGTGGGGCATTGAGATGGCTAGTAATCTTAGATATGGCAGGCAGAGATCATGGATTTTGGAAACAACCAAGCAATTAAAGGATACAAAAGAAATCAAAAGAATGTAAGAATGGGGAAGACTGGGGGAAATGAGTTTTCACCTGGCATGTCCAGGAAGAAAATATCTTGATCCTGGCTTGTTGAAGTTAAAAGGAAGAATATTTTATTTAAATTTTATTTGCAGTGTTGGGAATTGAATATAGGGCTTTGTGCTTGCTGGGCAAGTGCTTTACCATTGAGCTATATCCCCAGCACAGAAGAATATTTTAAGAAAATTATCCATAATCAAGTTAGATTAAGGTTTTATATAAAAATAAGAATCAGTACTATTAAGAAAGATTAAGGAGCATAGCTTATTGATTTATTTATTTTTTATTTTTTTTTTGCGGTGCTGGGGATTGAACTCCAGGGCCTTTTGCTTGCAAGGCAGGCACTCTACCAACTGAGCTATATCCCCAGCCCAGCTTATTGATTTAAATAGATCATTTTGGTCTGAATTTTATATTCTTTATGAGAAAGGGGAAAGATGATGGGCATCCATGATTGATACACTGCATATTTTTGGAAGGTTCACTTACTTGTTGAGAGGTGGTAGGTAGGTAGGGAATTAGGAGTCTGCAAGCTGGAGTCAGGCTGTTTTTTGAATCCCACTGCCACCAGTGATCCTGGGCAAACATTTAACCTCCTTAGTTCTTAGTTTCATTTTTATGAAGTGGAGATCATTATTAGGACCTATTTTGTAGAAGTATTGTGAGAATTAATGTATCAATTTGGATAAAGCAGTTAACAAATTAATAAAGCATCCGTTATTATTGTTATGTGTGACTTGGCTTCTGGGAACCTTTATGACCTGTAGCTTTGAAGGACATTTTACGATATTCAAAAATGCTGTGGAGCTCTAGTGTCTTTTCAAGCACTTCAAGGGTGGGGAGTACTGGAGGGTATCACTTGGCTCTGAAGGAGGTTTGGTGACCTTGATATGCACATGTTACGTGGTCACTGGAAAACTACAGGATAGAGCCTGAGTTTTAAACCAAAAGTGAAGCTGAAGTTTCCCAAGATTTTTAATTAAATGAGATAAGGAATATCACAGCTAATGCTGCATGGGGGCGGGGGCACTTGGTAGTTTTCTTTTTTTATTACAGTTACCGTTAAGAAAACATCCTCAGAAATGATTTGACTTACTGTTGGTATAACCAAAGGAGCAATTTTTAAATGCTTGTAATTCTTGAAATGTTTCTCATCTTAAAAAAAACCTAATATTGTCACATGAAAGTTTGTCAGTGATTTTCCCTGCAGAAGAATTTGGGTGGGGAGAGAATAAGGTAAGGGAGGCAGGAGGCTGGCTTTATGGTGGGTGAGCATTCAGTAAATACTGAAAGAATGGTAAGGGAATGTTTTTGTTGAGAATATTTTACATTCAAGAACCTTGGTAATTCCCATTAGAGTAAAGCAGTTCTTGGTTTTAGGAGTTTGTTGTTTTGGAGGTATAAACGTCTAAAATACTTACTGGTTAATAAATAAGTGACTTACTGGTGATTTTCACTAACTAGCACCAGGAAAGGTTGAGCATCTGAGTTTATCAGTATTAACTAAAAGTTTATAATTGTGGTTTTTATTAAGCTGTTTGTACTTTAATTGGTAATAAAAAGAATCCAAATACATCTTTCGCTCCTTTTATAATTCTTCGTGTGTTTTTGTTTTTCCTATAACTCTGCTTCTAAAAAGGTGCCTATAAAGTTGATTTTGCTTTGTGATAAGAGGATCTTTTGTATCACAGTAAAGAAGTGTGTGTGGGGGAATGATTAATAAGAATTTTGAAGTAACTCTTTATGATTGGGTTCAGTTATGGTAGTAATTTCCTTATCCTTGCCTTCACCTCTTTTGTAGAGGTTTAACTCTAACTTACAAGTGAAGAAGTTCAAAGTTTTAATTATCTTCTTTGAAAGTAGGCAAGTTACATTTGACAAAATGTTACAGACTTCAACCTGCAGTGTGAGCAAGATTTCCATCACATCCTTTGATGGTTTCGGCTTACCAGAGTGTTTTCTCTGATAAAAATCTTCTTAGGAAGAAAAATGAAATCTCATCATGTGGTAGCGTTTTTCACAGGGCTGGCTGGTGGTTCAGATACAGGCTAAATAGTTCAGACCACCTTAGCAGAAGTTTCTTTCAAAAAGGCAAAAAAGAAAGAGAAGGAAAAGAAACTTCCCTTCTTTTGTTGCGCCCCACTTCCTCCCGCCCCACCCTGCTCATTGCCCTGCTGAAACTGTCTGAGCTGGCAGTAAATGTCCTGCTGTTGAAGCATTGGCCTTAGGTTTTTATGTGATGGAAGGTTGTTGCAGTCAGAGAAGAAGGTCTTTATTGTGTTTTCAAAGTGGCTTTTTAATGACTTGTAACTCCAGCACATGCAGGAGCTGTAAAGTCTGAGTGTGGTGAACCAGCAGCTGGAGAGGCCATTCATTAAAGGCTGCCCCGCTCTCCCGGGGTTCTCATTGTGGGCTCCTGTTTTTTGTGTTTTATAACTGGAGGTAAAAATACCTGAAGGGGTTGCAATTCTTCCTTTGGTAGGTTTGGCTTAGTGTAGAACATGAATTAAAACAATTAGAAAAAAGTTAATTTTGTTGTATGCATGGAGTTATTTCACCTACCCCTGCTTTCAGATGCTTTTCTTTTCTGTGTTGGTTGTGATAAGATTGAAGAGGATCCCATCTAGCCAAGCAGCTGTTCACTTATTCATCCATATTCCAAAAAAAGAATTAGAAGCAGTTAAAGAGGTTTTTTTGTTTTGTTTTGTTTTGTTTTTAACATTAGGGGCCTTTTTTCTCCTTGTTTCAGTACATGTTAAGCCGAGTGTGATGTCTTACTTTTTAAATTAAAGAATTTTTTGGAAACCCTTGCATATTAGAGGGTTGTGAACAGACAGGGGGCTCTATGATGACAGTTGATTGTCATCAACAATTGCCAAAACCCAGCATTGTATGAAAAGAGTATTATTTCCAGCAAATTGAGGAGCCTTCTTCAGGATTGCTGCATTGCCTCACTGTATTGTTGTTTTGCCTTTATAGTTTGTGTAGTTGTCCCATCTGTTATCTTTAGGCACAGATGTAAATCAACAAAGTCTTTGCAAGGTTGGCTTTCCCATACCATAGGGATGTCTTGTAATTATAGCAAAAAGAAAAAAAAATAATTTTTTTGTTTTTGTTGGCAGTGATGGGGATTGAACCCAGGGCCTTGCATATGCTAGCAAGGGCTGTACTTCTGAGCTATATCCTCAACCCTAAACTTTCTTTGAATGTTTACAGTATACCAGTCACCCTGCTAGGCATTTGTCATGTTTTAATTTATTTAATCTTCAAAACAATTCTATGAAATGGGTATTATCACCATTTTAGAGATGAGAAAATGGAGGCTTAAAGGTTAAGAAACTTGCCCAATATTAACATGTTTGAAGGTGGTGGAGCCAGAATTTGGACCCATTTGGTAAGGAGCATTCCTTTTTTTTTTTTTTTTTTTTTTTTTGGGTGGTGGTATTGGGGATTGAACCCAGGTCCTCATGCATTAGGGAACATTCTTAAGAGGAACTTGGGGGGTAAACAAATCTGGTTTTTCCATGGATTTATATTAAAATTGCAGAGATGTGCTTTATGGAGTTGACATCACTCAGCTGTGAAAGCCTTGGATCTCATTTTTGTGTCCCACTTAATGAATTGTATTTTCTTGACCTATTATTGGTTTGGGCTTTTCCAGGAGCCTTTAGTATATGACAGATTGTCCCCACTGGTAGTGTTAGTATGTATGTCCAAAACTTAAGGAAGAGCTGTGAAACATCCAGGGAACTCTGACTCCTCTTACACATACTCGGTTAAGATAAAACAGACTTTCATGGCTCTGTATAACACATTATTATAATCTAGTATCAGGATTATTTTCCTGCTCTCAAAATTTTCCCCACTCGGTTTTGTATGGGAATTTATGTTTAACAGAGCTGAGCTGCAATATCAAGCTTTCCCAGAAGGTGCCACCAAATAACAAATGGTGTCCACCAGTTTGGAGACTCCTTTTTGAATCTTCTAGTTAAACATTTTGGAAGTTCATTTTATAACCTAAGTTATTAAAAAATGTAGGCTGTGCTTTCTTTGAATTAGGAGACAAGATAATGCAATGGTAGAGTTTTGGTGTCTATGTAATTATTTAACCAAGTTTGAGAAATTGTTCTCAGTGGGCAACAATTTATGACTGTAAACTTTCAAGGCAGTGTCGAGGTCCACAAAGAAAAATCACCCTTAAGAGGCTTCTTTAGGTCACCAAAGGTGACTGCACAGTGAGATGTTCCCAGATAAAGTCAAAGATCCCTCTATTAGAAAGGGAAAAAATGGGAAAGCATTTGCTAAAGCATTCAGAGACAACACATTTGGTTTTGAATTCTGAGAACGTAGAGGATGGAATGTGAGAGAGACTGAGCAGGGAGAGATATTCAGAAGCCATGGCACAGAAAAGGAAATTTCTTTGCTTTCTTGGTCATGGGAAGAAAATGTATATGTGGGGCCCTCAGATATTCTATGACTAACTGACTATGGTTATTAGTAGAGACCCCTGTCTGGGATCTCAGTGCTGAGAATCATAGTGCTGTGTTTTAGAAATTTAATTGCGGACACTTGCTTTATTATGTGGCTGTTTTATTTTAAGTATGATAAACCATTATGTCACTTTGAGTTATGGAAAACATTTTCTTCTAAACATGTTTAGCACAATTCCTTGATTATGTTAATGATATTCAGTAACAGTTAAATATATGAATGTGATAGTTACTTCCTATCTACAAGCACTGTATTAGAGGGTACAGATAGTAAAAATTAGAATTTTAAGCTGGTCTTTGAATGAGAGAAGGCATGAATTAATTGAGGTGAGGGTGTGGGAGCAGTAGGAGAATTGGCATTCTTGATAGGAGAAGACCACTTGAAAAAAAAATCAGTGGCTGACAGTGTAAATAGTGTGTGTCCTCTGCACTGCAAATGGAGATCTTATAAATAAATCCCTGCAGTTGATTAATCAAACTTGCTTGTTAGGAATGAAGAAAGCTTTACTGACTGCTACTCCCTCTCTACTTTCATATTTATTATGTGGCTCCTCTTCTTCTTCTTTTTTTAACTTTATATTCTGTTCCTTAATCCATACAATGGGTGAGATCACTTTTATTCCCTTCATACATGTGTGAAATGGGCAGATCCAGATCTCAATTCAGTCTCCCTAATGTCTGAACTCAGGCTTTTGAGTCACAACTCTGATTAAACCTCATTGAGAAAAAAATCACACATCGAGTTAAAACCCCTGTTTCTTAATAAACCTTTTAAAAGAGAATTGGTAGCGTGAAGGTTCCCACGACTGGTTTTCGAACTTTGGTAGTGGTGCCACAGTCCCGTGAAAAGGGAAGAACAAAAAATAAGGTGCAGTTGCAGCACAGGAGAACTTGATCGTGAATGACAGGGAGACCAGGCATGATTTCTAAAATGCTGATTTATACCTCTGCTTCTTATACCTTAATGTCATTTTCTAAAAGACAGAATTGAAAAATTGAAAAGATGTGGTTCCTAGAGACTGTCCAAGGGCTTGTCACCAGTGGACTGTCTTACTCGGTTGTTGCTGTGAGGGCTGTGGTTAGTTGTATTATCTAAAGTCTGTATTCATAAAGGATGTAAAGAAGGAAGGTAGGGTGTTCTTGTCCTGGAACATAGCCATATCTGGCTAATAAATCTACTTATCTTTGTGGGCTTAGGAGGAGTGACCCAGGAAGTTGGTCCAAAAGCATAAGACACTTGGAGTCAAAAGACTAGAGTGATTCAGATTACTAGTGGTGAACTCTAAAATGTGAATTTTTGTGACAATACCTGTTTCGTGAGATTGTGGATGAAAACTGCCATTCAGGTATTAGTTGAAGCAAAACATTAATTATGTCATGAAAAAAACTTACTGTTTGATAAATTCGGTGAAGACCTGATATTGGTGGTATTCTTGTAGAGATTGAGAGGTGAAGCCAACTGTCAGAAACTTAGTGATTTCGTAATCCATGGTTACATTTTAAAAAACGTGTGTATATATTTCTAAAATGTTATCTTCTGCTTGGCCTAATCCTAGATTTTATTGAGAATCAAATCAGAATCTTTCTGAACGTACACTCTAGTTTTAAAGATCAGGACCTAACAGATTCCACTGAAGGTAGCCTGATGTGTTTTCAGAGTACAAAGTACTGTATTTTCAGGTTTCCTCTTTCTGCTTTTTTTTTTCAGTGTGGTTTGAATTAAAAGTGAACCTCATACTTACTGGTGATCTTGTGATGCATTATTTTAAGGTGTGAGTTTATCTGATAATCTTGGGGGGAAATCGGGCAGGGCTGGCTGGCTGGCTCCTGCTTACCACACTTGCCTTCATTGTCCTGCAGCCTTCAGAGGCTTGCAACAAGTCCCTCCTCCCTTTTAAAGATAAATCATGCACAGTCCTCCTTGTTTTGTGTAATGAAACCAAGAAATCTCATAGTTTACTATCTGCCCCCCCCCAAAAAAAAGTTTGAGGGATATGGTATGCCATATTTTGCCTATCTCTATATCTTCATTGGTCCTGTAGACTTTAATAGTTCCATGGTCTCTCTTCTCTGTCTAGAAACTCTGCAGAAATTAATGAGTATTCTTTCCAAAGGTGTAAGACTGAATTTAGAAACCACATACAGTGTCTTTTGTACAGCATTCACTTCATGATTTAGGCAACCACAGAGTCTTCAAGCAGGAAGAGACTTCAGAAATCATCTTTAACCACTTGGGTTTTGCAGAGGAGAACTTGAGCCAAATTTAATAACTTGTGCAAGGTCACATGACATCTCACTACCAAAATATAAAAGAACCCTAGACTGGCATCCCTAATTGGCATGCCATCACAGTGCATTGGGTCAGTTTGCAGTCTTTCATACATCCCTCACTCGCTTTCCCAGACTCTCCTCTCCTGCAACATTTTGGAGTGTTTCCTAGAGAGCTCTTACTCTCTAAGAAGTCCCCACACACTTACTTAAACCCATCAGCTGTACAGCTGATGTCACTTCTTGACCCTGCATCTCAGTGGGCACCCCTTTCTTGAATGAATCTTAAATTTCACATTCTCAACAAAATTCCACCTGAATGTTTTATGTCTTGTCTAAGTAAGGGTAAATCCCAGTGGATGTGACAGAGGTTAATTGGTGAAAATTTTCATAGTCATTGTGTCCTGGTCATCTTCGTTTGTCTCTGGGAAATTACCTACCAGGATAATCATGACTTTGATATATTTCAAAGGGGAAAACCAGTAGGCAGAACAGAAAATGACATATTTAAGTCTGGCAAATCAAACATCTTAATTAAAAAACCATGAAAAAAAGTTTTAAAACCCTCCAGTGTAAATGGAACCTTCACTGGGACAAACTGATGTTCTCAATCATGGGGCATCTGGATCCTCCTCCCTCCCACCCACCTGCCTGTCAGTGTTGGCCTCTGTGCCCTGGTTTGTTCCCTTAGTCTACGCAGGCCGTGAGACGCCCTGCACACCAGATGCCACCCTCTATCTCACACAAACTTTCCATTACTCCTGCTGCTCTGTAGATCACAGTCTTTCGTGCCCCACCCTTTGCTGATGGCTGTCTAAAAACTCCCCTTGATCTCATCCCCTTGTGGTCTGGCTTTTGCTCTTGAAACTAGTCTTAAAACTACCTCTGGAAAAGGTCACCAGTGCCTTGCAGATTTGAATATAGAAACCAGCCTTTAAAGAAGACAGGATTTGACCTTTCCCACACCTTTGACTAGGTTTTCTGCTCTGCTTCTTGGCCCCTTCATACCTACCCTGATCTCTCTGACTGCTCTCTGTGAGTCACCTTTGCCTGCAGATCTTCCTCTCCCACCCTTACATTAGCATTCTCATCCTCCTCCTCCTTATTTATTTATTTATTTATTTATTTATTTATTTATTTATTTTTAACCAGGGATTGAACTCAGGGACACTCGGCCACTGAGTCACATCCCCAGCCCTATTTTGTATTTTATTTAGAGACAGGGTCTCACTGAGTTGCTTAGGGCCTCGCGATCCTCCTGACTCAGCCTCCCAAGTCGCTTGGATTACAGGCGTGTGTCACCACGCCGGGCTCTCCTCCTTTTTTATTGTATGCTCTTTCCCTCGATGGCCACCTATTACCAACACATTTAAAAAAAATCTTCTCTACCCCCAGCTGTTCTCAAAAACCACCAACTAGACAGCTCTGACCAGCAGGTATCTGAAACATATTATATAGCTGAAGCATATGTTACTCTAAATATCTATTGCAGATGCTGCCAGTTGTCTAATTAATCTACATTGACCCATTCTTCTTACTAAGAGAATTTCAGTTTTATTGGCATAATAATGTGCCTAACAAAAAGTTTCTTTCCCAGCCTTCCTGGTAGGATAGATGTGGTCATATAACAAAGTCTGTTATGTTAGTCAGCTTTTCATTGATGTGACCAAAGTTCCTGACAAGAATAACTTGGAGGAGAAAAAGTTTATTTTGACTCACAGTTTCAGAGGTTCAGTCCATGAGTGACCAACTCCATCCCTCTGAGCCTGAGGAGAGGCAGAACATCATGGTGGAAGGGAGTGACGGAGGAAAGCTTCTCAGCTCATGGTAGCCAGGAAGCAGGAGCCAGGGACAAAATATAATTCCCCAAAGGCAAACCTCCAATGACCTCCTTCTTCCAGCCACACCCCAAAGGCAAAAGGTATGCATTTGTCTAACCAGTAATCCATTCAAATTATTAACCCATCAAATTGATCAAGTCACTGATTAGGTTCCAGCTCTCATGATCTAATCACATCACCTTGGAACATTCCTGCATCCTTTATCATAGGACTTATTGGGGGGACACCTTGTTTCCAAACCCTCACAGACTAGTTAATGAGATATAAATGGAAGTTACTAGATGAAAATTATTGGGAGGCCTCCTAAAAAAGAGGTGACTCAGTTGACATGTAGCATTTTGTCTTTTCCCCTTCTATTTCCTCTTGCCTGGAACTTAAATATGATGGCTGGTGCTCTAGCAACCATACTGTGAGAAGCATATGCTAAGTACAGAGGAGTACATAGGACAGGAAGAGACAGGATTTCTGCCTTCTGACCTTCTGGAACTGCCATACTGATCTTGCCTAGCATGCTGGATTTATCATTCAATAAAAGAAAAATAAACTCTTGTCCTAGGTCATTTTTCTATTCGTCTATTCATCTATTGCTAGCTGCTGAGCATATTCCCTGATTTAGTTCCATCCATGATCCCACACTACCTGCTTATATTTCCTGGTTAGGATATTATACATTCTATTTATTTATTGGTTCAAATGTCAGTTATTTTTGGATATATTATTTCAACAGACACTTAGACTGAGGGCTTATTATCTGTTGTTGGGCGTTGGGAATAAAATGGTGAAGAAGGTGGTTGCAGAGCTTACCTTCCAGTAATAGGAAATATATAATGTTCTGCAGTGATGGGTGGCATGAAAATTATTTCTTTTCCTTCACATCTTATTTCAGTTGGTTATGATGCCCTTTCAGATTTGCTCTGAAAATGTCTGTGACTCCATCCCTCTTTCTCTTTCTGTTCCTACTCAGTGCTTGATTTAGTTTCTCAGCTCAGCTGAGTTTGGACACTTTTCCAATTTCCTCTCCCTTTCCTTCTATAGGGTTCTTCTCTATATAACTTTCTGAAACACAAAGTCTTAAAGGAATTATGCAAAGGGTTAAAAATTAACTAGTTAAAGCGATGGCATAATGTATTATTTTCAAACAGTTACCTTTAAAATTCTATTTTTATAAAGCAATTCATTGTTTCAAAACCTCAGCTCCCATGAGGGCTGAGTACCAAATTCTCCTTAACATTCACCTTTTTATTTTCTGTAATCTTTTATTATGGGAATTAAAAATATTCATAAAATATGCAGAATAGTGTAATGAACCTTTCCCTTGCCATCACTGTTTGAATTGATAGTTAATCTTTTTGTGTGTGTAGTGCCAGCTCCTTCCCCAACATCATTTTTAGTAAGATCCAAGATATATAACTTCATTCATAGATATTTCAGTATGAATCTTTAAAAGATAAGAAAAACAAAACTAGAATGCCATTACCATATCTAAATAATGATGTTTAATATCGTCAAATATCGAACCTCTGGGTGAATTTCCAACAGAATCAAAATGTCATGAATCCTTTTCATTTTTACCATTTTTTGCTTGAATTAGAATCCCAATAAGGTTCACATCTTGCAATTTGTAAAAACGTCCCTCAAGTTTCTCTTAACCTATAGGTTCTGCTTCATCACTCTTTTTCACATCAATGTACAAGGAAAAAAAAGTAGGTTGTTCTAGAATTCCTCAGTTTGAATTTTGTTGACAAAGTCTTTGGTATGTTTTCTGTAAATGAGTAGTCAAAAGGCATGGTCATAGTTAGGCAAGAGTTTTGGTTTAGATTTTGGGTTTGGGGGAACAAAGCTATGTTATAGATAGGGCTGTGGGTGTTTCTTCTATCAGGAGACCTACTCTTTTCTGTGTGATGGTACCACCCATTGATGCTCAGACCTATACACAGTAATACATTGGGAATGGTTATCTTTATTCCATCATTCTTTGTTTATTAACCAGAGTTCACCTATAAAGAGAAACTCTCCTCTTCTGCCTTTTATATAACCAGTTTGTAAAGGAAAGCAGTCTTGATTCTTTCCTTTTGTTTACCAGTTTTCAAGAGAATGAATTTGATTCCCTGGCTTCCTTCAAGAGTTTCAAATGCTTTAAAATTTATTTTAAGCATTGCTTTTAAGTCTCCTTTATATTTTAGTCATCCCAAAATATTAGTAATCCTCTGTTCCTCAGTGAAGTACCCTCAGACTTTTATGACCTGTTTAACTTTCACCTTTCCCTCCCTCCCTCCCTCCCTCCCTCCCTCCCTTCCTTCCTTTCTGTAACAAGAATTGAACCCAGGGGCACTTAAGCACTGACCTACATCCCCAGATCCTTTAAAAAATATTTTATTTAAAGGCAGGGCCTTACTAAGTTGCTGAGGCTGGCTTTGAGCCTATAATTGATCCTCCTGTCTGAACCTCTAGAGTTGCTGGGATTATAGGCCTGCACCATGACCACGCTCTTTCACTTTTTCTTTGAAGCTTTTCTAAATAATCAGTCTCACCTGGTTATCCCTCCCACTTTTGTGCATTTTCTGTTAATAGTTTATGTATACTTGGAGTACTATTGTTCTTTGCTCATGGTAAAGTATTTTTCTCCTCATCAGTTGAGTATGTTGAAAGTAGATACCATCCCTCTTTTGTGTTCTCTCTCTCCCCCACCCCCTTTTTTTTTTTTCTCTTTTACAATATTTGGAGTTAAATCCAGAGGTGTTGAACCTCTGGGCTCCATCCCTACCTTTTGTATTTTTTATTTTGAGGTAGGGTCTCACTAAATTGCAGTCCCTCCTGACTCAGCCTACTGAGTCTGGAATTACAGGTGCACACCACTGCGCCCAGCACTCTCTCTTAATTCTCCAGTGTTTTAGTTCTTTATGCTGTACCCAACACTCACAAATGTTGAGTTAGTGCAAAAATATAAATATATTAAAACATATGTATTATGTATTTATGATTAAGACTCCTCTTAACTGATTGATAGTATTTATGGTTGAGGAATCAACTATCAATACATCTGAACAATCAGGAGATATGTGAGTTTTGGTTCATCCCCTTTGTGGAGGTGGAGTAGACAGGCCACAAGGAGATAGCTTATTGCATTAAAAGACAAGCCTTGGCCCTCCCAGAGGTACACTATACAGGGTGTCAGCCACCCTTATGCAAATAAGTTCATAGAACAAAATACAGGGATGTACTTGAAGCCAAAGTAAGCAAGGTGTATGCATTGGATTGCCCTCTGCCTGCCTTTGCAGCCCTAGCCTTTTTGTTGGGGCACATAAACTAGGGTTGTGAAGTTCTTCAGAACTCCCATGAAAGATCAGAGTTATTTTTTTTTCAACGGATTCTACCATGAAGAATATTAAACCGCAAAAATAACACCAGGGAGGTAAGGACCACAAATTAATCTTTTATTGAGACCGCAGAGGGTTGTGAGCCTAAAATCCCAAAACATTTGCTTCGGTGTTTTAAAAAAGCAAATAGTTTTCAGAGAAATTTCAATAACAGGATGTTGAAGTGAAAGAAATTTCTGCCTCCCTGTTTCCTATAGGGACCATGCAGAGGCATGATAACATAAAAGTTATATGACCACCTTGTTTTTGCTGTCTTTGTGATCATGAAATATGATTAGATTTCCTCCAATGTTTATATGTGCTCTTGAAATTATTGCAACTGATAAAATACCACTTGTATATTGTATAAAGGTACTGGTTTTTCTCCCCTTCTGTTTTCTTAGGTTGCATAATTGTCAAGACAGATTAGCTTCATTTAATAATCTTAATTTGGCAAAAATTCAGGTATCTCAGAAACCTTACAGTTAAATGTTTATTGTATATATAGAAAAATACATGAAAAAATGCAAAATATCTTAGTTTATAACCACAAGGAGCAAGTATTCTGAAGAAGAGATATAAAACAATAACACAGGGAGAGCAATAAGATCGGGGGATACTGTTCCCCTAAAAATGAGCATCTTAATTGTGCCTCTATTGGCACTTTTCCTTTCAAATATGTATTTCATTATGTTCATGGGAAATGGTACTCTTTTGAAAGAGTGGTTTAAAAAGAAATCCTCATTACATCTGTAACACAAAAATTATACCCAAATATAATTTAACATTGTGGGAGGTTGAGCCTATTAAGAGAAAAATGCCATCACTTTGGAAAATGTTATCACAGTCATCTCCCCCTTTCTTAAAAGAAAGGCATAACCTCAGTACATGTACCATGAAACCTTACTATCTTAGAGGTATCCTAAAGTGTTTTTAAGTCACTTCTGTCCGTATTCTGGGTTCTCCTAAGTTAGCATTTGTGTGCAGATGGGTCCTGCACAGCCACCCTTCTCCCCCAGGACGCTATGCACATGTTCTGCCACCAAAAGAAGTTCACGTAGTGGGCCTGCACTGAGTTTTCTTCATGCCCCTATAAAACATACTCATAATTGCCCATTTCTGGTGGGTGCTTTTAAACCATGTGCTTCTGTTCCCAAAAGTTGAATGGTACATGCACCACAAAGTCAGTGTAGTTGTTTCCGAACATATATGATCAGTTCTACTTTTAATTGCATTAGTTAATTAAATGTTATATTAACCAATAATGTGCAAAAAAAAGAATTATTTCTAGGAAAATTAAATTGAGACCTGAAGGGAAGTCCCTTGAAAAAAAAATTTTTGCTTTCAAACACCAATAGGGAAAATGTTGAGAATCTAGACAACTCTTGCATTCTAATAGCTATGTAAGTCTCTGACTCCTGCTCATAAATGGTGATTGTGGATGATGCATTCAGAGATTAATTATAAAAGACTTTTTAGACCATAATCAAAACTTCTTGATCATGCATGAAAAGATGGTTGATTAATGTATATTTATAAAGGTGAAGTTTAATAAAATATGCAAGGTATGTGTGTGTGTGTGTGTGTGTGTGTGTGTATTAGTTTTAGCATCTTCTGCCTGACAGATTTCTACTAACCAGGTCTTCACTGCTCTTCATTCATGATTTCAGTTCTTTTTTCCTTGACTCTTAAGTTAGGGTAAGCCTTCCTTCAGTAATAACACCCCCTTGTCTCCCCTTTCTCCCTTGGTTCTATTTTGACCATGATCATCTTACTGACAGCTCACCTCTTGTATGCAGCGTTTCCACTTGAGCTTATAGGATCTGTAGCTTTGGTGACACCTGCACCCCCTGCATTTGCCTTCAGCAGTAGTACGTGTGTGTAAATATAGACCTGAGAAAGAAATTGGCTTGTAACCATAGTGTGTTGAGCTAGGAAGGTAGAGTATCCATATTTCTTACTCATTTGTATTAAGGCCTAAATAAAACAATTTTGAGAATTGTTTTTTGCAAAGTAGCATTTTGAAAAAAAAAAAGTGATGTTTTCCATCTTCTTAAATACATGTATTTATTTTTAATTGACACATAAAATATACATATTTATGGGGTACACTGTGATATTTTGATGCATGAATTGAAAAATGGTCAGGTCAGGGTAATTGGCGTATCCATCACTTTAAACATTTACCATTTCTTAGTTTTTGCAAATGATCAAAATCCCTTTACTAGCTATTTTGAAATATACAATTAATTGTCAGTAACCACAGTTACCCTTCTGTGCCATACAATATTGGAAGCTATTTCTCCTATAGAGCAGAGGCCCTGTGTCCTTTATTCATTCCTTCTTAACCCCACGCCCTTCTCAGGTTCTGATAACCACTATCTGTTTTCTACTTCTGTGCCATCAACTTTTTAGCTTCCACACATGTGAGACTATGCCATGTTTGTGGTCCTGTGTCTGACTTATTTCAGACTTCCTATAATCCTCCAATTCCATCCATGTTGCTACAAATAACATAATTAGTTTTAATGACTGAATAATATCCCATTGTATGTATTTACCATATTTTCTTTATCCATTTTTTGTCAATGGACAGACCACATGTTTTTGTAAACTAAGTACCCCAGAGTTTCAAGACCTGGAAAATGGTTCCAGGTTGGGCAAAATACTTAATAATTCAAACTTAGTTTCACAATTTCTGAAATGTGCATACCATCTTAAAAAGTATTGATTAATCAAATAGGCAGCAAACAATACCTGGCATATAGTTGGTGCTTTGTTAATGCTAGTAGACTCTTAAACATTTCTAATCTGTTTCCTTTCATTTTTGGTTTTTGAATAAGTAGGGATCCTGGCATTGCCAACCCATATGAATTATAAGCAGGACTATTGTGTAAAGAGCTTCCCAAATTTCAAAATGCTGCTAAAAAGATTTTTAAAAGATGAGTTTGTCTAAATCAAAACAAACTGAATCCATGGACTGTGATAAGCATTTTCTTCTTTTAGGCAATAGTTTTTGTTCTGCTTTGATGTGACCTTGCCATTTTGAATACTGTGTTTACATTCGTTAGGTAACTTTTGCCAGTATGTTTCTCTTTATCTTTTGGTTTGAGTGAATTTTGAAGTGAGGAGTCTGCTTTCTTGGACAGCACACACTAGAGTCATATCCAGAAAATCTTGTAGAATAACTACTCATGGTTTTCCTTCACCCTGTTTACCTGGTGCTGTACTGTCAGTACTTCCGTTGGCTCTGTAACAGCGTAAAGCCTATAAAAATGCAAACTTGGCTAGCAGGTTTTAATCCATCTGAGGGCATGTAATGTATCACACAGGAAAGATATATTTTGCTTTCATTGTGTGTGGTTGTGAACTGTGTCAGTAAGTCAAAGGCAAAGCTTTTAATTGCTACAGAAAGGACAGTTAAAAGGTGTTTAACCTAAATTTCTTTCCTGAAAGCCAAGTATCTTTCCAGGGAGAAAGATGCCAAGTTTTTACTGATTAGTTCATTGTAGAGTAGAGAACACATAGCCAAGATGAAAAGGCAACATGATTTTGCTTTAGATTCATAACTGCATGTTATAAAGTAGCTTTAAAAGTTACCCCATTAGTACCTTTTAAAACTACCCATAAAATGCCACTTTACATCTGGCATCAGTTCTATTAATTTGACTATTATGAATATGTAGGAATATTTTTGAAAACTCCTGTGGTCTTGTAAAGCCTCCAGGCCCTTATTAGCTGAAAAATCTTGCCTTCTGCCAGGGCATGAAGCCAAGATAAGATCCTTAAGTAGATAACATTTAGTGTTTGAAATAATAATAATGAAAGAAAAGTCCACACGGAGCTTTCAAGTTGTTATCCATTTGAAATATCCAGTGTGGAGTTGGAGGCAGAGGGAGAAGATTAAGCAGATGTCGGGTTTGTTTCAGCAGGATGCACCTTTCCTCCAAAGTGTTTTATGCCCAGCATTGTGGGAGAGGCAGTGACTAATTCTTTTGATCCATCTGTTGCCTTGGGAGATACTGTGGATTGGCTCCTCCAATTGTTAGCCTCCCTGGTGGTGACCAATGAACTTGGGAAGATTATGGCCTTTCCTTACCCTCATGGGGTCTTTCACCTGCCCTTCTCTCACATGGGTCACCTTGGACTTAAGCCTTCCCCTGCAAACACCCCTCTTCCCCCTGCCCTGGAGGGGAAAAATCTGGGTACAACTTCTTTAATTTAAATAAAGAGAAAAATGGGCTAGGCTTTTGTATGTACTGGTCTATCATTGTTTTCTGGGAGCCTTATTTTTCCAGATTCCCTAAAACTTTATTCCTTGTTTCCCTATCTTTTTTGAGGAGGAGCTTAAAGATACCTCCTGTGTTGGTTGCTAGTATATCTTAAACTAATGTCTTAACACTTTGAGGGTAAAGACAACCCCAGCCAAGGTAGAAGGAAGTTACATCTAGTTCCATACTTTGAGTAGAGGAGTAGTTTCCTCAAGATCTTGGAGTTGTACACCTGAACACAGAGCTGGCATATTTTTTGTGAACCCCAAATTTGTCTGTTAGGAATATTAAGTTAAATAATCACCATCCAATAATTCCCCTCCCTTCCAGGACTAAGACACTGTAGCAGCCTTAACCTTGCAGTTCTCTAACTCACAGCTGGTTGGCTCGGTGTCTAGGTAGGAGGAACCTTGGCTGCATTTCTTAAAACTGGTCCCCATCCTCTTGTTTAGCACGGCTGGTATCTTACTTTGTGTTCAGGTAAGGTAAAGTTTGTCTGCCTCTTTGCTTCTGCAAGTTGCATAGATCTGAAACCTTGATTCTGACTGTGAAGGGAGGTACCTATTCTCCAACCCTCACCTCTGACTTTTTCTTTGGTGCCCTTGTGTTTGGTTTCCCTGCAGCTAGACCCTGCATGGGGATCCACTCAACTCTTGCAGTGCTGTACCAGTGAAGATTCTATGAACTGCTTAGGAGTCATCTTGCTCAGCCGGAAAGAAGTAGGGATTGTGTCATTGAATGATTCGATAAGGGTTGCTGTAAAGGATAATTACAATGACAGTAAATCTTGTTTTTCCCCAATATAAAGCTCTATAGGAATGATAACCATTATTAATCAATGCTGAAATGCTTTCAAGAAAAGCACCAAATAATCAAAATCAATTGATTATATATGTTTAAAAAATCAGTGATGTCAGTTATAACTCAAGTTGGGGTTATCACTTCTCAATTGCTCTAATTTTCTGTTCTTAAAGTATATTTGCTTATTCCTATTAAATGATTGGTGCTTAAAAGAAAAAAGCATGGCTAATTATTTTATAGGGTATTCTAACTTGTTTCTTGTTCAACTAGCATTGCCTCTGCCAGGCAATTAAATGTAGTTATGTCAGGCATAACTGCTGAAAGAAAGGAAGAAAGGTCTCGAATGTATTATAACCTTCAGTCATTGGCCTTTTCATAGCTAAAACCTAAAACATTCAGACCTGCACATAATTATGTTACTGAATAATTTTGAAATTACAGGGAAATCTTCCTAGCATGAACCAGAATAGATAATGTAATGCTCCTAAGAAAGACAGTGTTTAAGGTGAATTAATAAGAGTACTGAGGCTTGGAAACAGAACAGTGAGCATCGGTGGTAGCATGAGCATCACCTTCATGAGTAGCCTTCACACATCCTCAGATGCAGAAACTGCCCTTTGGTAGGTCCTATAGTGCTTCCCATAAAACCTTAGAATTGAACATGTAGTTAAGGAACACTTGAGAAAGATCATATCTGTCACTGGGTCCCAACTGACTGTTCCATTTGTCTAATTTCCTCATTTATTTGAAAGTTGAGAATGTAAGGATCTTTCAGTCTTTCATTGATATGTTAGGATGAGGTAGAGGAGGCATGCAGAGTGGGTATTCCCCATACGGGTGGATTGCACTGGCTGTACAAGCACATTTGAAGAGTTTGCATCAGCTTATAAAGAGATCTCTTATAGAAGGTTACAGAGCTTTGCATTTTCTTTCTGTTATTTTTACAGTGCGTTCTATAAAGATATGAAAGGCATACTTACCAGTAACCCAAAGCTGGGAAGGGTAGTGTATTCCACTTAATCCCAGAATTATGATAATAATTCTTAACAAGTTGAAATGCTAGTCCAAACCCAAGAACATGAAATTTAATGAAGATAAATATAAATCCCTTCATTTTAAATCAAGTAATTATTTTGTCTAATAAAAGGTTAGGGAGATCAGTCTTAGAGACAGTTTACATGGATGTAAAATCATCTTGGGGGTTTTAGTAGATTGTCAACTGTATTGAGCTAATTTAAGACTGTATTAATAGAAAAATTGCATATCAGTCATGGAAAATTACAGTTCTCCCATCAGACTGCTTCTATGTCTTGAGTTTGGTGGTACATTGTAAAGATGCCAACAAAATAAAAACGCCAGGCAGAGGGCAGTCTCTGGACCCTGAAGGTAATGAGCATCACCAGGCATGGTTTAATACAGGAAAGATTAGTAAGAGGTGCAGTAATTATCTTTATTTTTCAAATAGCATTCTTGCAAGTTTCTCAGAGTTTTCTCTCAACAGTGGATTTGGCTTCTTGGCACTCAGGGAGGTAGGTGGACATTGGTCCTGTGAGGTTTCCTTTCCCCTGCAGGGGGCACTGATTCAAGACCCCACAGATGTGCCCTCCTGAAACCACCTGTCAATTTCCATAGGGTTTTGTCTTTTTCTTTTGTTGTTTTCTGTCTTTAATCTTATATAGCACACAAGCATTAATGTACCTAAATATAAATAGTAAAAGTGGGAGAAATATAAGAACACATATGTACTAAAGCCTGCATAATTTCTGCTTGTTTTTTGGACATCTGTCACATACATGTTTTCCTTCTGCCAACTTCCTCTGTAGAGAACTATATTTAATCATGACAAAGAGTTACGTATATGTTTATCCTACCTTGTTTTAGCAAAAATAGAGTAGCTCAGAGAAATAAAGCTGACGTACAACAACATAAGATTGAATCTCAAGAGGTAGAGATGAAAAGTGGGTGGGGACCTGTCCATAGATTGGCATGTTTTCTCATGAGAATGTTAATAGATGTGTGTAGATGAAGTGGGACAAGGATTCCATGTGCTCACTTTGTGCTGCTCTTTAGTTCCAGTTAGTCTGTGCCTCACAGTAATAATTCCCCTTCCTGCAACACAGTTCTGCCAGGTTTTTACCTTATTTACTACTATCTGTTCTGCTTCCTTTGTTTTTTTTTTTTCCCCTTTCCTAGAAATTATCCAGAATTTTGTACACACAGATGATCGCCATCTGGATGGTATTGATTGGTCTGTCTTTTACAGAATTTTCTACTCAGTTACCTAGGAGAGTAGGTAAGACGAAGCAAATAATCTAGCAGCAGCATCTACCAGACTGTTGTCAACTGTTATCGTCAGGTGAACTGTTGTGTCCTGATCTGGTGATATTTACATAGGTGTATCCATATGAAGAAGTGATTAAGCTACATAACTAGATTTGTGTACTTTACTACATGTAAATTATATCTCAATATAAACTATTAGATATCTTATTTGTTTTACTATTATAGAAAGAAAATTATTTTGACAACTGATTAATTTATACTTCTAACTTTGCATTTAAAAAAGAAACTTCTACCAGGTGTGGTGGTACTCACCTGTAATCCCAGCTACTTATGAGGCTGAGGCAAGAGGATGGCAAATTTGAGTTCAGCCTGGGCAACTTAGTGAGACCCTCTTTTAAAACCAAAAATAAGGCTTGGGGATGTGGTAGAGCCCTTGCCTAGGCATGCATGAGCTCTAGGTTTAATCCCTAGTGCTGGGGAAGGGAGGGAGGGAAACTTTAATTGTTTCCTCTTATCTAAGTATTTTGGAGCAATTATTGCTTTTATGTTTGAAGAGTTGTTGGTGCATGTGAAATATTGATGCAAAAGCCAGATCAACTTCAAACCATCAGCTACACTGTAAAGCCTCTAAGGTCATGAGTCCAATCTGGATTGTCCAGCAGTTGCCCAGTGTACTGACACATTTCCAGACACATGGTAAGCATGCAAAAACAAGTCAACATGCAATTTTTATACATACTAAACTTGCTGATTTTTATACAAGCAGTTTATGATTATTTTGGTTTATTCCTTCTGTATCAGTCATATCTTTATATGATTACATTTCCATTTTCATTTACATTAATGCTACTTTTCTCTATTAATGGATGTTAATCTATATTACAAGGTTTTAGGTCTTGCTTTCAAAGCCCTATCTATATTTACTACCTTGGGGAAAACTTAATATCCTACTTTGAGTACTCTATTTAAACTTATTACCTTTTACCTTCAAATACCTCAACAGATTTTTCTAATTTATATCCTTCTTAATGTAACACTATCAAATCTACTACTATTTTCTTTGGCTAATGTTTCACATTTTATCTGTAAGTTCGTTGGAAAGATTGCTGCCAAACTCACCATTAAATGTTCCTGGTTGATTCTCATAACATTTCCATTTTAGGAACTGCTATAATGGTCTGATGGGCCAAAGTATTACACAGTGCCCCAAAGTATACATAACTTAATTACATTTTAATCTTCAAAAATAAAGGAACTGAATCAAATTGCCTTACTAGACAGAGTAAGAAAGGAAAGAACTATTGCATAGGCAACTGTAAATATATATTTAGTGCAGTTTTTTTTAAAGAACTTTTATAGACATAACAGTTTGCCCACTTGAAGTTTTCAATTTAATGATTTTTAGTATATTATAGGGTTGTGCAACCATCACTATGATCATTTTCAGAAAAATTTCATTGTCCCCCATGTAAACTCCATACCCTTTGGCTATTAAGTCTCAATTTTTCTATTGCCTCTAACCTTAGGTATCCACTAATCTGCTTCCTGTCTCTAGATTTGCCTATTCTGGACATTTTGCACACTCTGCGGTGTCATATAAAATGTAGTCTTCTGTGCCTGACTAATTTCAAGTTTATCCATGATCTAACATGAACAGAACTTCATCCCTTTTTATGGCTTAATAGTATTCTACTATATGGATTTACCACATTTTGCTTATTAATCTTTAATGGACATTTGGCTCATTTTTACTTTTTGGCTGCTGTAAATAATTCAACTATTATAAATAGTTGAGTGCCATTTTGGGGGTAGATTCAGTGCCAGTTTTTAGGTGGATTCAGTGTAGTTTTACATGATTTTGTTATTGATGAAACATTACATTCCAATTCTACAGAATCTTTCAGAGTTCTCGACATTTTTTGGGGGGGGTTGTAATTTTCCTTTTTTTTTTTTTTTTTTTTTTTTTTGTCCCCCCTATAACTCTTGAGCATCTTGAGAAGGTTTGGAGAATTTTAATCGCTGTTGAGGGAAATGGGTTATTTCTCTCCTTGGTGGAATGTGCCATTGGGTAGATTATTACTGATATATTACTGATATATTCCTCTCACTACAGAAAACAAAGGTAAATGGTGTTGCCATTTCACATCCTTACTGTTGGGGGATAACTCTGCCCTCAATTCACTGGCATGTAACTGTTATGACAAACTATCCTGAAGGATTTCATCTTTTGGAATCATTTTTTCCCATATCTTCCTACTTACTTTTTTGTCTTTGACAATTACCTTCCTGTTATTGTCTTTTAAATGGAGAGATTCTTTGGGAGGGAAAACAGAAAAAAAAAAAAAAAAGATCTACCATTCTTCCTCAACCTTTGAATTTGCAGTTTAGCTGACTGTACAGTTTTGTTATTTGGTAGCCTAAATCTTCAAAAGAAGAAATAAAGTGCAGACTTATAACTCATTCAGGACTTAATCTACCTTTTTGTTTGGGGGTTTATACAAGAAATCGCTTTGGGTAAAGATTCTAGCATGGGTAATTCTTTTATGTGAGTGAGACTCAAAAGCATTACTCTTTGCAGATGTCCATTTGAACTTAAAGCACACGTTTATTTGATTTGGTTAGGTATTATTTTAAATGGTTGTTATGTTATAACCCTTCCTATCTCTACTATAAAAAACGAGTCAGTCCTGTATTTCCATTTTCAGAACTTGAACTGCCAGATATTTAAAACTAAGCCACTTTAAACTTGAACTTTTGAAACAGTGAATCAAACTTCTGTAGCGTTCCTGTGTGAATTTTCAGTGACTTAGGAATTGTGAGTTGGTAACTTTTTTCCAGGAATCATTTTCAAAATGTTGCTTTATCAAGGGGAAGTAACTGTTTTTGTTTGTTTGTTTGTTTTGGTAAAGAGTAATTGTATTTATTCATGAGTCTTAATATCATTGTCATGAAGCTCACTCTTTAAGATAGCATATGACAGTTATGTCTTCTACTGTGACTGAGAAATTTGGGTAAGGTCAGAACACTGCTTTTACGTGGGATAAAATTCTTTAGTTGCAAAAGGACAGTGTATTCGAGGAGCATAGCTAGTGAATGTATTCATTAAGCTTCTTTCGCCCCATCCCCCCCACAAAAACAAGTTTGTTGTGTTTGTAAACAATAATAGACCAAGGAAAATAATGTGGTAAACTAAATCAGAGAAATCTAGTTTGACAAAGTTTACCAGAGCCCTGTCTGCTCTAAGCATGATGTTGCTGTGGTAGGAATCCACAGAGCAGGGGTCAGCATACTATAGCCCAAGGAGAAATCTGTCTTACCACTTGTTTTTATAAATAAAGTTTTATTGAACACAGACACGTTCATTTGTTTACATTTTTGTCTATGGATGCTGTGCTGTGGGCCAGAGGTCAGTAGTTTAGACAGAGACTATACCACCTATAGAGTCTAAAATATTTACTGTTGGGCCTTTCATAGCAAAAGCCTCCAAACCCCAACTATACAGGGTACAAAGTAAGGCACCCTTTCTGTTCTACCTTGTCCTTATCTATTTGGAGTTTAACTCATGCACAAGGCAAAATATAGACTAGAATTCAGGAATGAAAAGAACATAAAAGGCCATCTGAATACATGAAGATGATGAGAAGCAGAATTTATCCATAGGAGACAGTAGTGAATATCAGGATAGCACAGAACCAGTGAGCCCTTCATTCATTACCCAGGTTCAGTGTGGGACAGTTTGAAAGTTTATATGTATCCATAAAGTGGCCTGGCTTTCACCATAGGAGCAGAGTGGACAGTACTTAAAACCATAAAAGGCAATTGACAGTTCTTACTGGGGATTCTCTTGGGCCTGGAATATTCGGTGTGGTCAGATAGTCACTTGGCTGTATCTTCAAGTACATCTTTAGAATAGAAACTTGGGGCATCTGTGGAATGGGGTCTGTCATCTCCTGTGATGTCCGTGGCAGCTGAAAGCTTCTATAAATAGGCTTTGTCCACTCCTACAAGGTTCATTACTCTAGGCCTCTAAACAAATCTTGATGACAGGAACCAGACCAACTCCTTGTTGGCCTTTCTTTAGCAAAGCTATAGCCAAAGAGGAGAACACCCCACCCCCGACACATACATGCACACATATTTCAGAGGCTAACTTGTTTGACTCTGAGTTTATTGGCTTCCAAGGGAGTAGACTTGACTACTGACCAGAGAGGTATTTGAATGATCCACTCTTAGATGTGCTGTGCCTTGAAAACTTTGCTTCAGACATGATTTTGTGTCACTTCAGGCACAGAACAAATTTCCCCTAAACATACATTGACTGATAACACCACTCTTACATTCACTGATTCTGATGGCACGCTCATTTCAAGTAATATTGTGTGTGTCTTTTACATGGTGCTTTCTGGGCCCTGTTGACCAAATGTGCCACCTGGTATGTGTTCTGTGTATGAACTACAGAAATGGCAGTGCCAACTGGAAATGGGAATTCAGTTTCAGTCTCAGGGACTGCAGTGCTGTCCCACTTAAACTTGAGTGGAGTGATAGGCCAAATCACTGTAGAAGTGACAGGACCTAAATATCTCAGGAGGTGGAGATTCTAGTTTGCTCCCAAATGCACCTAAAAGTATCCATGCCTGAGAGAGACCACTGAAATGGATCTTTCAGACCAAAAGCATGATTTCAAGATGGTCTCAGAATTCTAACTTGATTAAAATGGAGGTCTTTGTCAATTAGTGGTGAATGACTTTACAAGACTCCTGCAGGTGACCTTTTAAAGAAAACTTTAGCTTTGAGTAGTGGCTGTCAACTTGGGGTAGTTTTAAAAATGTACTGGTACATTTGATACTTCCTGAAGACATTTTTAATTGTCATGTTCTGGTTGTGTGTGTGTGTGTGTGTGTAGGGAGATGAGCAAAATATTCTTGGTTGAGATTTCATCATTTTAGGAAAAATTATGAAAACTTTCTAAAATCCTTTTGGACATGACAAAAGAGTATTTCTTATCCTTTTGTGTAGTTCTCAGTTGAACCAAGAAAAAATATTTTGTTTACATAGTTCAAACATAATTATTATGAAAACATCTAAAAAGTACAGAATTATTTTACAAAGAAGATTAAAAGCACAGTTGTTCAACCATTTACTTCTACCTATTCTTTAAGATGGGAAAGGAATAGAATGCTTTATCTGTGAGAATCATCTCAGGGAAATCAACTGGAAGATAGTCAAATTTTTCTTGGACTTTCACCTTGCTTCTGTTATCTTTTTCTAGTCCCTTCTCTTTCAGATAGTATTTTTGTCACACACGGTTTAGGCTCAGTTTATCAGAAGGTGATAAATTGGACTGTAAATTCCTGAGTTGAAGTCTCAGCATCAGGAATTTTTGCTGATACTTAAATAGAGTGAGGAAAAAGTTTTATGGAATTCTTTGTTATTTTCAGTGTGTTTGTGTTATTAGCTTAGAGATTTTTAATAAAGTACGTGTATTCATGGTAGATTTCAGTAATAAATAAAACTATTTCCTAACTTCACAGTCTGAATCTAGAGGTAGCACTTTACTTTTCTGGATAGTTTTAGTTTATTAAAAAGCAAGAGAGAAGAGAAGACTAGATAATAGACACCATCACACAATGGTATCCCCAAACTTCAAAAGCCCCAGGAGGGTGCAACTTGGGAGTGCTATATTTTTTGTGCTCTTGGTGGGTTAAATTTGGTTTGGCAGAGAATTTTTAGGAGTAGATAAGGCTCTGTAAGTAAAACTTTGCAGTTTTAGCCAAAGAAAACAGACTGTAGATTTGATGACTCTATTTGATTTATTAGTGCCATATGCAGGGCCTTTTGATCTTCAGGATTCAGTCAACCAACGAATGGATATTTATCAGAATTCCATCACATGGGAAGAAATCTTAATTTGCCTGTAGTGTTGATACTAATATAATTATCCAACACCTGCATCCTATTGATGGTAATTGTGTTAGGTCATATTAAATTTTAATGATAGGTACAGACTGAACATCAAAAACAAATTTTTGGATAACATTAACATTGAAATACTCTCATTTATTATGTACACAAACCTGCTTTCTTTTTGTCTTTAACAAAACCTCCTACTAGCAGTTGAGGAACTCTGTGTGTGTAGTGATTGTGGTATTTAAAGGAAGAAGAGAGGGAGCTGGGATTGTAGCTCTGTGGTAGAGTGCTTGCCTAACATGTGGGGCACTGGGTTCGATCCTTAGCACTACATAAAAATGAATGAATGAATGAATGAGTGAATGAATGAATGAGTGAGTGAATGAATGAGTGAATGAAAGAAACAAAGGTATTTTTAAAAACGAAGAAGAGAAATTGCTTGACATTAATAACCAAATGAGCAAACAGTATATAATAACAACCACTCACAGTCTTTATTTGTCAGGGAATATAAAGGAGTTTCAGCTAAGTTTGAGGTTTTGTTCCCCCTCTGAATTCCTTTGTGATAATTTTATAAAGTAAACTGCAGGATCAATGTTTCTGCAGTGAGCAGTCAGCACCCATCAGTTTTTGTCCTTTTATCGTCGAGAGAAGTTAACATTTGACAGAACTGCCTAAGTCTGTAAAACTGAACTGAACTATCAAGAGTAGTATCATGATATTAGCATTTTCTTTGGGGTGGATCTCTTTCTAGAGACTCTTGATGCCTTATTTTTGTGCAGGAGGAAAAGCTTTCTAGTCAAGCAATAGGATTCCTTAGTGAGTTTCACTTTCTGTTTTCTGTAAATTCTTAATAATTACTTGACCAGGCAGTTCTTGCCTATAGATGACTTGTACTTTTTTTTTTCCATTCTCATTTTTGTTTATTCCTTTTGTATAGAGGTTTTTTCCTAGAACTATGTCATATCTGTCAGATGTTGAACTAGACATTTTATCAACTCCCTGCTGTATGTAAAGTTTTCAGAGGAAATAAAATGTGGATCAGTTCAAAAGAAGTTGCCTTTTTTCCTGAAGTGTCAGATGTATTCAGGGAAGGCTGTCTTGAAGGAGAGGCTGGACCCGACTTCTTGAAGATGACAGTAGCTAGCATCTGGTCATCATGTATTCCATGCTGTGTTTGGAATACTGCTTTGGATTATCTACCTATTTTGACTATATGAATTGGTACCACAATTAGTTCCATGTCCCCACTTCAGAGATGAAGGGAACCACGATGGAGAGATTCTATTACTCAGGTCACACAGATAGAAAGTGGAATTGGGGTTCAAATCGGGTCTTATATTTCCAGAAACTGAGCCCTGAATCACCACATTATTCCATTTCCTCTGCCTCTACCTATTTTTCTGGAGTCTTCAAAATATTTGATGATTAAGATAAAAATGTACAATCCATGTCGAAAGTAATATGTAATTATTTTAAAATTGTTTGCCATTTTAATAATCTTTCTCTGTGTCATAGAGCTGATGGCTGCATTTGCTTTCTGCTTCTTACTTGCTGACATATCTGTGTGTGTGTGTGTGTGTGTGTGTAGAGAGAGAGAGAGAGAGAGAGAGAGAGAGAGAGAGAGACAGTATCACAGGTTTAGTTGGTAACCTCCTAGTGTTTCTTTTATTTACTGGTGAATGTCCCTGATGCTCCAGTTTTGAGTAGGCTCTTAAAGTTCATGTTCAACATATTCACCTTTTTACTCTGTCACCATTTTTGTTTGTTTTTCAACACATACAAAAGTGTGATCCTTTGGTGACTTTTCCCTGTTTACAGAATAGGAGTGTATGCTTTTACTAATAGGAGGGGCAGGTCCTGCAGTTAAAATATCCACCAGACAAATAGATCCTGGAACCTTTGCCTAGTCATTTCTTTGTTATGTGCTTCCTAAAACCCTACAGAATCAAGTTGGTGTCAGAATTACTTTAGAAAAATGTTCTGGAATACTAAGTCAGTGTGATTTAAGGTCCAAGTATACTAGGAGATAGTTAAGGGTTTGACATCTGATCTCTAGCAGAATGTCTGCTTAACTGTGCATACAGTAGTATCAGATGGAAGAAGCTATTTCTAAAGCAGTTAGGGGTGGATGTTTGCTTCTGATTAGCGTGTGTGTGTGTGTGTGTGTGTGTGTGTGTGTGTGTTGGATGAATGAGCAATTGCGAAGTCATGACCATGTGTTTGCTGTCATTTAAACTGCCAATCTAATCTAAATATACATGTGGGTGCCTAAGGAGACGTCTTTCTTTTCAAGAGGATCATTCTTACAGCTCTCAATTCCTTGCTGACACATGTGAACTTTGGGGGCAATTCTGTATTCCTGAGGGCTACTCTGCTTTCTTTTAAAAGAGGTGAGAATGATTTCTTTGCTTGCTGTATTTCTGGTTTTTAAAGGCGAGCTATATGTAAAGTTTATTTACTGTGAGCAGTGACTTCATAGGAAAGATAGCTTCCAGGATGTTATTCAAGGTAATGAAAAAAGCAGGCTGAGAAGAGTGACCAGACAAGTAAAAGCCACAGGGTGTTTTCATGTATGAAAAAAAATCAGGAAAACCTTATTGATTTTAGATCACTATTTTGTGTATAGCATAATTAATCTAAGAGAAAATAGAGAAAAGATTATAAATAGGAGCTATGATTTTATAATACCTCCTTGTATAATATGGAACCCTGATGTGTACTTTTCCCCAGAGGATTTAAGGTAGGGAAAGATATGCTGCTTTTCTAACTTCAGAGCACTTACACATATTTCATCTACCAGTGAATTCTTAAAAATGCATATTTAAAGAAGTATAAGTTTTTCCTATTCATGATTATATTATTAAACGATTTATTTTCTTAGAGAAGTTAAGGATTAGAACTTGAAGTAACTAAGTCTGAAATGTATCTTTTCATTGAGAGAATAATAATATTGTTCTGTGTTTCATAATTAAATAGCTTATCATATTTTGAAAAGTCATACATCCAAAATGTTTTCCCTATTCAGATATTTTAGATGTAAGAGCACAGTGCTACTAAACTTAATTTGCCCCACAAAAAATGCCAGAATACTCCTTGTGATCTAATCATTAGAATATTTGGTAAAAATCAGTTATCACTTAATTGTACATTAAAATAGTTCCTTAAAATTTTCAATGACTTGTAATTGTAAATTCTAACACGTGTTTTTTTTTTTTTCACTTTTTATTTGTGTAATAGTTATAAGCCCGTTTGAATGGAATTTGGGTTGGCTTACAGGTTAATGTATGTGGCAAATATAATCTAAAATAAATAATCACAAAACTTAGAGAATGTAGCATTCATTCAGTGCCAGCCAATTTTTATACATTGGCAATAATGTCTTCCATTTTTTCTTAACGATATATGACAGTTATGGAGTTTTATTTTGGGAAAAGCAGAAAGCATGCACATTCATCTGCAGAAAGAAATTTTCCTAGAGCTATATTCAAGGAGAATTTGTCATGTGATTCTCTGTGAAGTAAATTAAATCACATGATATCCAGATAGTCAATATCATTTATAAATGGGTAGTCACATGTAAATCCTAATCTCCATAAATTAGATTGTTTTTTCTGTTTTACCTAGATATGGAGATATCTAAAGGCTTAAAAAACTGTTTTTTGGAAACAATTAGTTTTGAAATGTTCTCATTCCTGCAAACTTTCAGAGAAAACAGAAGCTGCTCATGAGTCACTTTCATTCCAAACAGGAGTCACATTTAGTAAATTACATTTTAGAGCAGTAAGTGGAGCCTTAGTGCTCCTTCAAAGCTGCCCTCTCCCCCACCTCCCCTCCCCTCCTCTCCCCCACCTCCCCCTTTCCTCCCCTTCTCTTTTCTCCTTCCCCCTCCCTATTGCTCAGCCCATACACAGAGAATTCTGCAATTTGCTTAGTTTATCAGAAAATGCATCAAAGTAATTATGTCAATATTTTAGTTTTCTTTCAGATTTTTAGTTTATAAGAAAACAACTTTTTTGACTAATTTGACTTTGAGGTTTTCAGTTGCTGGCTGAAAAGGGGGACATGATCTATTACTTATTTCACATTGTTCGTAAGATAAAAGCCAACCAATCTCTTAGGAGATGTTTAAGTCAAGTGAAGTTAAGTGAAAAGTAGGATCTGTATTTTCCACTTTCTTTTTAGCCTTTGGTCTTTTTTGTATGGTGGGTAAAGTAATAAGTAGCTATTACTACACAGCAAGAAATTTTAATGGTATGTCATAAACTATATGTCTTGAAGTTTTGAAATATCATATACATATTTGAAACATGCCTGCTTGCTTGCATGTGTATAGTCAGGTTTTAGAGTTGAGCTTTTCCTGAGTAATGATTCTATGAGTAGGAAATTTTTTTGTTTTATGAAGATGAAAAACAAGTAGAGGCTCTTAATCATTCTTGAGATACTGAAATTGATTGTGTTTCTGAGCATCAATTCAGAAACCATTCCAAACCATCCTCTTAGAATGCAGTAAATCATTTGTGCTGTTGCTCTAATTGAACAGCGTGGATCTTGGACCCTCATTAACTTGTCTGTAAGGAATAGAAAATTGAGGAGAGCGAGAAAGAGGCCGAGGAGAAGACCTTTAGCCGGTGCTGTCCTGAGCTGCCATTGTTGAAGGACATCCTTTGAGCTAATTTCAGACCCATAAAAAAAAAAATCTATTTAGTGATTAGTAACCAGTGGATAAGAGCAGAAAGCCCAAGTGAATAAAGACCATAAATACTGAAGCCTTTGGGATAACAGCCTGTAAAACTGTCAAAAAGCATTGCTTAAGTGACAAAAGATAGCCCGAAGTAACAAGAAATGTTAGCTCACAAGGCAGTCCTCCATATTCATGGAGAGAAGACGGTAATTTAGTTTTCTTCAAAAACCGAGATTCTCTTGAATTCAGTACCTGCCCTACTTCATTTATTTATTTGTTTCACATGGTGTCTATTTGTTTAAAAGTTGTGGTTGACTGCATTTGCTAGGAGGAATCACGATGCCTGTTTAAAGATAGCCTTGTTTCCAAAAGTAGAACCATGATTACTGAAACTTCTGTTTAGATCCATCAAGATCTACTTACTTGCTAAGAATGCGAAGTGAGTGGGTGAGAGTGAGAGAGTGTGTGTGTGTGTGTGTGTGTGTGTGTGTGTGTGTTTTAAAGGCAGATGGTTAGGAATTAGATGCTAACAAGTGCTTTTCTCTTGTTTTTAAATTAAAGTCTGAAGTTAGTAATTCTTAAATATTTCTCCCTAAAGGGAAAACATTGGGTAAATAAAAACAGAAGAATGTAAGTCTATATTATCAACTGTTTTTGTTCTTCTTGCACAATATTGAGATTCAGATGATTACAGTCTTACCAGCCAGTACTTTAAATTTGTTTTTAGGGTTGAAGAAAATTCAAGATGATGAATCCCAGGTCTTTATTCTAAACTCCTATTGTTCTGACTGATGATGATTGTGTGGTATTTGAGGGACAGTGTTAGTGGTTTTTTAATATTGTGTTTTACTGTATAACCTTCAAATCCCAAATGTGTGTTTTAGTGATGTGATTTCAGTGTATTTAAAGTATTGTGTTTCTTCAAGTTAGAGAATTTTATCAACTTGAGATATTTGCTTTTCAACATCCAGGCTGTGAGAACTAGAGGTGTCATTCATTGGAAGGGAGCAGATGTTAAAGGTTCTTGCCCCTTCCTCCCTAATCCCAAACACCCTTGAAGAAGAGAAATGTTCTATTACCCAAATAGGCATCTTTCTGATGGTGAGAAAAGGCGGTAAAAGGCAGTAAATCTGCCTTCTCATTATGAAGTGCAACAATAGATTGATTTATGAAGAAAAGCAACTGTTGGGCTTATGTAAGATGTGTGCATGGAAATGCAGGTTCCTTCAGAGCCTGGTAAGCAGTAGCATTCTTCCTATTCTTGACAGGAATCTAATATTGCTAATAGGGAATATGTGATTCTGAACGCCACATGTTTTAAAGGACTACATTGAGAACAAAACAAAGATCCCACCTTCTAATGTTCTCACATGGCTTAAATGTGCCATGTTTTTGCTATTTTAGTTCATTTTCATTAAGATAGAGTGAACTTCTTAAAAATAGTCCCATCTTTATAAACTTTTTGTTAGGATATGCCATTTTAAGCAGAAATGAATTTAAGTAGCATATTTAGATACTAGGCTATTTATAAAAAGTTTCACTAAAACTGCATAATTTTTAGTACATACTGAGTCTCAAAGCCAACAATGAAGTTAATTTTAAGTTTTGTAGGGGATTTTATGAAGTATTTTGTGTTTAGTTTTTGTTTTAAGAAAATCTGAATAATAATTTTGCGTTACCTCTTAATAAGGAACTCTGTTGTAGTATTTCTATTTAACTTTTCAAAATTGAACTTCTCAGCCTTGGGATGTAACTCAGTGGTGGAGTGCTTGCCTTGCAGTGCAGGGCTCTGGGTTCAATGTCCAGCACAACAAAAATAATACACAAACTAAAAAACATAAAACCCTACATTTTTCAGCTCTAAGCTGATTCTGAGCATTAAGTGTAATAACATGCAAAAGTCTAGATGTCTCAATAAATTACAGTGGTACTGTCCTATGTATTTAAAACAGATCACTCCAGAATTTGAAATTTATATGATACAATTGAGATTTGAACAGGTAAGTTACAGAATTAAAACTGATAATTATCAATGGGGTTGGTATTAAAGTTCATTTCGCTCAGTAAACATGTATCTCTAATATATGTACATTTCCCAACTGTATAGTAGACACTGTACTAATGTACAAGAAAGTGCATGCAAAATATTGAACATTTAAAAGGGAAAGACAGAAGAAAATATAAATGAAGTTCAATTATTTTCTTTTACTCTACCCTTATGGATTTTATACTTATCTACATGCGCACATGTGTGCATGCATACACCCAAGGAGCTTTGGAGTCTCCTGATCTCGCTAGAGGAAAGGGCTCCAGTATTACCTGGAATATTCACTGCTATTCTCCTTAGAAAAATGCAAGACTTACAAAAAAAATAATCCTCACAACTATGAACAGCCTTTGTTGTATTAAATTACAGTGAGAAGATGTTGCATTTTTGACCTGTCAATGATTAGACAGTTTTAAAACAAGTATTTCTTTCCCAGTAGATTTTTGTTATTTTAGAAGTCAAAGTACCATGGAAGTAAGATCTTAGCCAATGAAATGAACTTTCGATGCCACTGCCATGATAATAAATCCAAGCTTCACATTTAATAGGGGAAAAGCTGTAAGTTAGTCCAAAGATTAAAATTAACAGATCTTCTTGACATTTGTAAAAGTGTGTAAAGATTCTACTGGTGTCAGTCAAATGCTGTAGGAACACTTTAATGCAATTCTTTTTAAAGAAAGGTCTAAAGTTAATAAAGAAATGCAGTTAAATGTCTTGTCAAAAGGATCTCTTCAGATATGTATGTTTTAGTTCAACTCAATTACCACCTTATTTCTGAATTCGCTCAATTTAATAACTTTTTAATCCAAGACTGACACCTATAACCACAAATAGTGTATTTTTAGGACTTTATTCAATTTAGTACTACCCTTATAAACTTCAAAAATGCAACAGTAATTTCAAGTCTCTAGTGCTCTGCACAGGTGGGTTATTATTTCCCAAGTAACTGAAGAGAGTTCAGACAAGTTTTAGGGTCTCACTGTGAACTGATGAGCAGTTGTGTTTCGAAGTCCATTGCTCAGCTCCAGTAACAGTTAATTTTGGACAATTCTATCAGGAAACATTTTCCTCCTTCCTATTTCTCTTTCTTGAGGCATTGAAATTCTAAGTCCTATCACTTGGAACCTTTTTCTTCTCTACCCACCACCCTCAAAACACACAAGAGAAGGAGGCAAAAACAGTTAAAAGATAAATCTCTGACTTTAAACTAATTGGTGTAAATATATTTTTAACTTTATTTCAACTCTGCTTTTTACTTTTTTTATTGGTTCTTTTCAGTTATATGTAATAGGATTCATTTTGACATAGTTATAAAAGCATGGAATATAATTTGTTCTTATTCAGTCCCCAGGGTTTCCCCATTCCTTTCCTCCTCCCTCCTTGTTCCTCTACTCTACTGATCTTGCTGCTATTTACTTATAGTTTTTTTGTTTTTTTAAATTAGCACCTTGTGGATATACATGATGATTGGAACTGAAGACTATCATGTTAAGTGAAATAAGTGTTATATTTTAATGGCCATTTAAGAGACTCTACTTCTATACATAATCTTTGCTCAAAGAAGGGTAACATGCATATAGGTGGTAAAACTGCAGATGATCTATTTGCAGATGATTTTGCATTCCTAAAGCTCTAATGCAAGTAAATATTCTCAACCAGTAATCTCTTAGGACACATCTGGCACATACACCATCTTGCAAACACTGGATTTTTTGAAAGAGCACATGTTCTGGCTACAATAGTTAGTAGCAACCTTCAAAGTCCGACTGGTGATGAGAGATAAAAGACTTGAGGCTCTTCTGCTTAAAAGAGAGGAAACGAAAAGAAAATTACAGCCATCCCTAAGTGTGGAAAAGGGTCTTACGGAGAGATTTATAGACCCTTGTTCCCCAAGGCCATTTCGTTTCCTAATGAGATTTTGTGTTCTCAGACAGGGAATGATAAGTCCAAAGGATGACAGCATTTAATAATAATAGTGAAGATGATAATAATGAAGAAAGCAAATGCAGTTGTAAAAACAGAGGTACCTCAACATAAAGCCTATTATCTTGGCATCCAGGATGATTTTATGTCTTTAAGTTGAAAATGTAACAGAAATAAGGACCTTTCCTGTTTTGTTAACGGTTAGTTGAGAGGATAATTCTTACACTCTTGTTCTGTTACCAGAAAATGATGGGCATAACAATAGCTTTTGATCATATGAGAGCCCTAGAGGCTAAATACGGTTCTGATTTAACATCCAGCTCATTCAAGTTGTCATAATATAAATGGAAGGAGTCTGCCAAAAAGAGATGTAAAGTCTTCCCTATAGTCACAGACTTGACTCACTGTCTAGCCATTAAGGTTTCAGCTTCCAGTGTTCAATTTCATCTTGTTTTAAAAGCAGATGTTATTAAACAGATTATTCAAAGCATTAAATTTGTTGTTGTTGTTGTTCTTGGATGTTAAGGAATTTTGTATTGTAGAATTAGGAAGAGAGAGTAGATCACCTGTGAAGGCAGGTAAAATAAATAGTTGTTCATCAGGGCTAGTATCAAGAGGATCAGAGCAGTTCAGAGGAGAATCTTCCCTTCCCTTCTTTATAAAACGTATTGAACTAGTAAGGTTTCTGCCCAGGATCTGTAGCAGTATTGATTGGACAAATGTTGGAAGCACTTAATTCAGGCACAGTAAGCCTCTGGGATGAAACGTTTTGTTTTACCACTGGTTTGAGCTGGGTGTGGATCACAAGATGTCCCTGTGGACAGAGGGATAATATTCAGTACATCTTTCACAGTGATATAGAAAACTGTTTTCCCTAACGCTACTGTTGCAAAAGGTATTAGTGTGTGTGGAACACTGCTTTGAATGAATTGCACTTTTTCAAAGTTGATAGATGCAGTAGAAAGGACAGCAGATGAGAAGTCAGAAAATCTGGTTCTAATACACCTAAATGTTACCCGATCACTTAATCTTACTATGCTTCAATTTTCTCATCTGTAAAATGTCAATAAAAAATGTGTCCTGCTGTCTTGGTCAGATTGGGCTGCCATAACAACAATCCATAGGCTGGGGGCTTAAGCAACAGGAATTATTATTATTATTAGTAGTAGTAGTAGTATCATTTACAGTGCTGGGGATTGAACCCAGGGCCTTGGACTTGTGAGGCATGCACTCTACCAACTGAGCTATATCCCCAGCTCCAGGAATGTATTTCTTGTAGATCTGAGAGTTTGAATTCCGAGATCAAGGAGGCTAGTGAGGGCTCTCTTCTTGGCCTGAAGATGGCCACATTTTTGCTGTGTCCTCACATAGACAAAAAATGAAAGCGCTTTTTCTGGTGCTTTTTCTTTTAAACCACTAATCGTCTTATGAGGGTCCCACATTCTTGACATCCTGTAACCCTTGTTACCTCCCAAAAGCATTATCTCCAAACACTTATCAACAGGTGAATCCTAGGGGAGGAGGCACAGTTTAGTCTATGGCTCCTGCTTCCTTCACAGTAAAACAAATGAAATAAAGACTATGATGGAGGTTGCAGTTACCAAAGTTGGCCTGTTCTTATTTTCATATTCCTTTCTGCATAATAAGGATTTGATCTTGTAACATGTTTGTTTGAAGCTGTTATTAATATGAAACCAGATTAAATTCAAAGTTGTCCTGTTTCTAGCCTTCTAGCAATTCAATTTTGCATTAATCTTGTTAGGTTAACTACATCCAATTCTTATTTGATTACTTTCCAATACTTCTTTCTTTGCTTAATTATGGCCTCAACTTTTATCAACATAGCTAGCTACCTCACAATGTTACCTATTATTGAGAATTGGTGAGATAGGTGTAACTCATGATGGAGAATGTTTTCTGTAACTGTTGAGCATGGCTGTTACTATTATTTAAAGCTAAATGTATATTTGAAAATTAAGTGAATTATTTTCAGTTTCATATAAAGGAAAAACTAAATGAGGTAGGCTTTCAATTTATGTTATGCTAACCAGGAGGTAGATAATGTATAGGATGATTATGATTTTTTAATGAAAGAAGAGCTAAACTAATGAGAACTTAGTAATTCAGTCAGTTGTGATGGAGATCAAACTGGGAAGTAAGGTGTATTATACTTGTGTTTCTTCTTAGATTAGTACATGTCTTCAACATAGTCTTTCTGGATATTTGTGCAAAGAAGAGTTTATCTTTATTGTAGGCTAATACCTTTTTTTCTTTTTAAATGAGATAAAAATTTTGTTTTGTGAAGAACATTATAGTGTATCTGAACTGATTTCAACTTAACTAGTTACTGTATTCTTTTCCCTTTTTACTGAAAGAAAGGTGTGTATCATTTCCCCCCTCCTTTTTCTTTATTGAGGTTATTTTAAAACTCAAGTCATTGAAATTCTTTTCATAAATACAGTTGCCCATTAGCAAAGACAAGATTTCTGGCTTGACAACCAGGAGGAAGCATGCTCCCCATGTAAGGAACAGGGTCAACTTTTGTAAGCCTTCTCTTGGGATCTTCCTTGACAGGTATTCCTTCTGAAATACTTTTAGGAGTTGTAGACATGTGGTTTTTCTTGTCCTGGACAAAAGAAGTCCTCTAGAAAATCCATTACAAAGATTTTGCATAGATGTTTAATGTAGAAGATTGCATTGCAAATCTTTACCCCCATTGTTTGTTTTGGTAGTAAAGATACATCTTATTTAAAGCAACAGAGGAATCTGTAGCATTACAACAGCTGGGGTCTAGGTGTTTTTACTTTATTATATCAGTTTAACATACCTACTAGTACTCTCTCCCTACCCTACCTGGCCCCAGCCTGGGGATTGAATTTAGGGGCATTTTATCACTAAGCTGTACTCCCAGCCCTTTTTATTTTTTTATTTTGAGACAGGATCCTTACTAAGTTCTCCAGGCTTAGATCCTTCTGCCTCTGCTCCTGAGTAGCTGGGATTACAGGTGTGCACTAGTGTGCCCAGCTTTAATATAACTTCTATGTGAGGTTTAGTGCTCTTACTCTGCAAGGAAATTAATGCTTAAGCATTCTTCGCCAAAACATAACTATCAAGAAATAGAATTGAGATTTTTAATCCTCTGCATTTATCACTGTGGAGCATAGCATATATAGAAACTTCATGACTAGGTGTTTGATTACTCATAACATCAGCAAGAAACAAAACAATCTTTATTGGGGAGAATTTTGATATTTCAAAAGAATTTTGACATTTCAAATTAGTCATCAAGGGAAAAATATCAGGACCTCATGTTTTTGTTTGTTTGTTTTGTTTTGTTGCATTGAAAAAAAAGAAGTGACTAACAGAATCAGTGGTCTCAACTTGGAATTTTTATTAATACCTTTTTTTGAACTTTTTATTTTTGTTTTTTGGTAGTGGAGATTGAACTCAGAGGTCCTTAACCACTGAGCAATGTCTGTAGCCTGTTTTTGTTTTTTATTTTGAAACAGGTCCTCACTGAATTGCTAAGGCTGGCTTTGAACTTGTAATTCTCCTGCCTCAGCGTTCTGAACCACTGGGATTACAGGCATGCTCCACTGTACCCAACTTGTTGAACTACTTAAAACCTGTTGCTTTAGCCAGTTTGTGTATTGCTGTGACCCAAAGACCTGGCAAGAACAACTTAGAGGAAAAGTTTATTTGGGACCCACGGTTTCAGAGGTCTCAGTCCATAGGTGGCTAACTCCATTGCTCTGGATGCAAAGTGAGGCAGCATATCATAGGAGAAGGATTCAACACAGGAAAGCTGCTCCCTCATGGTAGCAAGGAAGCAGAGAGAGAAGAGGAAAGGGGCCTCAGGGAAGATATACCCTTCCAGAGTTCAGCCCTGGTGACCCACCTCCTCCAGTCATATCCCATCAGCCTACAGTTGCCACCCAGTCATTCAAACTAGGATGAACTGATTAGGTTACAGCTCTCACAATCCACTTTACTTGTGAATGTTCCTGCATTAATATAGGAGATGTGGGGGGATACCTCACATCCAAACCACAGTGCCTATTAAATTGAACCTCTTCATGTGTAGACTTCTCCCAGCTGATTCAAATGCATGTCCATGAATACCAGTCTCTGGTTCAATTGGTGATTCTCAAAAGTGGTCCCTGGGCCTGTGGTCTCAGCATCACCTGGGTTCTTGTAAGGAATCCAGGTGCTTTTTTCATCACCTACCCTCCTCAACCTACTGAATCAGGAATCCTAGGAGAGGGCAGCAGTCAGTGTTTTGACACATCCTCCAGTGATTCCTATGCTGTGAAAGTGTGAGGTGCTCTGCCTGGGATGGTTTTAAAAGTCCCCTCTGTATTCCACAGATGCTTGTCCTGATTACCAAAGGCTTCCAAGAACATTGCTTTGCTGTGTTCAACATTTGATCTTTCATTCAACATTTGATCTTTCTTCATCCAGTGCTTTTGCTGTTATCTTTCTATTTGAATATTCTTATAAAATTCAAGTGTCTCCTACTGTAAGCCTTCCCAAATGCTTTGTGTTTTGTGTCAGAGGCAAAGCATTAACCTTCAATGTTGAATAAAAAGGCTTTTTCTCCCATTGTGTTTTATTTATCATTTATCTCCTTTCTGGTGATTAGCAAATGCAGAATTATTAGTCTTGTTTATGGGTAAGAAGTTGAAAAGGATGCCTTTAGGTGTAGTTCTGTCCTGGACTTGTTGCATGACGCATGTGGGTCAAGGTAGTTTGAAAAGAATGCCACTGTCCTCCCTGGTTGTCCTAGTTAATACCACTCTCAGCAAATAGCTCTAACAGAATGGCTTCTTTAGGTCCAACTCAACGTGTGCTGGTCAGGCAGCACAGGGAATTAGAGCTCTCTGCTCACTGTAAGGAAACCTCTTTTTTTTGGCTCCCAAATGGTTTCCAGAGCTATCAAAATAATACCATTTGCAGGCACTTTTCATGGCTGAAAAGAGCAAGTTGGAGAGGAAAAGGAGTACTCTCTGGGCCCTGGGAGAACTGTTTTACAGCTGGGCATTGCACATAAATGCTAACTGAATGCCCTTTCAGTTGTATAACTCACCATTGGGGCTGAACCGTGGAAGAGGCACTCAACAGAAATGAAGAGTACCTCACACAGGCATTTGTACTTGTAAACCAACTCTTCTTTGTGAGCCGAAAATGGCAATGTGTAGGACATTGTACTACAATTCTCAAGAAAAGCTTGCAGTGGTGAAGGGTTGGTGGGCCGCCTGCTGCTCATTAGAGATCCTGTCTGGCTCTTTTCCTGCGGAATGAGTGTTAGATTGCTGACACCTGTTTTCCCATCCAGCCTGAGGATGTGAAGTGTGCATTAGGAATGCCTGAAAGTGCTTCCTTGTGTCCGAATCTGGAGTTTAGTGCTGCTTAAGGAGATGGGGGTGGGGGTTCATTGCTGGGAGGGGAGATGAAAAAATCAGTGGTGAGAAACTACAGTATAAACTGAGATGAGATGCTAATCCTCATTTAGCAGCTTCCAGTTGTGCACTTAATTCACACTCTAACTTGATTCCTCATTGAACAAAGGGGAAAAAAAAGTATGCTATACATGGGAAGACCTCAGGTATTTCTCAGAAATCACGAATATGTAGTTGAGACTATGAGCACATTAAAAATGAATAGAAATAACCAAATATATCAGTATCAAATTATTTAAGAATAAGTTTGACCTTAACTATATGAAATTTAAAAGTGTTGGTGGTATCTTCAGGAACTGCACACTTCTGCCCAGTTGTGTACTCCATCTCTGTTTACCTACTGTAAAGTCACAAAAACTATGGCAGATGGTGGAACAAAGGCCCCAATGTGTTCCCTTTAGTCATAAATATAGAGTGTCTGCTATATGCAATGCATAATGCTATATGTGAAGGGATAATAGGAAGCACAAGGCAGACCCTGCAGTATCAGGTGCTAGTATCTCCTCTTTATCTGGGAGAAAAGACCTACAGGAGGCAGCATATAGGAGGAGTGTATTACATGCACTGCAGCATATCTAGTAAGAAAACAGGTGATCCATCTAGTGTGTTTTCACTAGGTTTCGAGAAGGAAGAGATCTGAGTTGTGTGGGTTGGAGGATGGATGTAGAGCTTGCTATGGATATTAAAGGATGTGGAGAATTCATTGAGAATAAGAGATCCAGGTGTGTCTATTATGCTTTTTTCCCCTGCCATTCATAGGCTATGGAATTAAAAAGGTGGGGTTTTTTTTTTTTCCTTCCTCTTTGTATTTTTTTTTTTTTTAATAGTGGCAACACTTTCCCCTGACTCATCTGTGGGACTTGGCTGGGCCTCATGAACATTGGCCTACATTTGTGAACTGTGAACAGGGTTAGGGTTGGGTCATGGCCTTGGACTAGAGTGAAATTAACTGGCGCATAATGTGATTGAACTAATGACCTTGGCCTCATTACCACTATGTTTTAACCAGTTGAGTCAATCAAACATTGCAGAAAGGGTAATCAGACTATCTCTTAGAAAGAAATCTGCATAGCAATAAACAGGAGTGAAATCAAAGCCAGGTCCTTCCTTCATGTAACACCCACGTTTTATCTCTTTATCCTTGAGTTTTTATACTTGTTTTTGCATCTAATAAAAATAAGGCTGTCAAAGAAAAAGGACACCATAACTCTTCCTATGCTAGTATTTTGACATCATGAAATGTGTAGTCATTTTTCTTGTGCAGTGTCAGACTGTTTTTGCAGAGGCTGCTTTGAACAACTATATTGTTATCAATTTTAGATGTGTAGCATCCCATAAAGTTATTGATGTTGCTTTTCTCTTCTTCTCTAAAGTCCGAACAACCCAGTCCTGCCAGTTCCAGCTCCAGCTCCAGCTCCAGCTTCACACCGTCCCAGACCAGGCAACAAGGTATCAGCAGCTCCCAGGCAACTATGAGACATTTTTCTCATAAAACATCTTAATGAGTTGATTTATGACCTATCTTCCACTGTTTTATTATTTGAATGGTAACTTGGCTTTTATGCAGTTGTATTTATTTCCCCTAGGAATGCACTTGGGTATTGTTCTGATATATGAGTCCAGGCTCTAGAAATTCCCCTTTTTCCAGTCCCTGCCATCAGATTCCCATTTTACAAAAGGATTATAGACAACAGCCCATTCCCCAGAGTTCCCAAAGGAAATACAATAGCAAAGCGGGACTTGAGAGGAATGGCTTTTCACTCTTCTTCCTTAGATACCTTTCATTTGATTTGTTTTTCTACAGATTAATAGACTTCTTTTTTAGCAAATGTAAATTTTCTATTTTTTTAAATATCCTTTTTACTGTTCATGCTCAAGTGTTAACCCAAACTCAGAATAGAGAAAATTTAACTAGACCATGTAACTAATTTTTTTTTCCGTGTGCCTGCAAAATCTTCAATGAGGCCTCCCCACTTTAATTTTTACATAGAAAATTAGTTAGTATCAAAGAATAGTTTGGTTTTTACTCTTTTATTGAACAGTATCTTTTTCATTGATCACAGCTGAATTCCTAATGGCCTTGTATGTTTTGAAAGGGATTAAATTGTTATGTGTATTTGGACTAAGGCTAAGCTTCCAGAAAAAAATAAAAGATAGTTTTGGCTATTCAGGAATCTTGTTCCATTGACTTCCAAAAGAAATAAGCCCACTAAGAAAGCAGAGAAAATCTGGGTTTGCAGAATGTGCAGTTGCAGGGAGTGAATACTTATTTTAGAACTGTGTCAGTGATCATTCACACCTATCATAAGTGAGACTTTAGGAATCGCCTGATCCAAAATGAAAGTACCTCTGCCACCTTCGTGATTACCTTTACAATCCTTCTGTTAAAATTAAAAAGACCTATCTTGTTTTCATCACACTTAATGTATAGTAAAAGCCACATGAATGGAAGAGAGAGAGAGAGAGAATGTGTGTGTGTGTTTGTGTGTGTTTTTCTGTTCTACCTTAAGAATAAAATTAGTTATGGCTTCATGTTTTTTTTCCTCACGTCTAATACTGGATACGTCTTGAATTTTCTGGGCACCTGATTTATTACATGGTCTTATTTATGTTAATACATGCTGGTATTTTGCCAGGAATTTCTTAAAAAGTAAAATAAAAATTGGCTGTATAAAACTGTTGCAACAAGACCTTCTGTCCAAGATCAATATGAAGATCAGAGATAGGACCTTACACCATGGAATTGAAATACTTTATAATCTGAACTTGACTGAAATGCTTTCTCGACCTGAAATTGACCTTGCAATAAAAAGAACAGCTAAACCTTAATAGATCAAAAACTACCACACAAAGACTGCATTGCCAAGAACAAGTTAGAACCACAGTGATTTATTAATCTCAACTTTTCAATACATGGATTAACCTAACAAAACATCCAATTTACTATTAGATCTTTCTTTTTAGGTATAATTTTTCTTAGGAGAAAAACAGAAAAAAAATTCTGGAAAATAGAGATTCTTTAATGAGCAATTTGGGGAATCTTTTATGAAAACAGTAGTGTTTAGGTAGAGCTTGCATTCCAGAATCTGAACCAAGTTTTTGTTGCAAATTGTGTGACTGTATAGGATAATGGTTATTTTTCAGTGCTGGAAAGCATTCCTCTCTTTTAATAGAGCAAAGGTTGTTTGAAATCATATTTGATTCGCTATGGTTCACTGTCATTGCTCAGGTCCTTTAAGGTCTATAATGAAAGATCTGCATTCTGATGACAATGAGGAGGAATCAGATGAGGCAGAGGATAATGACAATGACTCAGAAATGGAAAGACCTGTAAATAGAGGAGGCAGCCGAAGTCGCAGGTGAGTGTGTGTCTTGGAAGAAGAGAGGTTCTCTGTGATGAGGTCATACCTTTTCACTGGGCTGATTGGTATCATCAGAGCACCGGTGTGAAACACCACAAATAATAGCAGCAATTGGTCACATTCATTTGAAGCTGGGGCACATTGGCATGCTTACAGTAACCTTTAAGGGGAACTATTTTTCCTTTTTCTCAGGAAGAAGAGAGTTATTCCTCTTAAAACTTGATAGGAGAAAGTCACATTACAAGTTCTGGATATTTGAAAGTATATGCCATGTGGCAGGACTGACTGCTGAAATAGTCCATTTTCATGTGAAGAGTCTGTGTAGATCTGTTGCTGGCAGTAGTCTCAGAAGGTGAAGAAATGTGTTTGCTGTTTGTAGCTAGAAATACATAATTGACTGCAGTGAATGATGTGTGTGACCTAATTAAAATTAGGATCACCTGTGTGTTTTCCAGAAAATAAATTCCTTTTAAGTGTGCTGACAATTAGGTTCCTTAAGTAGCTTTAATGCTGTGAGGCATAATTCCACATTATAAGATGGTAATTCTTGTCACTTATAATTAATAGTCAACTTGAAATTGCCTTGAGGATTTCATTTCTTTATCATGAGGAAAACAAATAGGTGTGCTTATTTTAATGTGTTTTGAGTAGAAAAAATATCAATCTACTTGAATTTAAAATCCAATTACATTTATGATATATTGCATTAAGTCTTTTCCCATTATCCACAACCATGTAGATGGCACTAACATGCCGACAAAGAATGCAGTATTAACCCCAACTGGACATGCCAGATGCTCCCTAACTTGGAATTCTTTGGTATCATTTGGAAAGAGCCTCTGTAGGGAATATGCCCTGTCAGATCTCTCAATGACTGTACCTTATGGCCTACTCAACACTGTTTCTTCACCTTTTCTCCCAGATTCACCTGGACTCTTATGACCTTGGCCTTTTTAAATAATTCCCTCTAGAAACCTTCCATCTGACAAGAAGAGACAGGAACAGCAAAAAGACTTGGAATTAAGAAACTTACTTAGAGTAACCAAAACCCTGACCAATGGCCATTCTCTAAGTTTAGCTGATTAAAAAAAAAAAAAAAAAACCTATTTAGGAAATTTCCAACTTGTTTAGAAGATCTGGATATTCTGTGATTAGCTGCTGTCCCCATACTTTCTGCCCCATCCCCTGAGTTATTACAAGTTGGATCGCACACATCTGTGAGTTGTTTGATGTAGATACACGTTGTTGGGGACAGTTTCCTTCCCCACCTGACATGCTCTCAGCACAGCAGTGCCAGTGTAACATTTGATCTGCAGTGCACTTGTGAAGTCTCAACTGTTTAATCAGTTTAAATACTCAGCCTTCCACTTCAGTCGAGAAGCATTTTAAAGCAGGCTTCAGCTGAACACTTCATTAATGTAATTTAGTTAAGAAAAACAAGTTCCATTGGTTTTTGCTAAAAGGATGTCCCAGTGTATCCTTTTTGTTTCCCATCGTGTATCCTGTCTATCTGAATATATAATAGAGCTAGAATGTGATTGCCTATTCAGAGTGGAAGAAAAACTAACCTGATTTCTAAAGCATTTTCTGTTTCTGAGATGAATATTATATTAGGTTACTATATAACCAGAGAGAGGGAGCAAACACTGAAGGGCACTTCGGAAGAAGGGCACACATTAAACACAGTAGAATAAAGAACTCTCTCTTCTCTGGTTGGAAGAACATTCCATTTTATTCTGGAAAGAAAAATTAGCAAGGAGGTGGTATTTTTATTATCTTTAGTTGTTGAAAGATGTCTTATTTTTCTAAAGCAGTATCCCAAACACACCATTTCTTTGTGTTGATGGAGTGTTTTTCCAGTGTTGTAGTGTTCAGAAGTAGCGATATCCTTGAATCGTGGCACAGTGGAAGTGACTGGTGGTGGGGCTGGCACACAGGCTTCACTTGTCAGTTCAGCAGAGTGGCTGAGCACTGGCTTTGGGTCACACTGCTTGAGCTTGAGTCCTAGAGCTGCCACCTTTACCTCTGTGATCCTCGCTGAATGACTCAGTCTAAGTCCCAGTTTACTCACCTATGAAAAAGAGAATTAGCAGGTGAAGCATTTACCATGGTTCCAGATATGAAATACACGCCAATACATCTTAGTGGTTCTGAGTCAAAATGAACTTTCCGACGGTCAGTGTCTGGATCCCTTGCCTTTCATCACAGTTTACACGGATATTTCAAGAACTATCTGTAGTCATGCCTATGATTTTTCTGTATTCCTTTCCAGAGTTAGCTTAAGCGATGGCAGTGATAGTGAAAGCAGCTCTGCTTCTTCGCCCCTCCATCATGAACCTCCACCACCATTATTAAAAACCAACAACAACCAGGTAAGTTATGGAGTTCACACTTTCCAAGACTCTGCAGAACTAGATGTAATCACTTCTACCCAGCACACATACTTTTTACCTCAAGCTTAAACAAAGTTCCTTTTAATGCCAAATAGATGGGAATCCCCAAGCTGAGGAATAAACACAGGGCACAGGAACTTTTGATGTCATGAGAGGATGGTTATGAGGGATGGGTTTATAAAGTAGGTGAGATCATAACCCAGGATGTTGACCAGTCACTCCTCATTTCTACATATTTTTCCTCTCAGCAGTAAGTAGGTGACTTAATTAGAAAGAATATGACCTTTGGGACTAGTATAAAGGCAGGTTCTTTGCTTTGCCACAGTAACTTGCTGGTGGGAAATTAATTTTTCTGATCCCCAGTTTCTTCATCTGTGAATGATGTTAACACCTACCTTGCAGGTTATTAGAAGGATGCACAGCACCTCCTTGGCACTGGGTAGTTGATGGGAGATGTTTATTATTATAGGTGTTCTTTCTCAGGTTTCTCATCCAAGAAAAGATGATCATCACTTGAGATTGTGAGGAGTAATCAAATGCAGAGAAAACTGTGGTCATAATAATGAATTGAGCTTAAGGAAAGCTTATTAATTTGACAGCTCAGAACATATTCTAAGCAGAACCTTGAAGGCTATAATGAAGAGCCCTTGTTCAACAAATGAATAAGATAGAAATATTTTCATTACTTGCTAAAATAAACAGTTTTCAGGTATCATGAATATTGTAAAAAGCCTCATCATGTGTTGAATTGATACTCATTACTGTAAGTTATTCTTATCTTCTTGTTTAGGCAGATTTCCTGTGACCTCTAAAATTACCAAACGAATATTAACTTGAAAGTTAAAGAACTGCGTTTCCCCACAACTGTTGTTTCATAAGTATTCTCAGTTCCAAATCGTCTTGCTCTTGAGCCTGTGATCTTTGTTTTGGTTGGAAAATGCTATTTTATTGCTGAAGACATTTTCTTTTTGCCATTTTGGGTAAAGGGTAAGCAAAGATCTCTTAGAATTTTAAGTTCATTTATAAAGTTTGTCTGCAACTTAAATCCTTCATTGCAAAGTAGGAAGGACACCAGTGGTGTTCACCACACCAGCTAACCTGGAGTGGTCAGCTGCAGTTTCTTTGTGCCCTGCACACAGTGAAAGCTCAACCTTATCATTGTATTCCATATTCTGTTGTCCAACTCTTCTCATCTTCGGGTTGACCCATGCCCAGGGCCCAGCTCTCTCTCACCTCTGACACAGCTGCCCACCACAACCAGTCAAGTATATTAAATGGAGAAAGTAAAAAGAGGAAGAACATAAATATGGCCAGTGATGATGATGTGGGGAATGCTGGGCTGGCTAACTAGTTAATTGGGGGATCCTTCTTCAAACTTTTGGTTCAGGAAGAATTAGCCAAAGAGAAAAATTTGGACTCTAGTTATATTTTATATCTGATTTAAACCTAGTTAGACCTGACTTCTGCTTCCTGTGGACAGTGTGTGAGAACTAGGATGCTCTTGGTGGCAGCACCAGGGGTTCAGGGCATTAGGGTGTGCTTTGTGCCTTTAGCAACCCTCTACCATTGTGAAGACAGGGCCTGCTGAGTGAGAGCAGCTTCTACAAACTCTTGTCTTGCCCTTCAAATCCTTCCTGCAAGATGTTGATTCTTTGTTGAACTACTTTTTTTTCTTCACCTGTCTAGCTAAAAAAAAAAAAGCCAGGAATGAACAGTACCATCTATCTGGACAGAGTAAAAATTACTTTAAGTAATTAAGTAGCATTCCATTGGTTCCTTGGCATTATTCCACAAATGTAGCTTCACACATGCAAATCATCAATCTGCCAGTAACGCTCATTTATATGTCACTTTCTCCATGTACCTCTGTAACATCATAAGAAAGCCATGATACCTTCACTTTCATCTGGTCTGGGGAAGGAAATACATGTACCACAGGAGTGTTACCTCCTTGGGCCTATGTCTGCGAGCTGAGAGAGCAAGAAAAGATTTCTACAACTTTGTCCAGCCCAGTTTCTTACCCTCCTGAAATCACCTGTACTGGTTCAGGTGTGATGCCATTCCTTGAAGTCAGCGTTTGTGGAGTTTAAAAAAAAGAAAGAAGAAGAATGCATTTCTTAATTCTTCATGCTGATTAAGACAGTAAAAATTTCAAAAAACCTAAAAGTCACTTACAGTCTCGAATGTTTTTTGTCTTATTTTTGAAGGTGTGTGAGAGAAATCGTGCACACATTCTCAAGTGCCAGGTGGTAACGAGGGTGTCTGAAATCACACATCAAATAAGAAGGATGAGAACTTACTGGGAAAACCTAATTCTGAAATGGGAAGACTCTGGGTTCCCTTGTTCCTTGCCTTTTGGCTGTTCTTTACCTGCATTGATGATGATTTTGCAAGTTTCTGTACTTGCAAGTTTTCATAAAGCAATGGGCAAAGCTGAATTGCCTGTTGCTTTTTCTCAAATATTCCAGTGACTCAGGAAGAGGAAATGTGCTAATTGATTCTAACACTATCAGACTAACTCCTGAAAAAACGTTGAGAGAGAGCTCAGGCCCCAAGTTAACAAAGCAAGTGATTAGCCTGAATGTTGTTAGGAGCTACTAATGATCATTAAACATGAAGAATCTATCAGTAGAGAATCCATCCTCTGAATAATTGAGTTGTCATTCCAAGCAAAGGGATTCAGAAAAATATCATCTTGAAAATTTGATTCTCGAGCCTTATCTTCAGAGTAAGAACAAAAGTGCTACTAATCATAATTAGTCTCTCCAAGACTGTCATATCTACCCTTGGTTTATTTCAGCCGTCTGGGTGGCTGTGTTTTCCTCAGTACAGTTTAATAGGGAATAATGAGGAGTATTGTACCATTTTAACCAGAGATGATTTTTTCTACCCCAAACCTCCCTTGTGTGAATTTCAAACAAAAACAAAATTCCAGATCTTTTTTAGTTCAGAGTGTGGCAAGAAGGAAAGAGGTGAAGGGACTTGAAGGAAGGAAGTGATCTATTGGACCTGAGCTAATATTCAGAATATCCTAAACCACCTTTCAGCCTGCCAGGCATGCTGAATGAAATTAAAAGAGAGTATCCAGTTAAACTGGTTTGAACTAAGCCTCTGGAAGACAAGGTGTTGTGCTTTTATATTCTGGAGTCGTTTCCCTAAAGATAAGAAATGATCATAAATAAAACAATTGTCTTCAGCATGGCTCAACTCTCTCAGAATGAGGTTTTGACAAAGCTGTTTATTTTGGAGCAGGGAGAGATCAAAGAAGGAAGATTAACTGAGCCCTCTCTGGGCAGCCACTCAGTAACTTGAGGCGGGTCACTGACACCCGGAGCTTTTGTTCCTGCCACTGCAGCCTTCAGAAAAAAGAAACTAGGATTTCAATGTATTTTGGCCTTCTGAGCTGTAGCACTTACGGAATGTGTAGGGTGGGACTTAAGCACCCGAATGTTCTGTTTTCTGCTTTGAAGAGAATGTGGCAGGACCCTCTAAACCTACTTAGCAGAGTTCCCTTGCAAAAATAGTGTCCACAGCCACTCTGACACCCAGAGTGCATCAAGTGGGGGATGGGGCTGTGGGAGGAACGGGATGTGATGGGAAGGAAATTCAGTTCTCCAGTGCACAAGGAACAGCAGAGCTATTTTTTCCCTCTTGCCTGAAATCTCCGAGGATTGTCTCTGTAAGGCCCAGCTTGGTGTCTGAGTTGGCTAGGACTGCCATCTACTGACCTACTTACTCCTGGGTCTCAATACTGATTTTCCCCTGGAGGTCTCACTTCCAGCAACAGAGAGGAGGAAATTCTGAATGCTGTGGAGTGTTCGGTTTCCTTCACAGGGAGCACGTTACAAAAAATGATCGCCTTGTCTGTTACTCAGTAATTTCCTTTTGTTGCCAAAAGTATTGTATTGTAAGTTAGCCTGATCAGGTGGGTCATTTGGTTATCTCAGTTTTAAAAGCAAAGAAATAAGTGTGATTCTCAGGAAAGACTGGTAGCAGACTTCTTAACCCCATGCTTTATTCTCTGTTCAAAGAGTAATAATCCCATTTAGGACTACTTGGTCTTTCCCAGAAGGTTGGGGTCCTAGCTTTAACAACTAAAATGCTTATTAATAGTATAGAATTTTAAACCTGCATGGGAATTTGGGTGTTATCTCATTCCACTTCCTCATTTCGTCTTTTGTGGCCCCAAAATGTTAAATGATAAGGCTGGGACCTGAACTTAGTCATCTGAGCCCAGTCTCCTATTCTTGCCATTGCAAATTAAGAGTGGTTTGATTCTTAAATTTTTCTTTGTGCTATGGAATATGTCAGACTAACAACAAAGCCGCAACCAAGTTAGGGCAGGGGATAGTAAAGGGAAGAGTGGTAGGAATATGAAGCTTTTTAAAGGAAGTCCTTGCCTTGGCGTTTCCTCCTTATCGTCTCTGATTGTAACAACTTGCTTGGAAATAAGGTTATAAAGAAAAAGACAAATTGCTTTGCTTCTTATGTCTGTACACATTTCTTACCATTTAGGGGTTCTCAGCCTTTTCAAGCCAGTGCAATTTAAAATTATTTCCCTCGGAATTTTGAAGGCCCTACTAAATCAGCTGCCTTTATTAAATAATAATCATCTCCATTTTTATTAGTTAGAAATACAACTCCCTACCAAACCTTCTGAACATCATGCAGAACTATTGTTAATAACCTAAGTTGCAGTGGGTCCAGGTAAAAGGAAAGGTGCCTGGCATCTTACCATGTGTTATCACACTGTTTCTCGAAGCACAGGAGACAGTCCTGTTTCTGCAGTTGCAGGATCCTGGGCTCCAGAGCATGGGTGTAACTGATGGCCACCTTCCTTCCCAATGAAAGCCTCAGTGTCAGCTTAGGGAATAGGAGTAACTTGACACTCTGAAAGGCAGGTACTGCAGAAGGCATCTGAGAGTTTGTTTTTATCATCCCTATTCTACTGAGCACTGGTAGTCATGCTGAAACAGCAGAATGAAGAGGAAAAAATTCTTGCCAGAGGGGACCGTAATCTCAGCATAACTCAGCTGCTGTACATATGTGTGAGAGTGTTGTCACAGAAGAGAAGCAGCCTTGGAAGCTTAGATCAATTTCCTTGTCATCAACTTTTTTTAAGTTCTGTTGCTCTGACTCAGCATTTCAGATACAAGTAATTTATTTTCCAAGCAAAAGTAAGATTGGAATAGAAGGAAAATTATAGCAGGGAAATGCCATTTGGAAAACATTGTTATTGTCCAATATTTCATGCAGTGAGTACCTTTGTTTTTGTGGGAGGTTAGCTAGCAGGTGCTTGAAATAAAATTTAACACAGAGTTCTCTTTGATCCCTAGATTCTTGAAGTGAAGAGTCCAATAAAGCAAAGCAAATCGGATAAGCAAATAAAGAATGGTGAATGTGACAAGGTAGGTTTCTGGCCCATTAGTGTGAGTGCTGTGGCCTTCGTATCTTCTGGTTTCCCTTGATCATCCTTGCTAGCTGTCCTTCCATTTTCTTCATCAGATATGCCCAGTACTTCCACATGATCAGTACTTCATGCCTGTGCTTTGTAGTTTATTTTCCATGTCTTGCTCATATCTTCATTATTAAGCTTGACCATATGCTACCATGTGACATGGGCCTATATTGCCAAGGAATTGTGAGCACATTGAATTGGGAGATAAGAAGATTGTGAGATGTAAGTGAGCAAGACCTCTGATCCCAGTGCAGGGTGCTTTCCCAGTGTGTGCCTCTTAATCTGAAATCTGACTGCAAGACCTGGTGGTGCTTAAGTCACCTGGAAAAGGCAGGGCCCTAATGTGTTTGCAAGGCAGGAAGACCTCCCTAATGCTTTGTAAATCTTCCTTTGCCCTTACTGAAAATGGTCCTGGGGGTACCCATGCAGTCACACTAACAAAGACTCTTGAGTCTGAGCATATGGAAAGAGAGGTGCCTTCTGCACTTTTAGGGGAGCTCTTCATAAAGCAGATGCTAATTGGAATGGTGATCTGTTTTTTAATAAGATATTATTTTGTTCTTTGGTCACTTGCTGTCATTGTTTACCTGCAGTGTTTGGTACTACTGGGAGCCTTTTTTTTTTTTTTTTTTTTTAATTAAGAGTTTGCCATAATCTAACTGGTAATGTCCACTGATTCTCCCATGTTCAAACTTAACATTTTTTTCTGAAATTAAAGATTAACAAATGAAAGCCTATGATAACATGTTAAAACTCAAAATTTACCATTGAATTCATCCTAATACTTATAGAGACTTTGTTGGAGAAAGGTGAGTATGCTCATGAGAATTTCATTGAGAGCAAATAGGTGAGAGAATTCCCTCCTTCCCCCATTGTAATGCAGGCTTGGTAAAGGTGAAGGTCAGCCAGGACAGACCTGGTCAGCGAAGGCCTTTGGACACAGTCAGGTAGCTTGTGTAGAGTGGTAGGATGAGGAGGGTTCACTTGTGCCAGAGTGCTTATTTTTCAACTGCTTCTTAGAATGCTTGTTCTCAGGGTGCTGTTCTCTTCCAGGCATACTTGGATGAGCTGGTGGAGCTTCATAGAAGGTTGATGACCCTGAGGGAAAGACACATTCTGCAACAGGTGAGAAATGCCTCTCAGCACAGCCCTTCTGGGAGACCTCAGGCCCTGCTTTATCCTGGGCTGGTATGGTAGCACTTGGAGCCACAGCAGCACCATGTGATTGAAATGGGGCCATGCCATCTACTAAAGTATTTTGGGGAGAATTCTGATTTTTGAGGCCCCCTAGAAGTCAGCTTCAAGCTGCATGGTGATTCTGTCCCTCCCCAGTGTAGTCTGTTAGTGGCTGATGTTGTAATGTGGGCTAAGGGAGGAGACAGTAGGAATGTAGGAGCCATTGGGACCAGGCTTCTGGTTTCATGGGAAAACAGTGATAAGAATTTTGAGTCAAGTGTTATAAACATTTGTGATTCAATTTAGTAACCTTTTGCCAATGCTGTTCTAAGGAAAATAAATATTTTCTTCATTTCCCTTATCTTGTTAAGCGTACATTCTATTATTATGAACTCAACTGTGAAATGCTTGTAGGGTGAGGAAACTTCTATTAATACAATGTGATGTTTTGAGAAGATAAGAAGAGTGGTTTTTAGTTTTTGTACAGTCAGAGTACATGCCTTCATTGTATTAACAGTGGCTATTGATAACATAATTTTTCTTTAATACCCAAGAAGTCTGTGCATTCCAAATTCCAGGGTGAGTTTGTAGATTGTTTTACTTAAATTTTCTTTTCTTTTTTACTACTTTCAAATGACTGGAAATTGGTACTTAATCTGCCCCAGCTGTGTGTGAATTATTTTGTAAATATTTAATGGTTGATGGTCACATTTATATTCTATGTACATTTTTGCTTAAATCTATAAATACACATACTCAAACTTGCCAAATTTCCTGATTAGAAGGGTTAAAAGTTTATCAGACTAAAGTTTTAGATTTGAACAAAAGACTTTGACTATAGACCTATGATTCTTATTTATGGCTAAGTTACATGTCTTGCATTTCTTTTTTTAAAGTGAATATGGGGGTTGGGGGAACAGGATTTGAGTGGCTTAACCTAAGTCACATCTAGTACTTTACAGGTACATTCCTTCCTTGGCATCCATAGAGTATCAGTTCCAGATCCCCATTGGATACCAAATTCTGTGATGTTCGACTCTCTCATGTAAGATGGCATGGTATTTGCATATAACCCATGCACATCCTCCATTCTTTAAACGATCTCTAGGTTACTAGTAATACCTAATATAATGTAAATGCTTTGTATGTCACTACTATACTGTATTGTTTAGGGAATAATGACAAGAAAAAAAAATCTACACGTTCAGCAGTTTTTTCACCCCAAATATTTTCAATCCATGGTTTGTTGAATCTGAGGATTCAAAACCCACAGGTACAGAGGACCAAGTGTGTTTTTCTTCAACTTTCTCCTATAGAAAGGAAAATTGTCTTGCCTGCCATTTGCCAATTATTTGGGATTAATTGACTAATACTGACAGTAAATCTGTTAACTGATCTTCCCATCCCTTCCCAGACACCAACTCTGAACCACTGTGAAAGAAATGTCCAAGAAAGCTGTTAATGCCCAAGCTGGGCCTAAATTGTGAGTCTCATAGGAAAGTGAGACAGATGTTTGGGTAAGGTGGGGACACCTTCACAAAAAAAGCACAGACAATGAATCAGGGACAGTATACCACTGGGGCAGCGTCTTAACTTGTGGTGTCATTGGCATTCCTAATCTCATGTCCTTTATTTTGACCTTTGAGAGAATTGTGAGGGAAGGAAGCTTAGTAGAATTCCATCCAAGTGGATTATTTCAGTATTCTGCAGGGAGACAGTAGTATCTATGAATTTTTAACCTGGCAAAAAAGGCACCCCAGGGCACACAGCCTCTCACCCTAATTGCATTCCCAGGCCAGTTGAAAGCTCTCAGTCTTTGGCCTTTTGCCTTGTAATGCAGCTGAGACTTGTGATTATGATACCATGATGCATGTCCTGTCACGGTTTACTGCTTAATTAATTCCTATTGTAAAACATAGCACTATTGAGGACAAATGTTATTCTCCACCTTGAGGGCTGCTCATCTCGTGGAATGCATACCACAAAGTCTACGTGTTCTCCACCATGCAGACTTGAACACCTGCAGGAGAATTTCTGTGGGCCCAGGATGATATCCTGGGTTCTTTCCTGTTCAGTGCATCCCTATCAAAAAATCTAGTCTGACAATTTTATTTGACTCACAAAAAGTGGTTAATAGCATGTTTTACTCTGGGGACATGCTATCCTGGCACTCAGTATTTAGTTTAATGAACAGAATGCATTGGATCAAGGGAGGCTATGTGCTGAAACCACTTTTCCATAGTGTAAATATACAGTAGAGTGGACATGAAGAAAAGAAGTGAGTGCCTAGGACTGATTAATAATTTGATTCTTCTTTAAACAATGTGTTTCACATTTATTTGTAAAGTGAGGTGAAATATATTTAACATCCCTGGCAGTTCAGCTGTAACCCTGATTTGTATCCTTGCCTAGAAGAAAAAAAAATCTGAGAAAAATCCAGAACTTCCTTAGAGGAGAGTATATCAATTTAGATACCAGCTATCATTCTTTTAGAATCACCTTCAGGGATTGAGGAATGTGTGGCATATTGGAATATTCCTCCTAACAACACAGAGAACCCTCCCTGAGAAGTGTTCTGCTGCAAATGATTTCCTCCCACCTGGGAAATTAGTTGTCATATCTTGGTATCCTTTGTGTATTGGAGCCCGATAGCCTGCATCCTAGCCCAGGCGAGGCACACATTTTCATGCAGAAGACAGGGCTTCCCAGTCTGGAGTTGAGGCTATTTTACCAGGGCACTGGCTCTACTTGAGGTAGAATCAGTTAAAGCAAAGCTTGTTTAAGACTTTCTCCTCAGGGAAGTGACTTTGGATGGGAAGAACCCTGGTATTTGAAAATATAAGATTACCAAAAATAATGCATTTGTCTCTTCTCCACCTCTTGGTTAAGATCATATGTAAATGAATGCATCTACCTTTTTTAACTGAAAAACCAGGGTTAGGGAACTTAACAAGTAGATCTTATCCTGCTTGAAACAAAACAATCAATAGGCTGTGTGGTACCCCCTAAAAGGCTGATGTGGCAGGAAATCATCCATCACAAATGTTTTCACAACAGCCATCATCTGAAGAATGAGTTAAGCAGTTTACACACTTCCTTTTCCACTACTCATATGTACCCTGTGCCCTTGAATGCTTTTATCTGCAGTTACTCTGTCTTCTATTATTCTTGTAGAGGGGCATTGTGATCGCATTTTGATGTAGCATAATAACACCAAGGTAAAGCCACACTACATCCTGGAGAGGGTATTCCTACAAAAAGTGTGGAGTCCTTTGGAAACTAGTAGGGTGTTTTCAGGTTTTGTGACCTGTGTCATTGGAATAAAGCATGTTAACATGATGTTTCTGATGTTCTAGCTATCAGGATTCCTGGAAAGGAATGTACACTTATTTTTCTTTATGGAGCCTTTTCTTAATTGAGGACATGGATACATGCTCTAATAATTCAAATCATTAATGCTGTTCCCTTTGGCAAATAGTCCTGAACTACCCAACTGCTCCCACTACTATTGCCTTAAGACTGTCTCTGCTTCTACCCTCATGTATTCTTATAGACTCCATTAAAGGGCAGGGCTCATTTAGTTAGATTTATCAGATTCCCTTTATATATTTGCATGTGTGTTGCTGCAGGCAGGGTGGGGCATGCTGGTAGTGGAGAAAGTCAGAAGCTGGGTTGGAAGCCCTGGAAACCTAAAGATGTTACGGTGCACGTGAGATGACCGAGCTTCATTTCCTAGTGGGCAGAAGTGTTTATTTGCTTTAAAATTAAGTGGCTTTTTTCTAGAAGGAATTTTTATTGCCCTGTTTTCTGTTTATTGTTCACTAATTAGAGAGCCACTATATTGAATCATAGAAAACTATTTTCTTAAAAGGGTGAGTTCCCTGTTATTTTAGGACAATGTATAGAGCTGTATTTCTTTTACCCCCTATGTTGCAGTTTAAGCTCATTATTTCAGCTACTTGCCTTCACCTGCTTTTTACCTGCCTTCTTCCCTTTTCTTTCCCTGAAAACTTTTATTATGATTATTAGAAAAACAATTCAGGGCTGGAGATATAGCTCAGTTGGTAGAGTGCTTGCCTTGCAAGCACAAGGTCCTGGGTTCAATCCCCAGCAGCGAAAAAATAAAAAATAAATTTAAAAATTCAGCCAGGCACACTGGCACACACCTGCAATCCCAGCGACTCAGGAGACTGAGGCAGGAGGATTGCAAGCTCAAAACCAGCCTGGGCAACTTAGTGAGATCCTGTCTTAAAAGAGGCTAGAAATGGAGATCAATAGTAAAGGTTCCCTGGGTTCAATCCTCAAGGCCACAAAAGAAAAAAATCAGGTAGACTGTGAGATTTAGGTGCTGCATTTTTTTCTTGCTCCGTTTGTTTTACTGCTAATGAAATGGCTAACAGTCATTGAATACCAGAGGTAAAAGCACCAGGTCTGATAATCTATGTGCTCTTTAGTTAGCTCCCATATAACTGAGGGTAAGTTTACATGGTAATCATAACCATGGTGCCCTGATCAAGGCAGTAATTTACAATTTATAAGGAAATTTTTTACTATATCTTATCTGATCTCTGCACACCCTCATTATAAGTAGAAGAGATAGCATTGTCCCCATTTTACCTATGAGGAATCTGAGGCTCAGATGTTATAACATTCCAACGCCATTCAGATAAAGAGCAGAATCAGAACTTGATGGGCCAAATTCAGGACTCCCTGTTCTGAATGCCTTGTCACTTACCTGCTGGCCCAGTTGTTGGGGAGAGGAGTCCACCTCTGGTCTTCTTGGTAGTTTTCTCCATTGTATAAATTTGAAATTATAGTAGCTCTGAAGAGACTATTTTTTCTATCCTAAAATTTACCAATACTTACTCAATACACAGTATTTCTATATAATGTAGTAAAAAAAGATAATGTACTCTGGAAAGTATTCGTTTCAGTCGATGTTTTGGGTGATTAAGTACATGATTGCCATGAAAGGTTTGTGTGTGTGGACACAGCAGTGTGTTTATGACTCTGGATATATATATGTAGATATTTGTGGGGAATCATTGAAAGTTCTAAAACTACTTGATAGTAAACAAATCAGTGTCCGTTTTAGTTTTATGTGTTGACAATTTTTGATTCATTCCTACATGAATGATGTATTTTCATCATAATTGAGCATATCCCTTCTGATGATCTGTTAATAGATGTAACGGAGCCCTGGATCTAATAGTTTAAGCAAATGAGGTTCCCTCTTTCCTTCCTCCTCAACATGTAACAGAAGGCCCAGAGATAGTAATCCATAGTCAATTTAGTGACTTAAAAGATGCCACCAAGGACACAAACTCTGTTCTTCTGCTCTACCTTCTTTCATATGTTACATTCATGTTACATTCATTCTCCTGAGTGGAAATGGCTGCTGTGCCTCTGGGCATTGCATCTACTTTGCAGACAGGAAGAAGGTCAGAAGACCCTAGGCACATGCTCATTGTACATTACCTTTTTAACATTTGGGTTTTTTTTTTTTGAAATTCCAGTGGCTTCTGACAAGTACATTGTGAATAGTAGTACTGAGTGCTACAAATGGTTCTGAAGAGGCAAGCATTTTAGCTGAGCATATTGCTACTCTCAGAAAGTCAGGTTCCTATTACTAAAGAAGGGATAAATGGATGTTAGATGGTCAGTTTGCAGGTACAGTCATGGTTCCACAGTAGGCATAACTTCTCGTATTATTAAAACCATAACTGCATCTCCAAAAATAATTTAAGAGATTGAGTGAGGCAATAACAGCTCAATCTGGAATCTTACAATTAATTAGATTTAGGCTTAATATGTTTAATATGTCTATTATGCTTCTGTTGAAGTAAAAAAATACATCAGGAATGGGGAACACCTTTTCTGGTAAGAACCACTGAGCCATAGGGAATAATTCACAGATGTTTCAAGGAAAACTCAATGTAATAAGAGAAGGTGAAAAGTCTTAGTTCTGCTGCTTTTCAGCCTGGCATCAGGTAATCAAAAAATTAATTGAATACATCATAGGGTAAACAACTTAAATTTTTTAAGGTTTTTGAACTAAAGAGAACCAGAATCAGGAGACAGAAAGGGAAAATTACAGAGAAATAAGTGGAAGTTTGCCAAGTATCCCCTTTGTGCAAATATTCTTTCTATTGCCTGAGGCTGATTTTCCTCACTCTGAAAAGCTTACTAAAGTTAATCCCCATCCACTTCCGAACCTTAGCACACCTAGTTAAAAACCACACTGCCTAGGCCCAGTGTCCATTTCTGATAAGATTATTAATAACACCAGAGTGGAAAGACAATGCATGGGAAAAGAATGTCTCACACCCAGACCCAACATCATTCTTCATATTGAAATTTCAGAACTGTCCTACTGCAAGCCAGGGCAAGAGAATACCACCACTGCCATGTAACATGTCATTTTTCCATAGGTTGGAGCCAAAACAATAAGAAATGCAGTGTATCTGTTCTCAATGGGGGAAACACAGGCATCCTTTCTTTTTCTAGATAAAATTCATCTCCCCAGAATACTCAAGGGAACCAGCTGAGCACAACTAAAAGTAATAAATGTTTGTATTTATTTTTTGTTAAAGTATCAGAACGTGTACAGTTATAAAGTGAACTCGGCAAATGTAACCAGTGCCCAGATTAGACAACGAAACAGTTCTGGTGACACAGAGGTTCCCTGGGGGCCCCTAGTCAATGCTGTGATCTTCAGGAGGATAGGGTGGTTTCTGTTATTTTCTTTGAGCATTTCTATATTGTCTAGATTTTCAATAATTATGTACTCAGAAGTAAAATGATAATATTTTTGTTTGCATGTGTTCTTTTTTGAAACGAGTTTTGTTATCTGTAGGCTGGAGTTGCTTATGTCTATTAAGCAGAGTCATTGTCTGTTGATCAGGAACTAATTTTTATAGGAGTCTTAAAATTTTCTTTCTCCCTAACCACCCACCCAAGGAAAATATTCTGTTGTTGACATGAAAGCAGTATTTTAAAGGGTATGAAAACTGAGAGCAAATAAGTCTGTTTTCTGTGAGAATTTTTTCCAAGTCTTTATGTACATTGACTTTACTAAGAGGTAGTTTGGTGCTTTTGATTTTATATAAAGGACCTACTTGTTATAAATAAGGATGTTTATCACTTGACTCCATGTTTGAGCTCCTCCATCTCTTTATCTGGGCCTTTTGATATCTGTTGCTTATTGCCCAAACTCTTTTTTCTTTATTCCTTCAGATTGTGAACCTTATAGAAGAAACTGGACACTTTCATATCACAAACACAACATTTGATTTTGATCTTTGCTCGCTGGACAAAACTACAGTCCGTAAACTACAGAGTTACCTGGAAACATCTGGAACATCCTGAGGATACAACTGGATGCATCAAAAACTATTGCTTTTTTTTTTTTTTTTGTTGTGATTTTTTTTTTTTTTTTTTTTTTTTTATATGAAAACACTCAGAATGATGCAACCAAAAGGGAAAAAATAAAAATCAAACAACCTTCAGCTTTATTTTCCTTTAAAGCCAGTCATCATCTCTTGATAAAGGAGAGGTTAAGCAAACCAGCCTCAGCGGACCACTCTTCTCTCCAAGGAAATCCCCGGGAAGAGTTAGCCTGGATAGCCTTGAAAACAAACAAAGCAAACACAACACAAGAAAACTTAAAGAATGTGTATGTTACCATGTCTCTCTCCGTGGTGGTTCATTCCACAGGACGAACGCATACTCAACACACTGCCTTATTACATAACTGATCTATTTATTATCACATACAGATATTCTAAAGTCGTTGAGGGAATGACACCACCAGACACTATGAGTCCTTGGTCCCGTGGATGCTCTTTCAATGCAGCGCCCTTGCCATCCCAAGCCCAGTGACCTTACTTGTATACCGTGCCACTTTCCACCAACTTTTTCCAAGCCCTTTAACTCGTTGCAGTCTATATTTTCCACCTTTTGTTTTTCCAGTTCCAGGACACAAATTTTCAACTGGGGGGACCAAATAGCCACTTTGATTTTCTTCTTTGTGGTCTTTTTCCTGAAAGTTGGGGCCAGACCTTGGCTGTATCCATGTAATAATCTTGGACCATGGTAGAAAAGGCACCAAATAGAATCATGTGACTTGCTGTCTAGCCTTAGTCAGTAAACCTGTAGGACTTCAAACAAGAGCGTACCTGTAAACGTCCTGACCGCAGCATTGTTGAGCTGTCATCGACATTCTTGTGTCTGTTTCACTGTTATGATATTAGGTAAATATGGAAGTAAAGGCATTCCGCAGGATAAGAATTTAAAAAAAAAAAAAAAAGAAAAGAAAAGGAATTCCAGTCCTGTTTTCTAAAGAAATGTAGAAATTCTTAATTTGGATCTATTTATTAGAGGTTCGGCTCTCTTCAGCTGCCAGCTTGGCTCATCTTTATTGTAAAACCAAGAATCAGATTTTTGTTTGTTCACATATAATTCTCTTAGACTATTTTATATTTGAAAAATTAAAATCTTTCTTTGGGGGGGGGAAATCTTGGCTATTCTGTCATAACAGACTGTGTATTAACTTGTAGATTCAGTGGTTCGATACCTGTTTAGTCCCTTGCTAATGTTTCCAGAAGGATTTCCTGTATTGGTGAAAGTAAAGATGGTTGGGGAGGGGGGATATTTTTGTTCTTGTACCCTTGTTTTGGAACTAGAATTCTGTCCTTTCGCATGCAAAAAAAAGAAAATTATTTTTAAAAGAAAAAAAAAAAAAACCAAAGTACTTTTTGGTGTCATTATTCTATCCTCTCCATAAATGGAGAAATGAAAAGTGAGAACAGCTCATCTTCCAGGTCTTTACTAGGAACTCAACCACAATGAAAAGAAAGGAAGAAATGCTTCTGGATCCAAAGGTCCGTCCCTGGATCAGCCTTAAGAAAGTCTCTGTGCTAATAGACCAGGATCTCCCTTGTTTGCTCCTGTGCCAGATGCTGTCTTTTCATTCAGAGATTAACTAGTGTCTGTACAGAAAAAAACGGTCTCTCCAGACCCATTCTTTTGGGCAGTAATGTAAATGCAGATTGATAATGGAGTGATTTCTGCATTTTAAAAAGGGGATTTTTTACACTGTTTCTTTCTATCCAAAGAAACTATTTTTTCCTTTAAAAAAAAATTATAATACAGCCATGTTCCTTGTAAATTACTTCTCTGAAGTGTCCTCCCAGAGGACAAGTGTACTTTCAAGAATGTTATGATTCTTCATGATTGGCATGAACTGTACTTGAAGCATTTGTTATGTAGTCCACTTCTCAATGTGCAATTACAGAGATACTTTCCAAGTTATTTTGGACATTAGGTGACTGATGAATTGTGTGGTTTTAGTTGTATTTTGTTTTTAACTTTACAGGTGAAAGGGGAGGACAATGCTTATATGGAAATGTTTGCAAAATTCATAAATCTTTTAAAATTTCTAACTGCTAATTCACATATTCTCATTAAAACAGAAATTTATGTGGTTAAACTAATATTATCTCTGTAGTTTAACTAGAAACGCATTTATGTTTGGGCCATTTTTATTTTTGTAACTAAATTTTGCATGGCAAAATCTTTGATTTGGCAATGTAAAGATTTTTGTTGTTGTTGTTCTAAAAGTTACTAACTAAGAAACTAGGTCAGATTTAAAAAAAAAATACTCCCCTCAAAAAAGAATAATAAGGGCAGCTATTATAGTGATAAACTTTAGACCTGAATATTAGATAATCACATGTCTTCCAAATATCATAACATGTAAGTTTGTAAACTAGTAACAAACTTTGGAAAAACTTTCCAACTTACTACTTATCCAGACAGGAAAATATGTTTCCCACAAAATTCTGATAGTTAGCTAGATTTTTTTTTTTTCCTGTTTTAAAGCACCACTCTGGCTCTCATCATGTGATTTTTAAATGTAGAAATAGTAAATCCCCTTTCTGTTAATCTCAGAGTTCTAATACTTTTCATAAAGTCACTCAGTTCTGCCCCATTTATGCATACTCACCTTTGAAACCTGTTGAGAATATTGTTGATGTGTATACCCTAGTGGCTTTGGATTTTTTAAGCACAAAGGGGAAATGGCAGGGTTTAATTTCTTTGGTGTATATATATATATGTATATATATATAAATAGATGTTTCGAATAAAATTAATTGGGTGAATGTGAATATGATTTGAACCAGCCAGAGCATAATAAACTGTCTTCAAAGTTTTCCCCTGTGATTTGAAGGTGGGGGGAAAATGTATGTACTGAATTTGTGCTCTCTGCCCCCCTTGATAAATTAGCTTTGCTTCTGGTTTTGCACCAGGAGGTGTATGAGAGGGAGTTCTTCTATCTTAGGATACACCACTCATATCAGCAGATGTTTACAGTTATTCTGTATCTTCACCATAATCTGTCCCTCTCTCTCTGTGTAAACAAATGTCTATATATGCTTGCATATTGTGTCAAAGTACAGACGAGGAGATAAGAGCTTTAGGGAAAAGAACTTATAAGAGTGTCCTAAACATTCTTAAATTGCTAAGCAAATCTGTGTAAATGAATTGTTCACCTTTTTGTGGAAAGAACCAATAAAATTGGTTTTCTTCCACTAGAAAGTTTTTTCCACCAAAAAAAGTTTTTGCTGATACCTTTTACAGACCCACCTAATCTTTAAAAAGCAAACAAACAGCAATTTAGGCCCACATAACATACCGTTTACCATTTCAAGTCCCACAAATGTAGTTAACACTTTTTAAAGAGAGACTTTACTCTTAAATATTTTAGCCCTACCTATTTAATAGAGTTGGATGTTCAGTGTTAGAAATGGTCAATGTCTGTGTTTGGTGGCTCGTGTTCATTTTTCTCACTGTGGAAGTGATCAGCTCTGGAGTAATTTGCTGTGTGCTTATTACTTTCCACCTTTAGCGTCTGTGTACTAATACTATGTACTGCTCCTATATTTATATACATATATATACATATATACACATATATATTATCAGAGTAATTTTGCTTTGGACTGTCACTCTAAAACTATGACTAAGATGTAGAGACTACTATAGCTGCAGTGAACGCAAAGGAGTTGATTCCCGTGGTGTAGGTTAGTCTTGGGCTGCAAGTCTACATCTTTTGACCTCTTCTGTTTTATATGACGCTTTTTATTATGTAGGCACTGCCATCCCCGAATTTTCCTTGTAAAGATGCATTGAAGAAGTCAATTTAAAAGGAAGACAAAGCCACCGCTGTCTGTAAACTGTAAATATGTACTTTGGCATTTGTACTCCAGTATTCTGAAAATAGAGTTATGATGGAAATGCTGACAGATCCTTAACGGTGGCCAGAGCTACCATGCAGTGCAAAAATAAATTAAGTAAAAATGTATTCTCGAGATTAACAGTGCAAGACCAATACGTTTTATAAATCTGTCAGTATCTTTTTAATGGAGTGTGTATGTGTAGTTATGTTGAAAGATACACTGTGTATGTGTGTGTACATGCTTTTATGTGAACTACAAGGCATACGTAAGATGTATTTGCCATCTCTAAAACCCATGTTGAAATGTAAGTACAGATTGACAGAAATAGGTGTTTTACTTAAATTCATGCCTAATCTATTGTGGCTCCTTTTTTTTTTTTTTTTTTTTTAAACAATACATAGTCTTACAGATTTGTTTGACCAGTTTGAGTCTACTTTGCATTCAGGAGAAATAAGCCTTTTGTCATGCAGTGATGCCATTTTTAAAGAAGAATGATTAAAAAGAATCGAGGTGACCAGAGAACGAATAGTATATCCCAAACCTGCTGAGGGCAATCCATTTGTGCAGTTTTCCTTTCCCCCTACTCCTTTGGAAGGGTTTGTTCATAAACCAAATAATATACTATGGTATAGTAATTGTATCAATAGAGTTGATATTACAAAGCGTTTATTTCAGCACCTTGATCAGACAGGAAGGATAAGAAACTACTGCAACAAAGGGAAATTGAAACACACTGAGTTTGGCAAATAATCAAGGAATTGAATGGGATACTCACCAGTAAAGAGACATCAAATTTGAGAAACTGACCTCTTCATTCAGGCCAACAAGCCCTGTAGGGGATTGGGATTGTAATAGACTGCTTCATCTCTGATCAACTAGAAACTGACCTTAAGTTTGGAAGCATCAGCTGCAAATGGGCTAGTGTGGCAGCAAAACTTCGAATCAACACACTTGAATTGGACTGATCTGCTTCCTTATTTTACTACAGATGTTCATTTGTATATTTGAAAAAATAGCCTAGCATCTTCTGCAGTGTGGGGAGAGTCAAAATCAGTATCGTGAGCCTGCGAAGCCAGCTCCAGAGCATTTTTGCCCAGGGGTGCACTGTGCCACATGGTTTTTCTCAGTACATTTGTTCCACTGTCTCAGAGCAGTGTCCCCACTTGGATATGCAAGGAGGACTGGAGAGAGATGGCAGATCAAGGCATGGTGCCTAGACCTCCATGGTATTTCAGAGATACTGTCTAAAACTAGTAGGGTTTTTTTGTTTTGTTTTATTTTTATTTTTTTTTTTATTCCTGATTAGTAGAGCAGTTAAGGGTAATTTATTGGTTTCCTTGGCCAGGATACCACCCAAATAGAAAATACCAAGCATATTTCAATGATTCTGTTTTCTCCGCCAGGTAATAGTATCCACACCTTCCTGTTTATGTGGTCGCCTTCTTTAGAAGCATTTCCAGTCTATTCCAAAGGTTGTTAAATTGCCCTTGGCTTTCAGTTTAGCCTCTGGGTCTTAATTTCCTCTTAATTAAAGAAGAGTAACCAACACGGTCCCCAAGAGCTAGTAAGGGAAATACATGGCACAAACTAAAATCACTCCTGTAATTATAACTGGGCCCTGTAACTGTTAAATAACAGCAGAAATAATACACCCCCTGCATAGAGGTTCCTTGAGTCTCCTTTTATAATGTGGGGTGGTTATTGGGTCCCTGTGCAGTCTGCACATGATAGGTAGCTCTGTGGAATAGGAACCAACAGGGAGCACAGGCAAAGTCATGAGCTTGTTTTTCCCTTGCAATCCAGTCTTCCACTACCTACACACAGCCCCCACCCAGAGTTCTGAAGTTTCAAAAGGGTAGAAAAGGATAAATCCAGGCCATTAAAAGAAAATAATCAAAGCTATTGAAAAGATAAAACAAATGAGTTGCACTAAAAGGGCAGTCTGTGCAAGTAATAAGGTTGAAATACTGATACGGATTTCGTAGCTGAACAGCATTCCTCACACATGTGGTTTGTGTATCCGCCTCTGGGTGGGTGGTCTGGGGAGAAGTGCTAAATGCGGCAAGATGGCTTAGTTTCTGAGCAATGGAAGGCAGCTTTGGGGACAGGCTCAGCCTGTGGCATCTGCAGTGAATGCAATATAAAGAGGCTCTCCTGCTTTGTTCCTGGAGGGGAAGTTTTAACTTGGCATATTCATTTAAGTGTGTATCTCTACTCTGCACAGAATCCACCAAAGGGTAGGAGCATGTGAGTGAGTGAGTGTATTTAAGCACCTCCTTGATGCTGTCCCAGTCTGGGGGGGTGGAATATGTGCACAGAGTATAATAAACCTCCATTTGTTCTAATCTATCCCCAAGGTGCCAGGCACCAACAAAAGTTCTGTTTTGAAAGTGATGCTTTAGATAGGACAGAGAATAACATTGAATTAAAGGCACATATGATACAAAACCAAACAAAAACCAAAGGAAAGTGGACTGCCCCCTCCCCACTTCCCAAGCACACTTATTTTACTAATGAGAATGCCACATGAAGCCCACTCAGTTCAAGGTGGCAGACTAGTCAAGGGAACCTTCTTGCACTCAGGAAATGATGCCCAACAATGCCTTATGACAGACATGAGTCATGCCAACTTATGTTGGAAGACAGTGACTTCACAAATGTCCATTGGAATTCTTAGGCATTGTGGCTTTTATTTTGACTTAAATTACTTGGGGAATAGATTATTGTTTTCCAAATTATTATATTAATTGATTACATGTTTATTGTCTCTTCCCAACTCTAGAACAGTAGCTCACAGTATGCTAATAATAAATTCCCAGAAAGACACACACAAAAAACTGAACTTGTTTAACCAAAAGTTAATATTTTCCAAATTGTACTTAACACAAGAATAATTATACAGATTAATAATAGATGTTTTGCTTTTAAGAAAAAAAACTCCCAAAAGTTTTTATAGTGTATTTTATTCTTCAAGGCTTACAACATAGTTTGGGATGGTATAGGTTCAGAGAAAAACAACATAGCTGTTGATATCCCTGGATGTGGTTTTCTGGGTTAAGTGTCCATTTAACTTATTGCCCAAATTGGAACAATTTTGAAAGTAAAGTAGGATACGATTGATAATCATCCCAAGACAACAGGAGTAAACTGAGTCAATCTTCAGCAAACCAGGACATGTGGTCACCATAGATCCAAGGAACATACTTTGGGACATGCCAAACTAAAAATAGCTCCTCACATTTCTTCATTAGTGTGGCATGTATATGGTAAAAGGTGTGTAGTTGGACTCTGTATGGAAGACTGTAGTATCTTCCTCCCCCCATTGCAAAATTTGTAGTTAATATCCCTATAACAAAGATTAAGGAGAAAAAAGTTTTACATGACACAGGAGCCTTCAAAAATGACCCATGTTGACCCAAGAAAAAGTTTTTTTAAGTCTAAGTTTGATGAGGAACAGATAGTTGTGTTAGAAATAATGATTGGACAAAAGGGAGTCTGACCTCATGGTAATAAAGGGGGGAACTTGGCAAGAACTGTTCCTTCAGACTCCTCTTGGACCCTCTGCAATGAGGGTTTTACAATCTACTTTCAGGCAAGGTGGATCAGAATTTCTTTTATGATCATGCCTCAGGAGAGAGAGGTGAAGGCGAAGTCAAAGTGACTGTTCTGCTTCTGCTGTTTTCTCAGATTCCTTCAGCTCAGAATACTCAGTACTCCAGGGTGCCATATTTGGGGGTATCATGTCCTGAACCCCATCAACTGCTTCTTTATAGTACATAGAATGGCTTCCTCACAGTAAGGGTGGCCTTAGGCTCCACAGTTTAAGGAGCATTTTCAGTGTTGCTGAAGAACCATGGTGGTTGAGGTAGTCTCTGGCCACCCCTACCTGCTCTACCCCTGGATTGGCCTGTTATTTAGATAAATGAGTAGTCAGTACTGACCATCAATCCCATATTCAGGAAGGGCTCATTCCTAGTCCCATTTTCCAAAGCCTGTCACATGCTGAGGTCATAGTGTTTCTCTTCACACCCAGCACCTTTGCCTGAGAGTCTACTGCTTCACTGTCACCTGCTTAGTCACTCTGCTGGCCACCACTCTATCCTGGTGGTTGATCTTTACCCCCAGCATGCCCTGGAATTTTGCTGCTCTTCCCTCTCCAAGTCCTGTGACCTGATATCCTTTGATAATTTACTGATTCCCAGCTGTATGGACACAATTACCTGGCACAGAACAAATGCTCAAAAAAAGTGCTGAACCAGTGAGTGAATGTCTGTAAATAAATCCTTTCTTGGCTTGCAAGTATGTTGAAACATTGATGGCATTCTCTGCTGCCTCTTTCCCTAAAATCATGTCCCTTGTTCAGCCCTTATATTAATAGTAATAAAGTGTAATGAGAAAAAAAAAAAAATCAGTCACTGGAGGTAGAAAATCTTGGTTTTGAATCCCAGGTCTGCCACTCCAAGCTTTGTAACCTTAAACAATAGACATTCCTGAGCTTTGGTTTCTTATTTTTGAGATGGGATTAACAATGCACCTCTGTTTTAAGGTGGTTGTGAAGAATGTAGTGCATTTAGCACACTATGCCTGGTCCATGGGACTCAGTAAATGGTAGGGTTTTTCTTATGCTAGTGGGGTCTGGTAAGAGCCTCTATTCTCCTCGGTGGAGAACTTTGCCAGTGTGTAGGATTACCCTATTCCTATTTGTCATTCAACCTCAAGTGTCACCCTATTGTGATATACCCACTATGCTCACTGGCCATGGTCCTTGTTCCTCCCCACATTCACATTCTTGTAGGGCAGTTATCAGCTATGTAACTGACTATTGTTCCTCTGAAACTGCTTTTGGCCCATGTGAAAGAAAGGGAGCCAGAAGCAAAGCACTACAGTTTTCAGGTCTCAGAATTAGGTTGTATTAAATAGTTGAACACACTTCCACTGGATGAGCTCAGTTGCTGGACATCATGCTGGTAAAGCTGCGGTTATAGGCTTGAACTCCTTATGACTCCATTGATTTGACTCCTGTGTGACTAAAACCTTCCAAATTCTATGCCACCACATCATGAATGAGTGTCCAGGAAGGGCAGCATGAGAAGATTCTCTTCCAAACATGACTTCATGACACCTTCTTGAGAGGGTGACTCTGTAGTATGATCATCACTGTCATCTTCACACAACAGTCAGAGGCAGCAGAGAATGCCATCACCAATTGGGCGAGAGGCATTTGGGATGGAAGTCATCCTCTCTATAGTGTTGACCATTTCCCCAGAGGAAGCCCAGGTTGGGATCCTGGTTTACCAGACACTACCCATTATGAGACTCTTGTATGGTACTACTCTACCCATACCTTAGCATGATATCCTATGTATTTTTTAAGTTGGACCTGTATACCATATAGAAATGGGTCACTGCCATCCTACCATTTGTGATTTATTTATAGCCAGTAGCTCTGTTCTCTCTTAGTTCAGCATTGTACTCTTCAAGGCCACATCAGAGTTTGATGAGATACTGTTGGCCATATCACTTTGTAGAGGATGTGAATGTTGTTCTTCACTGCATTGAAATGCAAAGAAATGCTACTTTAGTCATTGTTTTTTGTATTTTTATCTTAAATATTATGTGATATATTCATTTTCTATTGCTTTGTAACAAATTACCATGAACTTAATGACTTAAGACAACAATAATTTATTATCCTGCAGTTCTGGAAATCAGAAGTCTGAAGTGAGAGTCACTAAACTAAAATCAAAGTGTCTTCAGAGCTGTATTTATCTGGGGGAGAAACAATTTCCTTACCTTTTGCAGCTACTAGGAGCCACTTGCATTTCTTGGATCATGGCCCCTTCCTCCATCTTTAAAGCCAGCCACACAGCTTCTTCTAACATACTCTGACCTGCCTCCTTTTCCCTCTTTTTAGCAATGTTGGAAAGCTTGGGACCTACCCAGATCATTGAGAAAAATGTTCCCATGTCAAGATTTTTAATCACATCTGCCCCTTTGCTATGTAAAGTACTATATTCACAGGTTCTGGGAATTAGTGTATGGTCATCTTCGGGGAGTCCATTATTGTACCCCACACATGGAGAAATGCCAGTGTTGAAATTCCCATCCTTCTGGACATTTGAGTCAACTAACTTATTTGCTTATTTGCTCTACATTATTTGCTCTAATGATGCATATTTGCATAATTTGCTCTAATAAGAGAACTTATTTGCTCTACATTAAAAAGTGAAGTAATTTACTACTAGTTCCAATTGTTCCTGGCACCATACTTCCTGATGATGACTGCAGTGATGATTTCTTAAGGAATTAAAGGAAAATCCACAAGACATCTTTAAAGGTTATTTAAGGTTTTAACCAGGATGATGAAAATTCAGTCATTCGACAGATATTTATTGAGTGTTTACCATGTGCTAACCTCTATCCTTAGGAGCTTGTGAAAACATAACTGCTTTGTAGTCTTTCCATTTTGCTGAGGGTAGAACCTCTTCGTTCTGGAGAAACAGTGTCATCATGTGGTTAGAACTTCTTCAAAGCTACACGGGAATCTTTCACTGGCAGGCAGACTGTATAGCCTTTCTGGGATCCCAGCCTCCTTTTTCTCATTCCTGATGGGAAACTTCTTAATTTGATATGACTTTCACAGGCTTTTTAAAGATAGATCTGAATGAATAGTTCATCTTAAAGTCATGCACAGGATGCAATCTGGGGCCTGAGCTGAACAAAGGAGCAGCCCAGCAGTCTCCCTTAAAGCTCACATAGTTGCTCCTTGCTGCTCTTGTTTGTTGAGTACAGAGTAAAAACTGATGACCTCAGCTTCATCTTAACCATCAAAATCAGTGCTTCCCATGTGCTAAGCTGTGATCTGTTTTCATCAGAATCACCTAGGGAGTTTTTACAAACTGCACCTCTTCTACAAGTTCTGATTTAATTGTTCTGCATAGCAATGTGGATGTTGGTATTTTCAAGTGCTCTCCAGATGATTCCAATGTACAGCCAGGTTGTGATTATAAAAAATAAAGTTTTAGGACTGGAATGTAGCTCAGTGGCAAAGCGTCTGCCTTGCATTCTCAAAGCCCTGGGTTCAACCCCCAGGTCCAAAAAAGACCAAAAGAAAAGAAAAATAAAGTTCTAGTTCCTGCTGCCAATGATTATTTTTTCAGTAAACCTAAAATAGGGACAGGAATCCCAGTTGCTAAAAGTTCCCCAGGTGATTCTATTCTGAAGTCATGTTTGGAAATTACTATCTTAGTGACAATCTTTCTGCACTTTCAACTATCAAGATTCTGTTTCCTTTGTCATGAACACATATTCCTGAGGTCTGTATCCATTCCAGGCTTCCTGACCTAGACTCTGGGTACTAAGCCTAGAAGGCTGCAATTTGAATACACTCTCCAGGTAATTCCTATCACAAAATCATGGGAAATATTGCCATATTTGCTTCAGGATTCTGGGGCAAAAAACAAAGCTACACCTTTACATTGAGCAATCTAGCTCCAAATCCATCCTTAGTCCCTGCATGGTTGGTTTGCCTTGTGACCAATATTCCTGGGGTTGAATTGGTGGTATATAAAGCACAGGGCACTGGGCTGGTGGAATGGTACATACTGGTCCCTGAGTGATTCTCTTGAGACTCTGTGTTGATGGTTGCCTGGAAAGTGAGGTGTATAGTTCCCTATTAGGTCATCTGTGAGGTTATCAATGAAAAAGAGGAGGGAAATGTTCCAAAACAAGGTGCATAGGAAAAGGCAAATCAAATGCAAATCCATCTGGATAAAAATAAACCAGAAGTGCTTAGAAATGCACACTCAAATTTTCTCTGATGGAGACAATGTGTTGACTTTGAAAGCTTTAGTGTGTCCTGATCCCAAAACCCACACTTAGTATAAAATTTTCAAGTTTCTTTTACATAATCAAATTTGTGAGCAATTCAAGTGAAGGAAGAAAACTGTTTAGTCTTCTTGTTTCAATTTTGCCTTTCAGGGAATGCAGTATTTCCTCATGTACTTTAAGCAGTAATCAAGATCAAAAACTTATTTCCCTGGGATCATATAACCTTCTCCTTGGTGGCACATACTAGCTTTGTCAGTCTTCATATGATTCGCAGTTTGGATTTTCAGGTTAAAGACTTTTTGTGTAGTGATCCAGGTCCTCCCTATGAATGATTTTCCACCATATTTATATAGTTGAATCAACTAATCCATTTACAATAAGCCCATTGTGTGGAAATGAATTTTTGATGAACTATCTAGATAATCATATATTTTCTTTCCTCAAAATAAAAGACATCCTTGGGGCTGGGGTTGTAACTCAGTGGTAAAACGCTTGCCTAGCATGTGAGAGGCACTGGGTTTGATTCTCAGCACCACATACATAAATATAATAAAGATCCCATGACAACTAAAAAATATTAAAAAAAAAAAGACATCCATGCCAAGTTACCTCTGATTTAAAGGTATTTTAAAACGGTCATCAAATTCCTGACTTGATGGCTATACCTCAAGATAAAGCCACTTCTGATAAAGTGAGCACTGCTTACATGGAGAAAGTGGTTGGTCTTGCTCCTTGGGTGACTCCTAAATTGATGTAGCACTGGGCCAGGCTTTAAATTTTAGTTGGTAACAACTGGGGAGGAAAAAAGATTTTTTTCAAAGAGCATGAAGCCTTTAAAAATCTCCTCTTTTTGCTTCAAATTGTATTAGTAAAAAGATCTAAAATATAGGATGGAAATCTGAAAACTCATGACAGACCTTGTGAAATCCATTCAAAATGGAGAAATTCTCAACATGAACCCAAATACATGGCGTTACACACAGTTATAGTTCCTAGAGTTTTCTTGCTTGTCTGATAGAAAACTTAGGGTGAAATGTTATCCTCATCTTGAAAAATATCCCTACTATTTGGAGGATTTGCTTTTTCATCCTTCTATGTGGCTTTTAATTTTGTATGCCATTAACTTTCCTGAACGTAGGTCTTTTGATTGTAAGCCACCTTTTTAAAAAACAATGTGGTATAAATTGTAGCTAAACCAATAAGTAATCATCTTTCCTGCAGGTCTATCCCACTGTCACTTCTTCTTCAGTTATTGATGGATCTGATTTCCCAGCTTGTGAACTAGCTCTGAAGATACCAAGCTGAAGAAGAGGCTCAAGATAAAGCTTAGAGCTAAACAAGAAAACCAGAGGTTACAGGACAGGGGGACAAGTGGTATAAGTCACTTGAAGGGGCAGGTAGAGCAGTTTGCATGAAGTTCTGTAGAACACCAAGAAGGAACTGAGCCTGTTGAGAACATTCCCACAAGAGGGAACTGTGTGGACCCTGAGGAGAGGATAAAGGATTTGGAGTTTGATATGACTGAAAGATAGGATCTGGGAGGGGGAAAGCAAGAGATGAAACTAGAGAAATAGGTAGAGGCAAATAACAGCAGTCTTTTTGGCCATCTAGGGAACTTGGGCTTTTTCCAGGGCCAAATGGGCAGCTATGGTGGAGGTTGGTTCCCAAGTTGGAGGAACAGCAAAAAGATCAGCTATAGTGGAGAGAAAGAAAGGCAGCTATCTAGAGAACAGGGTCAGAAAGCCCACAGGGATCTCACTACAACTTAAAGATAGGGCTTGGCTTTTCCTGAGAGATGAAAAGCCACTGGAGGGCTCTGGAAGAGAAGTATAGCTATCAGGTCTGGAGTTTGGGGGTGGATTAAGTGAAATAATGCATGAAAATAAGCACAATGCCTGGAACATGGTAAAAACACAAGTGCTAGCTCCACAGAAAGGCTGGTGATCACAAAACATCAAGCCTTTGGAAACATATTTGCAAATTTCTATGCCTTCCAGATACATGGTCTTGGATCCTAAGAAATGGAGTTGTTAGAATTTCTAAAAGATATTCACTCCATACCAGTGGAATTTTCCCCTTGTCTAGATAGGAAGGGGCATAAATGACAGAGTAGACTTGGCTGCTCAAAGTTTTGTGGCTCAAAATGATAGCTGAGGTTATGGATACATTTGCAGTTGTTCTGAGCATGCCCACACAGGAGGTTGAGGTGGCCTGGGTACACTTTTGCTACTGGTTTTGAGGTACATGGAATTGAACCACTGAACTACTCTACCAGCCCTTTTTATTTTTTATTTCAGGGCAGGTCTCTCTAAGTTGCCCAGGCTGACCTCAAACTTGTAATCCTTCTGCCTCAACTTGCAGTTGCTAGAATTATAGGCATATGCCATTGCACCCATCTTGGTAATGACTTTGTATAGACTGGATTTATTAAATACCACCCCGTCCCCTAAGCCTCACAGGTATTTAGAAAAAATGGAGGGTGACTGATAGCATGGAAGTACGAGAAAGCTAACCCAAGATTGATACTGGGGGCAGGAGTGGGGAGCTGGTAGAAGGGTAGAAAGATAGCAGGGAGGAGGTGCTGAGCCATTGTGCCTAATTTAGTGTCAACACAAAATTGGAGGTAAAAATGAGTTTGTACTGAGAAGCAGCAAATCAGAGCTTGTTTAAGAGGTTTGCCAAGTGCTTCTGAATGAATTAAGCTGTGACTAGAAATTGAAAATGAACACACAAAAAATCAAGCTCGTTGAGCTGGTCGCTGTCCTCTGGCGTGAAAGATAGACATGGAAGGACTGGGGTAGAGAAGATTTTAGTTTGTAAAAGCCAAAGATGAGGAGTCTTGGAATCGAACCCCTTCTTAAGTGAACTTCCGAGAACTGGAGTTCATTAGTATGAAACTGGTAACAGTGGGTCCCAGATGCCACTGTGTGCCCAACAGTTTTTCTGAAATCTAGAAAGTCGGGCAATGTGGCTCTTTTTCTCTATCTTGTCCACAGAATATAGTATCCACAGGGCACCTGGGAGCCTGGTTTGCCTCTTCTGACAGCATTTGCTTTAGAGTGGTTTGACAGACTTGGGTGTTTATCAAGTGTGCAGTGTCTTAACATCGAAGAAATTGAGCCAGCCACTGTTTCCCATTGTGTGTTTCCCCCTCTTGTCCCCATTTCTGTACTCCTTGGTTTTCCCCAGGTCTCTTTTAGTCCTCTTTTTTCCCCTATTGCCCATTGTTCTCTTTTGCTTACTTTCTTCCTCAGCCATTCTTTTATGCGAGATTTGTCTTTAATCACCTCTATTAAGTGTTTGAAGCAGTGAGTGATGTGTGTGTTTGAAAACAATGGTTCCAAACGTTGGTGGGTGCCATAGAGTTCCTTCAGCACCAGGGCAGAGAAGTGTAGACGGCTTTTGTGTCTGCTCTGCGGAAGGACAGCCTCCCCACGCGGTCTGGGTGTGCAGTGAGAGGTTGGTAGTAATTCAGAAAGCAGGAATTTGCCTTCAAAGCTTTGGGAAGGTTTAGAGAGACTATTTATAATCCATCAGGGGATTAAAAAGAAAATAGACAGGTTCTGGGATATTGCTATAGATCACCTAGACAAGACGAAAAGATAGAGCAGCTCAGGAAATGTGTTTACAGATAAGAGGCAAGTTTAAAAAGCTGGGCCATGATCATGGAGACTTTGACTGATTGCACCTACTAAATAATGTATAAATGAATGTTATTCAACAACTACCCATATTGACTGACAAAACAACAGTGAACAAATAAAGGCAAAAGCAGAAGCCTTAGCAATAAATCTCTGCAGTCCAGCTTCTGCTCATGGCACTCACGCATGGCCCTGACCTTTCCTTCTTGTCCTCCAGCAAGGCTGCTCACAGTTAGCTTTGGGAAAAATTGATTGTTCATTCATCTGTTCATTCATTTGTGGTTGTACATTTTAGTACCTATTCTGTGTCAGACTAGGTACAATTAGAAGAAAATTTTAGTCATAGCCCTGAAGGATTTCATGGGAGTCCAGGTAATAAAAGCAAAATAAATTTTTAGAAATATAGACAAAATGTAGTGAAAATATAGGAGGAAGGCCTCAGTCTGAGAGTGATTTCAGAATAGGGCCTTGCTGTAGTTTGGATTGGAATGTCCCCAAAAGGACCATGTTTAAGATTGGTCCTCAGCCTGGCACTAGTGGAAGGTGATAGAACCTCTAGGAGGTGGGGCCTTCCAGGTTTTATGATCACTGGGGGCATTGTGGGATTCTGCTCTCCTCCTCTTTCCAATCCTGGCCATGAGGCCAAATGCTCCAACCATAATGGAGGCCTCACCTCAGACCTGAAAACAACAGGGTCCATTCATCAACCTCTAGAACTGTGAGCCAAAATAAACCTTTTCTCTTTTTAAGTTGATTATCTCAGGTATTTATTACACTAATTGAAAACTTCCTAACACCGATGTAATGTTTCACTACAATGAGAGAGCTTTGAGATATTCCACATTGCTATGGACAGAGAAAAATCCAGCAATCCCTTGATTTCCCTCTTTCCCAAACAGGATTAAATATAAGTATCAAGAAATGGTCTGCATTCAAAGTTCACTGAAAAACTAGAAGGGAGCCTGAAATGAACAAATGAACCTAGTCCTCACAATTTTTTCTTCCACCCCACATCATGAGTCTTTTTCCTTTGAGATAAAAAGATCCATGCAGGTCAGACAGTGGAGAGTTCCCTCCCTCCCTCCCTTCCACCCTTTCTTTCTTTCTTTCTTTCTTTCTTTCTTTCTTTCTTTCTTTCTTTCTTTCTTTCTTTCTGTTAGATTGGAGAGAATGAGAATGTGGCAAATTTTGAGAATGGATTTTTCTGGAGTTGAAAAAAGACATTATTGATGACCACAACATTTGGATTAAAGTTTGGGTTCCCATTGCAGGTTGCTTCTGTGAGTCAATATTTCGAATGTCATTAAATGCAAAGGCAGTGGGGAATATTTAGAAGAAGACAAGGACAACTGTATCTCATGGTCACATATACCCTGCCCTTTTGGAGTCAATAAACTCTGAACTGACAGCTTTCCATGTTATCGGAAATTCTTAGAAAACTCTTAGAATTTCTTCATAAAGAATAGCTGGTTTATTTTAGTTTCATTTATAATGTCAGGCTTCCACTTGGCAAAGAAGCTCCCTCAATCTTCTCATCTAGGGAACTAAAAATGTCCCCTAATGAATACTGACGGCTACTTGTCAGATGGTGTCACAGAGGGGCTGCAGTTAATCAGGCTGGGAGACTGGTTATAAGCACTCAATCACTAAAAATAATAGTGATAATATTAAGAAGCCTAGCAAAGACAAAAGAAAATAACATTGCCCCACCCAGAGCAATTAAACTAGAATCTTTTGTGGTATGGTGCCAGGGCCCAGCATTGTTTCAAGCTTCTCAGGTGCTTTTAACATGCAACTAGCACCAAGCACCACAGATCTTGGGAACTACTAAACTTGGTCATATGTGACCCAGGGACCAAGATTCAACATGATTTGTCAAGGGAATAGTTGTAAACATTGCTCAATGTATAAAAAAATACGATTGGGTTACTCTCAATTTGTTAGAGCAAGGTCCTCAAATGTCATTAATCATCCTTTTGCTAGAAGTGTTGTTGGGTTACAGCAAACAAGTTGTTGCAGGAGAAAGTTGAGTGGAATGTTAAAGAGCTCAACATGATCACACCACGGTGGCCCGCTAGACCTATCATAGTTGCTATTTTGAAAATCTAAAATTATTCTTCTTTCAGAAAGCCATTGATGGGAGTGTAAAACAGATTTGGATAGGAAGCCCTAGTGATACAGATATTTACTGAGCTAAAGCCAGGTAGCAAGTCTCATGCCTGTGAAAACCTAAAGCAGGTAAATATCTACCATATGGCAGTGCCCTTTCCTGAGAAAGGTCATGAGTGAATGGTGTAAGCATGAACAGAGCCTTCAAGCCCAAAGCTTTGATTATGCAGAATACTTAAGTACAGTGACCACCCTGGATTTTCTCAGAGTGGTTTAGATTTTGGCTCCATTATCAGTATATTGCTTCAATGTTCAGCTTTTTGGAACCCCACTATCTAATGCCCTGTAAATATATACTCGTATTTGTTGAATTGAACTAAAGGCCACTACTCCTCCAAGTGACTTCTGATATACCTACTAAACTGTTGCCACTGACAACCATGGCCACACTATGAGCTAAGGCAGGGGCAACCCAGGACTGAAGGTGGGTCCCTGTGTCAGTCCCCGGGGTATGCAACATGGAAAAACGGCTTCTTCCAGGCACGCAAGCTGATAATTCCCACCCTTCCCTTCTGAGAGCACAGTTCTACGTCCACAAATGAAGTTCTAGCTTTGGTTCTCCAATTTCCATTAAATTTAGGCATTTTCATCTGCCTTGGGACCCACATACCTGGCTCCAGGCAGTTCTTCCTCTGCCTCCACAGCATCACTTACCAGATATTGCTGCCATCCTTGAGATGGCATGTGGAGGCAACAAAAACACCTTGATGAAGCACTTGTTTGCATTATCCATCTAGAAAATAGGGTGCCTTATTCACCCATTTATTTTGTGATGAAAGGCAACTGTTTCTCAGTCATTAGTGCACCCATGCCTAGGCCCACACCTTGAAATCTCATTGGGCCTTACCAAAACCCTTTCTGGGGAGATCTGGGCTTAAGTTAAGCTTTCCTCTCTGTCTTGAAATCACATGATGAGTGTTTATGCATTTCCAGTGGGATCATGGGATTATACTAAGGTCTTCAAGGAAGTGGTCACCCAATTCCCTTCTCCTCCTGGGAGCAAGGGGGAGTTACTCCAGCCAGCCTATTGACTGCCTGGACCCCTGGCAGAGGCTGCAAGGCTCTGACCCACAGTAACTTATGTAAGGATCCCAAATGTTCCACTCTGTTTGCACAGTGCTGGATTGGTAGCTGAAGTTTCTATTAGGGCAAAAGACTGACCCCAATCACTGAGAGCCAATTTCTGGTAAGAGAAAATAATTCACAACACATAAACAGCTGCTGTTCCTCTTGTTTTTTTAACTTTCAGAAGTGTAGGCTAAAAAAAAAGTCTAGGGCAGACAGTTGAAGCCTCTGAACATTTAGTTTATTTAATTTCACAAAGGGTTCAAGGTAGCTAAATGACAAGTAATTTTATATCTTAAATGACCATTTAAAAACATGACATCACACATGACATCACACCTGACTCCTTCAGTCTGGTCAGAGCTTTCCAGTGTTTTGGCCTGTTAGCATGGCTCGAACTGGAATAGGGCTCTTCTGTACAAAAAGTCTTGGCTTGGAAGAATCTATACTGGGAAAGCACCAGTTAGGAAAATCCTGCTAACCTGCTGATACCTGTCAATTATAGTCTTCCTTGCTTTAGGAATCCGGATAAAAGAGACACACTAAGAACTCCATTAGGAATAGTCAGTGTGGGCTTTTATAAGTATGGGTAGGGTATCTGCCTACAGCAAATAATACTAGTACTGGCATGCCCAGAACATTCTCACTAGAGGTGGAGTAAATGGCATTTGGCAAAGATGTTCTCTTGTTCTAATTGCTTAGTCTTGATGTGAAAATGTTTGATTCCTGTACTTTTTTAGGGAGACATTGTGGTAAGCCCTTCAAGATAGTTTCCTCTAAGCTCTGTCTTCTTGATCTCCAGTTCCTTTTGAATTGAGGCTGAATGAGGCATGGCTGGTGGGAGACTTCACCCTCTGGAGCTGCACTGTCTTTAATATGGAGCTGCCTGCTGGCCTTTCACACCAGATCATCTGGAACATGGCCAAAGTCCATCCAACATTCTTGGTCCTTCTGTGTGCTCTCGAGGAGTGAATTGGAAACAGTGCATGCAAAAAGTGCATGCAAACTTTTTCCTGCTAAGAA